>CM038795.1:66745626-67073568 GCA_021764765.1 Vicia sativa
TGGCAAGCAACCTTACACAAGCAACTTCTCTAAGCCTTAACCATCCACTTCCACCCTTTATAGGGGCACCCTTTGTTGATGCATCAAGTTATTGCATAAATCATCATCGTATTAATCATGTCACCCACTCCAACATCAAATAATGCTTTATCTCAAATTTACCCCACAAAAAGCTCAATCTCACTGGCATTTACCTTACGTCAAAATATCACCCTTTAGTCGACATTCAACACCTAGAGTCAAAGGCCCGATATTCGTGGCATAACTCTACTTACCCTAAAAGTTCGAAACTAATCGCATATACGCATGCATCGAACAATCACTACATGCATCATTTCATGTGTAGATATACATAGTTATGGAACACTCGACAACAAATTTCCCATTAGGTCTCGACATAAGGTGTTTCCTCATCGAATCTCAGCGAGATTCCCCAATAAATCTTTAACATATTTCTCATTAAGCCTGTAGTTGTTTCCTCATCCGAATGTCGCTAGTAGATTCCTCGATAAATCTCGGAGATTTCCATTAAGCCTCGGATAAGGCATCCCCCAAGTGAATCTCGATAGAGATTCCTCGGTTGATCTCAACAGAAGATTTTCCAAGACCTCAGAATATGTAGCTCCTTAATCCTCCACATTAGATTCCTGGTTGATCTTGATAGAAGATTTTTAGCGCACCAAGCAGAGGGTACTCCTCAACAAAATATCGGTAGATTCTCCGATTGATCTCTTGGTAGAATATTTTCCAAGAACTTGGTAGTAGGTAGCTCCATAATTGAATCTATTAATTATATAGTTGAAGGTGCAAAGAATTTTAGTTAAAAATTAGGCAAACAACATAAAATAGGATGCTCTAACTGAGAATTAATGTTGAACATAATGTCCTATTCTCGATCATTCGACATGTTGTATGCTATGATGGAGATTGTAGCTTTTGTTGTGTTACAAATCTTGAAAATTCCGAGAATATTAGGATAATATATGTGCATTACAAGAAGAAGAAACCAGAGATGTTATTGTGTCATCGAGAGACATGTTGAACAAAGAAGTCCTATGAAGAGCCATTTGATATCGCTGCCTACGCATCATTGACACAATGGATTGTGTTGATATATTCTGTGTAAAATATTCTGGAATATTATGCAATCCCATATGACACACAATTTAAAGATTGAAGAGATCAAGTTGAAATCAAGAAGTTGTGTTAGTTTCTAATTATGGGGATAAATTAGGAAAATAATGATCAAGTCCTATAATTTATGATATATTTCGTCATTTTATTTGTTACGTGTCAAAATGAAAACCAATCCAACCAAGATTATAAAGGAAGGCTTAGACTTAGGGCTTATAAATTAATCCTTGTATAACACTTTGCATAAGAAAATTTAAGGGTTTAGTCTTTGAGAGTCGTGTACTCTTGTTTTGTAAGTCACTCTTTGTATTGATTTGATTCATTGAGGTAGACATAGTTTGTATCCAAATTCGTAGCCTTTAGGTGATGAATTCAAGATTATTCTTGGATGAAGCTTTGAAGCAAATCCAAGTATGTTAGTTAGTCAAGAGTCTTGGTTGAACTTTATTTGAAAGGGGTATCTTTCAAGTAGTTTAATGTGTTCACCAGAGGTCGTGGTTGTTCGATATCACTGAGGTGATTTAGTGAGTGAGATAGATTTCTCTTATCTTGGATGATTTTCCGAGATAAGTATTGCATGGGTAATGATTAGGTTAATCAGGGTTGTTTACTCCGTAAACCGGGGTTGTTTATATAAAATACTACCGATAAGTGTAATCTTCTTCATGGATTAGAGCCCTATAGTATGTGTTATTGTTCGCTTTTGTTTCTTGGTTGATTGGCATGTCATATACATATGTTAGAACATTTGTCATGACTTTGCACTCATATATTTTAAATCAAGATGTTTTATTTAGTCTAGATGTGTTACACGGAGATCGGTTTAACATGTTTTATAACATTAGTGATATGTATACCGAAATTTCATAATCTCAAAGACAGATTCCCTAGTTGATCTCTAAAAAATTCCAATTAACCTCGAAAATACGTGAATTCCTTAGTTGCATATAAAGTGAGATTCTCTAAAATGTGCAATATTTTCCATTAAAAACATCTAATAGGTACTCCTCATTAGAACCCGACAATAGATCCTTTGGTAAATCTCGCATTAGATTCGTGATTAAACATTCGACATAAGGTATTTCCTTAATGAATCTCGAATAGATCCTCCGTTAATCTCGTATAAGATTTTCCAAAGAAAACCCGACAATAGGTACTCCTCAAATATAATTTGGAAAATATTCCTAAGTTTCGCCCGACTAGCCATCAAAGTCCATATCTCATTTGGCGTCAATTTTGAATTAACCATTCAAATTTAAGCAACCTTATGTATCCAATGTGAGCAGGATCATGCGTCCCATTATTTATTCGTAGCATAATACTCCTCATTAGAACCTCGACAATAGATCCTTTGGTAAATCTCGGCATTAGATTTCGCGATTAAACATTCGATAAGGTATTTTTAATGAATCTCGACAATAGATCCTCCGTTAATCTCGTCATAAGATTTTCCAAAGAAAAACCTCGACAATAGGTACTCCTCAAAGAATTTGGAAAATATTCCTAAGTTTCGTCTGACTAGCCATCAAAGTCCATATCTCATTTGGCAATGAATTTTGAATTAACCATTCAAATTTAAGCAACCTTATGTATCCAATGTGAGCAGGATCATGCGTCTCATTATTTATTCGTAAGCAACCTTACAAAGTACCAGTATTATGCACCCATCCATTATTCAATCGAAGCAACCTTACATAATTTTCAACCATTCATACATGAGAAATCTCACGCATCTCCAACCAAATTTCAAACATAAGAAACCTTATGTATCAGTGTGAAACAAACTCACATCCATCATCAAGTCAATTAGAAATTTCACATATATATTCACCATTCAACTATAAGCAACCTTATGCATCGAAAGCACGAGCAACCTCGTATCTACAAATGTGATCGAAGCAACCTTGAAAAGCGTGAGCAACCTCACACATCCCCATCAAATCAATTTTGTGACCCATCGATCCGAGTTCATCGAACCCCAATTTAGGACAATCATGTGTTCCCTATTATTCCACTCCCACCACGTGTCCTTCTACATCTCGAAGGGACCTAAAACATTCCAAATCTTATGAAGGAAAAATCAAGACCAAGGTACACTATTAACCTCTAGATGTGTGTTTGCACCGTATCCTTAACAAGTTAATCCTTCATACATGGTTCCTCCTCTTAGAATGCAACTTAGTATTTAGATATTTAATTATCCTCCACTATGAACGCATAAGACTTCGCCCTGTCGCACCCTTGAGACAAAGGATAATTAAATAGGGATGTATATCATACCCCAAATTTTCCACATCCTTCATATGTTTTCTAGTGTCGCTTAATTTTCAATAAATGAAATGGCACAACCGACAAGGAATACAAGCGGGAGATCTTAAGTTCAAATCTCATTTCCCATCTTTTGCATTCTTTAAGTTTTGCATTATTTTAAAATTCAAAAAAATCACAAAGTTGTATTTTTTCATTATTTAATTTTTTATATTTTTTTATTTTTATATTTTAATTTTAAATTTTTATTTCAAAATCTTGATTTTATGCACAAAATATCCTAAAAAATAAAAGAGAAATAATCTTTCAACTCCAATCTTCATTCATCATCAAATCAATCACAAACTCATACAAGATTGAGAAAATGCACAATCCATCCATTCATAAGTTTGCTCACCAAGACATGAATCAAATCTCAATCTACAAATATCATGTCAAAATAGATGAATTACATTTAATTCTTGACCTAAAATTCATTCAAAAATAGACTTTCGCTTCTACACTTTGGATCCCATCCACAATTAGTGAGAATAGGCCAAGCCGACTAACAGGCCTATACTAGCTTCTACATGTGCCAAGGCCGTGTTAGGTTTTTTTAAGGGAAAAGGCTTAGGCTTTTTATAAGTCTATTTAGTTAAATAGGAAACGTAGGCCCAAAAAGCATTTAAAGCCTATCAAGAGACGGCCTATTATGATAAATATGAATAAATTTATTGTTTTTATATTGTATTTTGTATTTAATATTGAAATATAAAGAGTAAAGTTTAGTTATGTTAAATAACTTTTGAAAATAAGTAGCAAAAACCTTAGGAATAATGCCATAAGTTGTTTTCATAACTTCTTACAAACAAATAATCTCACAAAACTTATGCTGCTATGTAATCTCAAATAAGTCAATGTAAATAAATATGTAGTCTCATTGTACTTTTGCTTATGTCCTATATTTAAATATTAGTTGAATCGCATATTTACATATGTTCAAAAGATATATGCTATTTAAGTAGGCTAATGGGCTAATCAGACCTTCGAAAAGACCAGACTCAGGCTGAAAAATAAGCCTATGATAGGCCACGAGCCAGGCTTAGGCTTTGATTTTTTTTGTAGGCCTGGCTCAGGCTTGGCAAAGCCAACTGGACCCAGCCTATTCCCACCCTATCCATAATTCACAGAAACTAAGTCAAAACTCTATTCATTTTCTTCAATACATTTATTTATTTCTTCATTGAATTTTATTTAAGGTAGGCTCTTATACTTGTTATTTGTTATTTATTTAACTCTATTATATTTCTATTCTTGCTTCATTTAATTAGTAGGTTAGTCATCACCATTTTGCAAGGAAACTCAATTGATTTTAAATCAAAAGTTGAAAAGTGTTCTTGAACCTCCATAAGCAAATGTGATTTATTGTTGTTTAAGTTTTGTTTTTAACTGATTTTTTTGGTAATTTTTTTTATCATTCCTTGATGATAGTAAGATCGTGTAGATGAGTCTTCAATATTAATTTGTTAAAGTCTATGGAAAATTCAGCAAGTTATGATCAATTTAATATGAACATGTACTTGAACATTCATACCCATCTAGATTTAAACCTGACCATGCATTAGATCTGTTCTTCCTGCAAAATACCATGTGGCACAGTCCTTCCCACATAGATCTCATGTGCTCTAACCCACGTGAACTCGCCCAAGCTTGCTTGTTTCTAACCACTTGATCTGATCCATCTGGATCCAATTGCCCAACTTGTTTTTCCTTTATTTTTTTATTCTTCAAGTTTCTAATTCATTTTTTGATCCGATTTTTGTTTCTAGTAATTAATTATTTAGTATTTCTCTTGTTTTTACTATTGCTTTTACGTGTTTGTTTTATTTTTGCATTTGTATATTATTAATCGACATTACTCTCATTTTATTATTTTTTTCATGCCATGTTTACCTACCTTATGTATTAATAGTACATCCCTTTTCTCTTATTATTTCTTTTATGCTTTATTTATTTTATATTTTTCACTTTCTTTTATTATCCATTATTATTTCAAATTTACCCTCATTCCCTTGTTTGTATTTTATTTTTCCGCTTATTCTTGTAATCTCCGATATAACCAATACAAAAATAGTGGATGCAGATTTAGGGTTTTGGTTGGGGTGTAGGTATTTGCCAAGTATGTTTATTTTACTTTTGTTTATTAGTAAAAACCAAAAAGAAAAAACAAATGAATCTCTTCTAAAAATACAAAAATGAAACACGTTTTAATTTAATTAAGCTTTATTTCATTTAATTAAAAATTAAAAAAAAATAAACCTTGTACACTACTATAAGTTTTCTCCCAATTAACATCTTTGCATCTTGTAAATAAAATCACATTTGTACATAAATAACTAAATAAAATGACAAACATTTCTCAAACTGTAATCCACGACAACTCATCAAATTATTTTTTTGTTCTATGCAACAATCAACCTCTCATTGCTTCGTGTGACAATCAAATCACTCATCCACGTGCATTTAATTTTAACCAAAACAACATTTTTCATAAATTAAAAGCAACTAACCTAGAACCTACGAACTATCTAGACTCTGACTTCTTCATCCCTCAATAAAGGTATGTAGGTATAAGGCTTCAAAGCTTTAGAAATTCCACTAAATTTAACTAATTCTTTCTTATTGTATAAACTGTTTCCCTTGTAAATAAATAAAATAAAGCAATTAGGCATGAAATAAGTGATTAGGAAACACACCTTAATCCAAAAACTATATGAAGTTCTCGTTGAATAATACAGAGGTGAGGGGTGACTAACACCTTCTCCTCACTTAACCGACTCTCAGACCCATATTCGGTTATGATGATCGTCTTATCCTACCCTTAGGTTTTTCTCATTATTTTCCCTATTCCTTATGAACGAATAAAAGATGGTGGTGACTCTAATTTTTCTAGTTGCGGTAGTCTCTAACATAACAAAATTATGTCTTGTCCATTACAAAGTCAAATTTTTATCCTCGAGATACCAACTCATCCAACATATTGTTAAGTATGGCATACACATCCTTATCTCCATCATTTCAAAACATTAAGCCATCTCAATCTCTATTATAAAATGAGCATTCTGTGTTGACTCGGGCCAAAATAGGAAAATAAAAACCAAAAGTATTTCTTGCTCACATTGAATCAACTAGCCTGAAACATGCATTAATGAAACCTGAGTGGAAACAAGCCATGAAGTTATAAAATGATGCATTAATATCTAATTAAACGTGGACTTCCGACACTTCTTTGATGTGTGCGAAGGAAAAGTTGACCACGACCTTTATTGAAAGGTGTCTTGCACGATTCTCTTATTTTTGAATGCACAACCAAATTAACTGAGAACTACCCATCACCAGGTTAAGATTGTGGGTTTTTCTATATAGAAAGAAACTCCAACTTCTAGGCTCAAAGGGGTTAAAAGGATTAACTTCCTTATTTCTCCGTGTTTGGAAATTGAAACAATGTCTTACATCGTCAATACGCTTTATTCAAAGCATACCAACAATAATTATGGGTATTTCGTTTTCATCATTCTCCCTCCAATATTTTCATCAACAACGCTTGATAAAGAAAGTAAACAAGAGATATATTTTTGAAAAGAAAGCAGTAAATGAAAATGAATTGAAACAAAATGTTGCAATGCTCATTTCATTAAAATTAACATGAAAGTACAAACAAAGATTGAAAGCAAAATTTTAATACAATTAAAGGAAAATGCAAACAGGAAGAAACTTGGCCTGGTGACTAATCAGTAATAAGGATGAGTTGTCCTGTCTGAAACACCGGCTTTAGGAAGTAACTTGAGATATTCTGACCCATTCTTCAGCTACTTTATTTTGGCAAAGGATTGTCAACAACGTTAGGACCTTTATCTTTGAAAGTGGGAATATATGCCCTTACCAATTCTTGCACTTTGGTCTTCAATGCATAAAAGTTCTCTAAATCATGACCTACAGCTCTTTGATGAAACTCAAGTGAAAGTCAGATCTGAATCTGGGTGGAGGAGGATTTTGAGGAATCAGAGGGCTGGTTGTAATTAGACCCTTTTGAACCATCACATGGTACAATTCAGTGTAAGACATCGGAATAGGATCAAAGTGAGTCATATTGAGTCCTAGTGATTTCAAATATATTTAGCACCGATCATTAATAACAAATATTACTAGCAATTGATTTTATTGCCTAAAGACTTAATATCAATGGTGAACTTGGTATTTTGGCTGAGTACATTTTTTTTGATCTTTATAGACTAATATAGTTTATATATCTCTAAAATAAGTTAGATTTTGATTCTCAAAAGTTCTAACTTTTAAGAATAAAATATGAATATTATGATTTTTTTTGGATCTAGACCTTACATAATGATGGAGAAACTCAAATTCTCTCACAATTTAGTATATTTAAAGTGAGACTCAAGTTTAAAAATGAGTACACTCCAAATTACACAGTCCTATAATCTTAGAGTTTTGCAATCCAGAGACATTAGAGGTGTTATTTAAGATGACATAAATTTTGTCATATTATCTTTGCTTAAATCCTAGTGCTTCTAAAGCAATAAAGCGAAAAACAAACTCTCATTGAAGTGATGACTTTTCATTAAGATTATTAAGTAAAGAAAATATCATAAGCATATTATGAAACTATTTAATCTTGCTAAAGCGTTATAGTTTTGTCAATTAGGTGTCTTTGTTGAAAATTTTGCATATGATATTCTCTTTGCACAATTAAATTTATGACTATTAAAGTTAGAAATTATTCTTTAAAAGAATAATTTTATAAAGCGTCCAATGATGAAAAAATTGAAGCAAGAGAAAATAAAATATTGCTCATTTGGTAAATATCTCAAATGATAAGGACAAATAATGAATAATAATAAAATGTAATATAAACTCACAAATGTTCAATGGTGTTGAAAAATACATCAATTTAAAGGGGACAAATTTGATGAAGATTGATATTTTTTATTTACTTTTAACTATTTTAGATTGTCATGATAAGTATAAATTTGTATTTAAAAGACAATTTGTAGCATGAATAAAGTTTTACTTTAATATTATAATTTTTTTTTATATGATGGATTCAATATGTATTTTAAATTCAAATATTATTATAGTTAATTCAATCATGACTTGTGACAATCTAGAATTGATGAAAAGTTTGAGAAATATAAAATTTTAATCCCAAGTTAAAAAATATTTTGAGACAAATATTATAATGTGTATTGAGAATATTGAGTTTGGGGTAGATGTGTTCAAAGAAAAAAATTAAGTAGGAAATAATTGGTTCTAACTCAATTCGTATAGTTGCTATTTATATAGCAAATTTGAATCTTCATACATATACTATTGTTCGTTCTCTCAATTAAAATAAGAAATTAATCCTTGAAGATCAAACTAACATTCTCAAGAACTAGAGAAATTTTATTTAGTATGATTAAAGACTTTATTAAGATAGTTGTGACACTTGTTACTTGTTATAACTTTGAAGTTTCATAAGATGGATATTAAGTTAGTGTTTCTTTATGGTGACATTAATAAATACAATATGGTGCAACAGAGAATTTTTTGTGTTAATAGATACAAAGTTTATGGTTTGCGAACAAATAAAATCTATTTGTGAGTTAATGAAATTGTCTGGAGATGTTTATTATGAAAATTATTAGGTTTTACTAGTTCAGTGGGAGTAAGTTTAAATTCCAAGTTTAATGTGTCGATTTTATTTAGTCAACAATCATTTATGATTGTTGTGTGAAACCAAGAAATCTCTAACAAGATTTTAGCAATGAAAAATCTTGAGCACATCTCTTTTGTATTAGGTATTTAGATACTTATAGATTATTCTCAAGGTATCATCCAATATTATATATATATATATATATATATATATATATATATATATATATATATATATATATATATATATATATAGTTGAAAATAAAACTGATATGAAAGAAAATAAACTAGGGTATGTCTCAATTATCAAGGGATACTATTGTCCAAAATAAAAGAATCTGGAAATTTTGAAAATTAAGTTTTTTATTCTTTGGTTGTGGGGAATCTTATATACAATTTTACACGTACATTAAAAGACATACATAAAATTATTTAGTAGATACTTTAACAATTCAAAATTAAATTGATGAAGAAAAAAATGTCAACCATGAGTATTATTTTAGAAAATAAAAGAGTTTGTACTCACAAATTTGAGATCTGACAATGAGGAGATCATTAGTATGTTTGACTCATATATTTTAGATGTCGAATTGACATTCTAATACAGGATGAAAGAAGGTAAATTTTTATGACATTCAGTTACAATTCAACATAAGATCACCCAAGTTATATTTTACTGTAAGACAGTCATATATTATAAGCTAAAGTCTCACTAATCATATACTTGACATATAAGGACTTTCATATGATTATTGTCACTAAGGATATCTTAGATTAGTGGGAGTCAATCCTTCTTTATGTTTAATTATATTATTTTGATATCGATATAGGCTTTATGTTAAGATTATCTGCAAAAATAATGTTTATAAGGTTATTGTTGTTATAACCATTTCTATACCGTTTGTGAAAATATTAAATTTGCAAATTTTAGTTTGATATCAATAAAGACTTTAGTTGGTCCAGTTAGAAATATACATGATTTAGATAACACATTACATGAAATTTCCACGTCACTCATCCATATCGATCTATGTCATCAAGTACATTTATGTGGTGGTCGTCGGGTTCCGCCACGTTATATATTAGTGACGCCACCGATGATCTCATTATTAATGTATAAGATGAACTAGATTGTAAAGTTGAAATTTAATGATAAATAGCATTCGATACACGCCTAAAGACTACGATATAATTATTAAGATATATTGCCCAAGTGGGAGATTGTTGAAATATTTTATATTTAAATATTATTTAATTATTATATTCCAATAATTATGTGGGCAAATATATTTATATGAATTATATTAGATATTTGTCAATTTAAGAGCCTTAATTGATTAAGTGATCAAATAAAGTTTAAAAGGCCGATTAGATTTCTATTTAGTAATTAATTAATTAATTGGATATGAGCTCAAATATGAGTGGATGTTAGGATGACCCATTTGAGAATAATGGGAACCTTAATTGGCCATCACACAAAGGCTATGGTCCCCAATATACCATACAAAGGCAAATAATCTCTTCTCCCCATCCGAAGAGTGTTCAAGGCATCGTGGAGTGGTTGGGGAAGATCCACAAGCCAACAAGTGTCGGTCACTTGTCTCTACACTTTGAGTTTCAAGATTACAATTATCATTGCCAAAAGTTTTTGTTTTAATCTTATGGATCTAGGTATTCCTAAAATCTCATATCTCGTATATTAACATGTCGTAGATCCTATAGTTATATACATGTTGATAATTCCTTATTATATTATGCACTAAAATATATGGTATAATTTATATAACATGTATATGTGATTAATTGTTATTGAATTAAGCCCAACATACTCATCTTCATAAACAAGAGAACTCATGTGTTCCAAATCTATCTCCTCAAGTACAAAAGAAAGATTATTAAAGTATTCAATGGATATTTCTTTGGTCTTTGAGGCTTCACCCTTAACATGATTTATGGACAACTCATCTACAAAAGTACAAAGAAATCAACATTACCTCTCAACGGCTATTTCAAAAGGTTATCCCATCTCAAAGAAAGATCATTCATTCGAACTAGAAAAAAGCTTCAGTCTTAATTTGTGATCTCTTTACAAAGCTTCATACTAAGTGATTCAAATCAAAATCTCATATACAAAGCTTATCATTGCCACATAGTGCTTTAAGTTTGTTAGAATTATTATTGAGTTAAATATGTTTTTGGTCCCTAAAATATCTCAATTTTCATTTTTAGTCCCTATTAACAAAATAATATATTTTAGTCCTTACAAATTATTTATGCATGTAGTTTTAGTCCCTATTATTTTTTTAAATTTTGAAAACTGTTTAATTACCCTTAAACTTTTAAATTTTTGAATAATTTTTTTCTTACATGCTCAGAATATTATAAAATATTTCTTTATCAAATTTTAGAAATTTTTTAAAATGAGAAGAATTAAATATGAACTTTTTAAATTTCAAAAGATAATGATAAAAGTAATGAAAACCTCGACTTAGAAATCAAATTTTGAGTTCCTTTTTCAGAAATTTTTAAAACATTATTAAGGTGTGTGTAAAATAATCATTTAAAATACACATTGATTAACAGGAGGGACTAAAACTACGTTCATAATAATTTTATAGGATTAAAATATATTATTTTTTTAATGGGGACTAAAAATAAAAATTGAGATATTTATGGGGACCAAAAACATATTTAACCCATTATTACTTGTATATCCTCAAGTGATATTAAAATACTTGAAAAAGGAAGTGTAATCTAAATTTAAAGAAAGACTCTTTAGTATTTGTAATGTAAAGCCATTTGAGGCTTGAAAGGATACCACAATTATTCTTAACAAGAATAGATTGTGAGGAATAAGAAAAATCTCATTGTGTGTGAGGACCGGACTAACCAATTTTAGGGTACAGGATAAATTCATTGTGTGTTTTTTCTTTTCTCTTCTACTCAAATCATTTTTTTACTAAATCTTTTAAATTTGTAAATTTAAAAAGGGTCACTATTCAAACTCCCCTTCCTAGTGACAACTTAGATACTTCACTTTTCATGTTTGAATGCAATATGAAGTTGGTGAAAAAGAACTTTGGCATTTAGAAGAGAAAGATTTGATCGACATGTTCACAATATGTTATGCTTCTACTTTAAACTAAGCTACTTGGTTCTATGGTATCTCAATGTTCAGATTCTTTAGACCAAAACTTCAAAGTTTAAGGGAATTTGAATATGAAGGTTGAGTGATTTTGAGATGATATGTTTGTCGTTGATTTAAATTGCCCTGGTCATCCAACTTGATAATAGTTGATTTTGGTGTTATCGATTTTTTGTTTCATTTCCCATTAAATTTAAATTGCTTATGAATTGATTATCTAGGTTTGCAAGCAACATGAATGAATGCAAGAGTTGAATGAGGAATAGACAAACTTCGACAACCTCATCCATGCAAAATTTACATGTTGATCGGCTATTGCACTTCTAATTAGATGTAGTAGCAGTATTTTAGTTTGGTAGGAATGCGATTATGGAATCGACTTTAACTTTTTATGATGCTTCCAAAGCATATTCAAAATGTATGTTTTGCGTTTTATGAGTCGGGTATGTAAAGGATAATTTATTGTTAAGACTCATGATACTCACCTATAGACTTGATATTGTATTAGTATTTATTGTGTGACCTAATTTGACACACATTGCATACAATTCTTACATGGTATTGGTAGTTTTAGGTTACACGGTCTTTGTAATTTGACGAACATAAGAGAATGTGATAATCTTTTGGTAAATGAATTGGCAAAATCTTTTCAAATTGGTTTACTGAGTTTAAGTTGGAATTTTGTAGAATATATGTGAATATATGTCTTTGTATATACGTTACTATGAATATCTTTGAATACGTTCTTTAAAAGGCAATGCTCTTCCACCTTACCCTTTGTACTATAACTTTTCTAATGGTTGATATATTATTAGTAATGACTTTGAAAACATGGGGTCCTTTTCAAATGAGAACATGTTGTCACCGACTCTCTATCGACACAACTTCAAATATGTGTTCATATGATTTAGTTATTATAATTGTTGTTATAAATTAATATGTAAAAATTCTCTCTATTAAAAGTTTAAAAATTAAGATAAGATTAACCAAAGTAGTAAATAGATTTTTTTAAAAAAATTATAGAACTCACTCATGATTTCTAAGTGTAATATTAAAATTGATTAGTTTAAAAAAAATTTATTCTCCTAATTTATATATACAATCTATAATATATTTGTTAACCAAATAAAAAATAATCCAACATTATAAATGATATTTTGATATACATAACATGTGAATTCAAAGAGATTTATATAGGACGAATTTTTATTAATTGAATTTAAAATTTAATGTACTTACACATTCAATTGAAATTACTTGTGTTGTATTGTTATGTGTGTTCTAACCAATCTGAATAAAAGTAATATAAGAATTTAAAAAATATCAGAAATTAAAAAGAAAAAAAAAATTGTATAAAAACTGTTCAGTTCTCAGCAAATTTTGGATTTATTTTTTAAATTTGATTCAACCCAAATTGAATCACATGCATATATTTTAACACTTGTTTATTTTTGAATTAAAATGTAATTTTGATCTTTGAATTTTTTATCTCCTATTTTCAAAACTGGAATTTCAATTTCCATTATATATATATATATATATATATATATATATATATATATATATATATATATATATATATATATATATATATATATATATATATATATATATATATATATATATATATATATATATATATATATATATTAAATTTCATTCCTTTATTCTATTTTTGATTCATATTTTGCAACTCAAAAGTTGGTGAGATTGCTTACGTGACATAGTTGAAAATAAGAAAATTGTTTAAATTACAAAATATTTTAAATTTAAAAAGAATATATATACATTTTATCAACATTGTACAATACAAAAGAAAAAGAAATCCACCACCACTCATCTCTCCCATCCTTTTACCCTCTTAAGAAGATATGAAACTACATCCAAATAAAGTTAGAAAAGGAAGCTACCCTAAAAATATATCAATTGAAATTTATCACACCAATGATTCATGAATACATCATTTCATCTTTGACATCTACTCTTTTTTTTTAACTATCCACATTTCTCAAAACTACAAAACTATTTAAAATTATAGTACATCATCTCCTTTGGTGTGCAAGTGGCTGTGTCATTGTCCAAAAGAACACAAGTTGACACAACCAAACATTAAACATTTATTTTGTAACAGTCTAAAAATTCACATGTTCAAGTTGGGATATGGAATTTCTATTCTGCAAAAATAGATAGCCCTTTCCCATGCAATAATTTGTGACCAATTTCTGCAATACTACTCTTCTATGCAACATGTTTTGTTTTTTCTTCATTTACTTATAGGCCTTTTTCTGTTTTCACTCTAGAGTCTAATCAAAATTGAAACTAGCTGCCAGATTTTGGTCACGGAGATTTTGCAGATCAGGCAATGGATGATCTGTATTCCAATTTGTTACAAGAAAATTAACCCTACATTACCCCAAATGAAGGAAATGTTAGGCCTCTACTATCACATGGTTTGAAAATCTGCCTAAAATTTTATTTTATTGAATAAAATATAAATAAAAATTAACTATTTTCTTTTATTTTAAATATGGTAGATTCTATAACATCATTTATTTATTTTTGTTGTTTTATTGAATTAATTTATTAATCATAAAGAACAATTTAAACAAATTATTTAGTCGTGGAAGAACACTTTGTTGATATGACAATGATTTCTTTTGGTTTAGTAAGGGCTTTAGAGTTTGAATATATTACTACAAATACAATAATGTTAAATTTCATTATGAAGAGAGCTTTGAAGTTTTATAAGAACTTTGACTAAATTATAAATCTTCTGAAGTTAATTTCTTCTAAATCCTTTAAGAATTTCATTTATTGGATCACAACATCGTCATCCGTATACCATCATTCAACTAAATTATAACATTAATCTATTAACTCGCCACTTAATTCATTGATTGGTTCGACATTTTCATAGTATATCGCTAACCTTCATTATCAACCACATCATCGATGTAATCACAAATTCTATCAAACTTGCAAGCATGTGTCTTGTTCTTTGAGGTCTACTCGGGCATGCATAATTCTATCAAACTTGCAAGCATGTGTCTTGTTCTTTGAGGTCTACTTGGCATGCACAACAACCGAGCCCTTCCGACACCACACATTATTACCGATCTTCTACTCTCTAGTAGAATTTTTGCCTGTGGGAATCGAACCCTCATTGGGGTTCAGTACATGTTCAATCCATTTCACTACCAATTGAGCACGGCTCAATTGGTAGTGAATGGATGAATGTGTATGAACCCCCGATTCCACGGAGGCAGAACTCTACTAGATAGAGTAGAGAAGATCGTGTTATATATGCATCACCTCGACTTCTTCCGTCAAACTTATTATCTTTCGAATTCAGGATTGGTTTTTCGAAAAGATTATTACTGAATCTTCCTTACATTTTCCAATCACACCTTAAGCTCATTTATGATGACATCCCTATCGATCAGAGTTGAACAACTTGTATCTTCCGATGAATGATATCCATTTTTCTCAATTAATTTGGCACGTCTATCGAATATAGATCCAAATACCTTCAGATGACTCGTTGCTTAACACCAAACCAACATTTTTAGCATAATTCCTTCTAGCTTCTTGTTGGACATTCTCAAAATGTATGTTGAAGTCGACACAACTTCACCCCAAAATTCCTTGAAATGCTTGCATTTCAACATACTTCTCACAATATTCATGATGGTTTGATTATTTCTTTCCATAGTTCCATATTTTGTGGGGTAAGGTGGAACCACCTCATGCACGATCCTTTTTTCACATAACACGTCGAAGTCTTTCACATATTCTCCACCACCACTAGTCCTCTAATCTTGAGTTTCGACTACTTTGTCTTTCCTCGAGTCCACAATTTTCGAATGAAATCATCTATGCATGTAACAAAGAACCTATTACCTCCAATCAAATTCACGAATAGGTCCACATACATAGTGTATGACTTAAAGGTCTGCCTGACTTTCCCGCATCCTTATAGAAGTTAATCTCGTGTTGCACCGCACACATTCCTCACACACTTTGTTTGGAATGTAAATTTCTTAACCCTGAAACTATATTTCCTCTTTTCAAAACTTTGATGTCTTTGAAGTTGAGATGGCCAAGTCGATAGTGCCATATCCATTCATCTATGCTTGATGCAGTCGCAAGGCACTTGTGCTTCATCATATTAAGTTCAACCTTGAAGGCTAACCTTCCTCTTGAGTCGAGAACTCTCATTATCTTGTCTTTGATCGACACTTTGTACTTTTTTTTGACTAACTTCCCAATACTAATCATATTACTTTTCATGCATGGTATATACAGTACATTGTAAATCATTAACCTTTTGACATCTTTCGTCATAATTATAACATCACTAATATCTTCAGGTGCTATAGTACTTTCATTTACAAATTCATCATGTTCTTCATTGAAGGTTTTATGTTGACAAAATAATCTTTCCTTCCAGACATGTATGATGAGCATATCGATTCCAAGTACCATGGTCCTTGAACCTTTATTCATCTCTAGTTGTGATCACCATCATCATTTCTTCATCATCTTTTTCTTCTTCTTCTTCTTCTTCTTCTTCTTCTTCTTCTTCTTCTTCTTCCTCTTCTTCTTCTTCTTCATGTCTTGTAAAATTTGTATCACTTTCTTGATTCTTTTGTTTTTCTGGGCAATCACTAGAATAGTGACCATACTTCTGACAATTGAAATACTGAATGTGACCTATTCCTCTATTTGCACCACCACCTATTTGGTTGCTTCACTACGAAGTTCTTCTATGGTTCTACCAATTTCCTTCATGCTAGTTTCCTCGACTAGTTAAATTATTGTAGCATCATCTACCATTGTTGTCGAACCACTTTCTTTTGCCTTTCTTTCTCTAGTTGATTGGGTCTAGAGCATTACTACTTTGACTTTTCTACAACTCTCTCATCCATTCTTTGTGCATAAGATTCAAGAATCCCTTGAAGCTCTTCCTTTGTCAATGTTGACAAATCTTTTGACTCTTCTATGGCAACCACCATGTCATCAAACTTTGTAGCCAAAGACCTCAAGGTATTTAACAACTTATCTCGATGTCGCACTTCTCCATATACTTTGATTTGATTCACCAAATTGTAACCTAACAAAGAAATCAATTGTGATTTTCACTTTTTCCATTTGAAGCAATTCATATGCTCTTTTGTCGCTTGTAACCTCACCTCTTTCACCTTTTCATCACCTCCAAACGATTTTTCCAAAATTTCTAAAATTTCTTTCATTGATTCAACATCACTCGTGTTTTAAAATTATCTCAATCAACATATTGATGAATTACAAAGAGATTTTACAATTTTTCTTCTTCAATTCTTTGTGTGCAACATTTTCTCCATCCATCGCGCTTTCGCAAGCGCTAATACACCTTCCTTCACAAGATCCCAAATATATTGATAACATAAAACCATCTTCATCTTCTTGCACCAGCTTCTCATAATCGACCCTTCAATTGGAAGACTCACCGGAAAATGCTCGTTTGGATTATTCACGCCATCATTATTGTTTTCCTCAAATCGCTTAGCCGAGCTCTAGATGCTGGAATTGCACCAAACCTATGGAAAAATCAATTAATCTTGATGAAGAAGATTAAATCAAAAGATCTAATTTCTCTTGTTCTTCACTCTTCACCGAGTGATTCAACTAATCTTGGTTAGAAGATGATTTTGCAACAATTTCAATGAAGAAAGAGAAGAGATAATTGGGCAAGAAGAAGAAGTTAGGGTTTGAATAAAGGGAGAAATAATTTTACTGAGTATTTCTCGCCATAACTGTGAATTTTACTATGCAACGCAAGTTCAATGTATTACAATAATATGAGTTATTTCTATTTATAGTTTTAGTTTTGCATGCTCCCTAAGCCAAATCCCAAAACTATAAAAGCCAAAAATACTTAATTCTTAACACTACTAAAATAGGTCTAAGTTGAAATCCTCTCGAGCACCTCGCTTTGACATTTCTACACATTAGGTTAATTTTGACACATCCTTGTATCCGCTAAGCAAACATGTCGACACAAGGAATTACGATCTCAATAAATGGGGATCTCAACAAAAATGATCGCAAACACCTTATCACAATCATCATGTGAAACTGAAGCACGAATCAAAGAGAAAATTACCATCACAAGGCAACACCAAATCAAGAATCAAAGACGAAATCAAGATACAATAATTGACCTCATTAGTCAAACACAAAGATGAACAACAACCCAAAACACATGAAGAATCATAATCTCAAACCTTGAAATTGAGAATTATCGAGAAAAAATGAAGAGACAACACGAAACCACAAACGACTATAGCAAATAAATACAATTTTGAAAATAACAAGATTTCATAGGTTTGATTTGATTTAACCTTCGATACTGTGTCGAAAAATACAATATTTCATAGGTTTGATTTGATCGAACCTTCGATACCATATCGAAAAATTAGCTTAATGCATTTTTCTATGTGTATCATACTATACATAATAAAGTCAATAATTACAAATAATTACAATTCATAACTACTAATTACTACTAGTAATGATCAATCTTCTATTCTAAAAAGTAAATTATTCATAATAAAACAAATATCATTTTTATTAGCCTATTAATTCCTATTCACAATGTCTGCCACTTCATTAGCTATAACTATAACCATGTCATCCAAGATTTGAAGCCCTTATTTTTTAATGAGATCCAAAATATATTAAAAGAAAATAGTACAAAGAGGAGGAGACAAAACCGAAACCCTCAAGAAGATCAAAGCGAAAAGAAAAATAAAAGATTGACAACAAAAACACATGAGATACAACTCATATAAAAGAAACTAGTGAGAGGCGTGTTAGAGGCACCCACCTTAAAATCTTTGTTCGCCTCGGTTGTTTCTTCTTGTTCATACATTTTTCGAACCACCAATTGAAATAGTTTACTTGTGATTTCATCCAAATCAGCAATCTCATTTCTCTTATCCATGTTAGCCCAAGATTCACTAAGAAAATTCATAGCACGTTGGACATCCGAATCAACCTTCATCTTGATTCTTATCAATTTTACCTTGATTAGTGGTATCTATTTTAGCTAAACCACACAAACTTTCATTACCTTGGACACCCAAGTCTCCTTGATGCAACACATCAATACTCACAACATTATCCTCAACCATAGTTTTCAAACAATCAACAAATCCTAAAAGAGGATTATTATCAACACATGTAGCATTTTTCACATTCAACTGATTCATTTCCTCATTCGACTTATACCCGTATGCTTATCCTTAGTTTTCCTTTTCTCGATCTACTTTAACAAGTTTACAAGCGAAAAACTATGTTGCAACAATGTTATGACAATGCAAATAGAAAAGTGGTAAATTTTCATATTCAACGTTAACAAGAAACACATAATCTTCCCTTTCGACCCATAATTTATGTCTGATTTTAACAGATAAACCAATATCGACTACAACTCTAGCAAAATGTCCAAAAGATCTCTAGTGGGCATTTACTTGTTGCAACATCCAATGGTCCCGCAAATCAAGAAAATGAACCCAACCTTGAATTATTGTTTGTTTGTGGTTATGAGGATTAAAGTCGGAAGACCAAGCAAAACATTTGAGAAAATCGAATTTAGGCTCCAAAAAGCACGTGCACACACGTTGTACATTCTCGTAAGAAGAAAACAAATTCAAAGAAACCTCTTCCTAAAAAATCCATATACTAACTATAACTATAACTATGACATCCAAGATTTGTAAACCCTTGTAAAAGTTGATTATGCCTTTGAGATTACATTTCCTACTATTATTCCCAGGTAATTTGCTAGAACTTTAGATAAAATTTTGGAGGTCAGAGAAATTAATTGAAATTTCCTACTATCATAGAAATCAATTGAAATTAAGACAACCAACCTTTGGAGGTTAGAGATTTTAACCAAAAATATAATTTTAAGACATCTATTAATCTGTATTTTATAATAATGCTTTTATATTTCCCTCTAAGACTTTTTCTATCATACTTAAATTTGATTTATGAGTTAAAAAATTATTAAAAATTGGTATTTTCTTTAAGTTAGAAGAGTGTCTTCTGCCTAATGTAAGTTAAGTTATAAGTCTCTTTCCATGGATCTAACATTTTCTCACTAAAAAAATAGAAAATAAGAAGAAAAATATGATATATAACTTAACATACAAGAAATAAAAAGTAAAAAAAAAAAAAAATGTTAAATAAAGAAAGTGTGCGAAAACAAACCATTATCTTATTGTTGTTATTATAATAGTTAGAACATGATGCAATAATGTTATTTTATCTTATATATTACATGCGGCAAGTTGAGCTTCCAAACAAAACAAAACACTCCATGAAACATAGTAAGATTTTTCTTTTTGATCAGTTTTCACGGACGAGTTTAAGCTACACACAGCCAGAGATTCCTTCGCATGTATTTGTGTTCGCTCTCTGCCAAAACATTTACATATACTAATAGAGTCTCCTTTTTCATTCACAAGTCATAAAACACTTCACGGGCTACTAAAACTTGTATTAACTTTTTATATATACCATTCTTCAAATATGATACATATAATTCATTAGCACATTCGTTTCTAGTTCTCAAAATCACTATGGCCTCTAATTTATCTGTTGTCCTATGTTTCTTTAGTTTGTTTGCTACAATTTTGTTGAGTTTTGGTCGAGTTTCAAGCCAAGCATCGCCGGTTTTCGCCTGTGATGTTGTCACGAATCCAGCATTGGCGAATTACGGGTTCTGTGACAAGTCTTTAGGAGTGAATGCAAGGGTGAAAGACCTTGTGAGGAGGTTGACATTGCAGGAGAAGGTTGGTAACCTTGTGAATTCTGCTGTTAATGTGAGCAGACTTGGGATTCCGAAATACGAATGGTGGTCTGAAGCACTTCATGGAGTCTCTTACGTTGGTCCAGGAACTCATTTTTCAAATGTTGTTCCTGGATCAACCAGTTTTCCTATGCCTATTTCCATTGCAGCTTCTTTCAATGCTTCCTTGTTCCAAACCATAGGAAAGGTAAGGTTTCTTATTATTCTTTTTCTTAAAAATGTTCTGTTTTGTGGAAAATATTTGTCTTGATAATGGTGTTTTGTTTTATGGGAAATGTTTGTAGGTGGTTTCAACAGAAGCTAGAGCAATGCACAATGTAGGGTTGGCTGGTTTAACATATTGGTCACCAAACATTAACATATTTAGGGATCCAAGATGGGGAAGAGGTCAAGAAACACCGGGAGAAGACCCTTTACTTGCTAGCAAATATGCAGCAGGGTATGTAAAAGGTCTGCAACAAACTGATGATGGAGATTCCAACAAGCTTAAGGTTGCTGCTTGTTGCAAACACTACACTGCCTATGATGTTGATGACTGGAAAGGCGTCCAGCGTTACACCTTCAATGCTGTGGTAATCTATCTATCATTGGTTAAAAATTGAAATAAAAATTAGTTAATCTGTGTTTGAGGATTGTAGAATATGGAGTCATTTTCGTCACTCTTATTTTCATTGATTTTGTTAGGTGACAAAGCAAGATTTGGATGATACATACCAACCACCTTTTAAGAGCTGTGTGATTGATGGAAATGTTGCTAGTGTCATGTGTTCTTATAATCAAGTAAATGGAAAACCGACTTGTGCTGATCCTGATCTCCTTAAAGGAGTTATCCATGGAAAATGGAAACTAAATGGGTATCTTCTCATTTTTGAACCTTTTAAATGTTATCTCGCTCCATTGAATGTAAACAAAATGTATATACCTCATGCTCCTTTATGTTATCTATGCAGATATATAGTTTCGGATTGTGATTCGGTTGATGTGCTTTTCAAAGATCAGCACTATGCCAAGACTCCTGAGGAAGCTGCAGCAAAATCCATTCTAGCAGGTAAAAAACTACATCTGAATATTAGAAATTCAAATATTCATAGGCAACAACTACTTATTATCATTGTTGTGTACACATGTTGATTTTGCAGGACTGGATTTGAACTGTGGAAGTTTTCTTGGCCGATATACAGAAGGTGCTGTCAAGCAAGGACTTATACGCGAAGCAGCCATTAACAATGCTGTGTCCAACAATTTTGCTACATTAATGCGTCTTGGTTTCTTCGATGGTGATCCTAGAAAGCAACTTTATGGAAACCTTGGTCCAAAAGATGTCTGCACTTCAGCAAACCAGGAGCTAGCAGCGAGGCTGCAAGACAAGGGATTGTGTTGCTTAAAAATAGTCCAGGATCCTTACCTCTAAATGCCAAATCCATTAAATCATTGGCTCTAATAGGTCCTAATGCTAATGCTACTAGGACCATGATTGGAAACTATGAAGGTATAGACCAAATGTATGACATTATTTATCATTTGAAGTTGCATGGACAATATCGTATTAAGCACGCCCGAAAACTTTGCAGGCACTCCGTGCAAATATACATCGCCTTTGCAAGGCCTATCGGCTTTAGTCCCACGAGCTACGCTGCTGGCTGCCGTGATGTTCAATGCACTAATGCTGTATTAGATGATGCCAAAAGTATTGCTGCCTCAGCGGATGCAACTGTGATTGTAGTCGGTGCGAATCTTGCGATAGAGGCAGAAGGTCACGACAGAGTCAGCATTCTACTTCCAGGACAGCAGCAACAGTTAGTTACTGAAGTTGCGAATGCAGCAAAAGGACCTGTGATTCTTGCTATAATGTCTGGAGGAGGCATGGATGTTTCATTTGCTAAAACTAATGATAAAATCACAAGTATTCTGTGGGTTGGCTATCCTGGAGAAGCTGGTGGAGCTGCCATAGCTGATGTCATTTTTGGGAATCATAATCCAAGTAAGTTAATCTTACTGGTGTCACAATTTCACACATTCCGTAACTCAAAGTTGTTGGACCAAACAACGATTTTAAACTCTTACATCACTTGTTATTTAAATTCAGGTGGAAGGCTACCTATGACATGGTATCCACAATCATATGTAGACAAAGTACCGATGACGAATATGAACATGAGGCCTAATCCTGCAACAGGTTACCCCGGTAGATCATACAGATTTTACAAAGGAGAAACCGTTTACTCATTTGGAGACGGAATAAGCTACTCAACTTTCGAGCATAAATTAGTTAAAGCACCACAATTGGTATCCGTTCCCTTAGCCGAAGATCACGTATGCCGTTCCTCAGAATGCAAGTCGCTTGATGTCACGGACGAGCATTGCCAAAACATGGCCTTTGATATTCATCTCAGAATCAAGAACAAGGGGAAAATGAGCAGTAGTCAAACAGTGTTATTATTCTCTACCCCTCCTGCAGTGCACAATGCACCACAGAAACACTTGCTGGCTTTTGAGAAAGTGCACTTGACAGGAAAATCAGAAGCAGTGGTTAGCTTCAAAGTAGATGTTTGTAAGGATTTGAGTGTGGTTGATGAACTAGGTAACAGGAAAGTGGCCTTAGGAGAACATATGCTTCATGTAGGAGATTTGAAGCATTCTTTAGGTGTGATGATATAAAGCAATCATTAGTCTGTTTTTTACCTCATTGATTTCCTTTGAAAAGGGAAAACTAAGATTAAGTTTGAGAGATGGTTATGTAATTGTAAGAAATTGCTCTACTTCTAATCTTTCAAATAAAAAATTAATATTAACTGGCCCATTATTCTATTCCTGAAAAATCCACACAATAGCATTGATGAATGTATTTTAGTTAATCATGAGTGAAATGACTTATTTGGTAAAATTTGGGTAAATATGAGAACTAGTTTTCCAGTTAATGATAAAATATAAGAACTTAATCCATGAATTTAGTGTAGCTCATAAATTTACATGTAAGAACTACGCATAGGAAATGAACCATTGACATCATAGTAAGTCATTCCCCAATTTACCATCCAACCAAACATTTCAATTGAAAATCTCTGCTTCCAAACATTATATATTAACACATGACATCCATATTTTGGAATTTCTCCAACAAGAATTTATTTGAAAGGGTCACTCAGCCTCAAACCTCTCCCATCATAAATTATTCAGTTAAACTATCATTAACGAGGACAAATCTCGTAGTGACTGAACATGCATCCTAATCCATTTTTAAATACCATCTTTCAACTAAATCATAAGTATACTCAAAATTCACTTAAACAAGATAAACTCTTTATGTTAGTTCTTTAAGCGGAATAATTTCAATTAGAAAATCAATACTTGTTGTAGACATGATTTGAGAATAAAAATAGTCGTTGTTGTCACCTTGATTTGAATCTTAAAAAGATTAATGACCAAATATTCATTTGTATCTCACACCAGAGTTATTAATCTCGGATAGCAGAGCGTAGCGGCCAACCCCAAAAATGGGATTAGTGGGAATAGTAGGATCCCGGATAGCGGAATAATTTTTGTTGATTTTATAAAATTGACTATTTTTAGACTAAATATATAAATAAGTGGCTTCTAAAATGAGAGATCTATTAAATCCTTCATCTATGTACCACTAATTATAATCTTTAGATTAAATAGTTCCACATAATTTCATTCCTCTATTCGGCGCTGTTGTACTTCAAAATTACCCTCTTCATTTTAATATTTTTGGCTTATAGTTTCGATATCATAAACATACATGTGTATATATACATATCATTCATGCATTGACCATGGGATCGAATTTTTCTAATTGAGCGAGAATGCAATTCAGGAGAAGAGGTTTGATTCTTAAGACCGAATATCTGAGGTTACGCTATTTCAAGCGTCATCTCAATGCGTAAGATGTGCGTATCTAAAAAACTTCTGACTATCTCACAATAATCAGAGTTTTGTGGCTCTGATCTCATATCATGTGGATATTAATCAAGCGTTTCGAGCAAGAGCGGGTTGTGGTCGAATGTTTGAGCTTGAAATGATTCTATGGCCTATTGTGAGTCTTGAAGTATCTGTATACGGCTTATCGATCCATATGATTCGTTAGAAAATCAAGAGCGATCAGATAGAAAGAGATTTGAGTGTGCTTGATGAAAAGTCAACAAAAGTCAAAGTTTGACCGAGTGAAATTTCTGGTCAAAATTATTGTCAAAAGTTGAAGTATGAGAAAATATGATCATTTACTGAGAAAAGTTGGAAGAATCGGATAAAAGTGAGGTTTCTCGAATTTTAAGTAATCTTATACTTAAAAAAAAATTGTAAGTTTCAAGAACTTTATGTTCCCGGAGTCATATTGTCGACTCTCTATCTCACTCATTTGTGGTGAAAGTTTGCGAATTTGTAATCGTTGGAAAGAGCACATTTTACTTCAAATGTGTCATTGAGAGGATTTCTGAAAATGCCGGTTTGAGTGTCTTTTAACATGGTCGAGTGCTTGATTTCGAGGTATTTTACACGTGTTTTCAAGCATCATTTCATGTCGAGTTCAAGACCAAAGTTGTTCATTTCGTGACAATCAACAACTCTTTGAAGAAATAGATTTCTTTCGGGATTTGATTGAAAGTTACTAAGCTCGAAAGTCATGAATTTGTCATGTTTACAATATTCAACACTTAAATTTTTGTTGTTTGTTTCCATGGTCGGGCTGGCGACTTTGGGTTGGATTTTCTCTCAGTTACCGATAACGTTTCAGAAAATGTTAAACTATGAAGTTGTTTATTTCGCGCTAGTCTATAACTTTCCCGAAGAAAGCGAATCTAGTCGAGGTTCGGATCGAGAGTTATAAGACCTTAAAGTCATGGAAAAACATTCGTAAACTTTGCCGATGTCACCGCATTTTATCAATTATAATATCTTGACTTGGGACCGATTTAGGGCATTCTAGGCATCGAATCGAGAAACCTTCAACATGAAAGTTGTTCGTCTCTGTTTTATCTTCAACTCCGACTTGTGATTTTATCTGAAAGAGGCTTATATTTCAAGTAATCGAATTGAGAAAGGCATTACATGGATATGCATAGTGATCCGCTTGGGCAAAAGTTAGTGACCAATGGTGGCAAGCAGGGGAACGCAATTCAGGGGATTATTTCTTCAACTGACCAAACCATGAGATGTATGCATGCATGATGGCAAGAAAAGGTCCAGAAAAATTGTGACAGCTGTAACGAACAAATTTTCCTCTCATTCACGCGACTCTCTTCACTCACTGCTCACTTCCACAACAAACTCTCTCTTTCTGATCCCAAAAACCATAACAAACTCGTGATTCTCCTCTTTGCTCTAACGACCGTAATCACCATCTTCTCCACTCTCATTCTTTCTTTCTCGCGGACGAATCTTCTTCTCACTCCTCCATACACCACCACCACACTCTCCTCCACTCTTCAACTACAGCAGAACCATAACAAATTTCTCTCGGCCATCACCTCTCCAGCCATCACCACCTTCGACACTCTCTGAAATTCGCTGCTATCACCTTCATCTCAATTTCACCGCTCTCATCGGAGCTTGCTGATTCTTCACGACGATCCTTTTTCTTTTCACCATTCTCTCGCCATCTGCACACGAATTTTCTCCGCAATGACCTCTATATCCTTCATCTTCAACTTCACTCTTCTTCTCCATGGCAATAAGGGGAGTGTTCGTATGAATCATCAACAGAATCAAGATCGACAATAGCTTGTTCATCGCCTCCTTCTTCTGAGTTCGAGCAAGGAAACTGAGTTTACTTCTCAGCAAGGTGTAACTTCGTAAGGGCGCGAGCTTCTACTGTGTTCCCGGCCAGGAAAGAGCTACAGAGTTTTCTTTCTCATTTCACGATCTGTAAATCGGTAAGTCATCAGATCTTCCTCTCCCTATGTTTAGAGCATATATGAATAAGATTATCCATATCGTGTTCGTTCCTTGAACAACCAGAAGTCAGTGTTAGATGCGAGAACGTAATGATTCTTGGATTTGCGATTTCTGGATCTTGAATTCATGTATAGATCCTTTTGTATTTGAGCGTGTTTTAGTAGAAACGAGATTCAAATTCTGAATTTGCATACAATTCCAAGCTAGGTGATAGGATTTGTTGTAATTTTCATGCTGAATCGTGTTTTCCGGTGATGGAAACCTATCGGAGAAGATGACCGCGATTTGCACTGTTCCGGCGTCTTGCAGTCGTGCCCTAGGCGTGGTAGTATTTCCTGGTTCATGTGTTTTAAAATTCAGAATATTATTATTATTAATAATATTATTTTTATAAATTTAATAATATAAGTAAACTTAATAATATTATTAAGGCACTATTATTAATATTGTGGATTTTATTTTATTATTTTATAAACGAATTGGAATGTATTATTTTAAATAAACTTTATAAAATATTTTATTTAATGAAATTATATTGTTGTAATAGTATTCTGTAAAATATATATATCTCATTTGTTAATATAATATACATGAAGTGAAGTGGTTTTGTAAGTATTGTTTGTTTGAAACATCATGTCTTGGGTTCAAATTTTGGTTTGGTGCATAATTTTGAAATATTTTGCCCAGAAGCAACATCTATTCACGAATATAACATACTCACATCATGTGCAATTCATCAAGAAACATATGAACATTAAGATTATCCACCAACCTCAATTATTCACAACTCATGTGAATTATCCACCAATTGCACAACATCATGTCTCATCACCTCCAAGTAGCATGTAATCAACGAAATCGCATCCAAAAACAATCCAAAACTCATCAAAATAATTATTAAACTTTATGTAAATTAATGATAAATCATAAGAAAGTAATCCCCTAAGCCATTCATGCATAAAACAAAGAAATAATTTTTTCGACCCATCCCACTCTGGGATTTTCAAGAAAAATTACAGACAGTTCATTTTCTGAAATTTACCCCAAAATGATACTAATGCTAATTTATCACCATTTAAACATCATCTAACATGTATACACTAGGAAATCTATTCATATCATCAAATCTAGTTTTTAATCATCAAAATCCCAAATTACAACTTCAATTTAAGAACAAAACCTAGAATTAGAGATACCCAATCCTATAGCATGTTACTAATCACTACCAACCGTACAAATGCATAATAATGAAGATTCTCCCCTTACCTCTTGAAGATTTGACTTCTGGGTTTCACATTCTCTTCTTCTTCTCTTCTTCTCTTCTTTTCCTCTTCCTCTTCCTCTTCTTTCATCAAATGACAATTCTAATTATGATTTCCTTTTAATCCTTTACTAACTAGGATTGTCTTATGGGCTTAACACTTAACACCTCCCTATTACTTTCATTCTTAAACTTAGGCCCAATAACCAAATAACCACAATTTTACTCATAAAACTCAATTATTTAAATAACATATATATTCAAATAATTCAAATTTCATTTTAAATTACCAAATAAATTAATTATCACATAATATAATATATAATAATAATTAATAATTAGTTATAAAAATTAGGATGTTACACCTTGCATATCGTGAGGGTGTTGACTGTAGGGTGCTCGTGATAGCAAATTGGAGCACCCACTATTGATAGCTTTGTCTCACACTCCCACTCACAACTTTCTATGAGACAAGTTGTAGAGTCGTCAGCTATCTTTCTGATTCTGTGATTACATAGGGAACCAAGTCAAATAATATATATAACCATAGTCCCTACCCATTATGGGCCAAGGGTTAAAATTCCAAACTTTTACACACACCAATTAGGTTTCAGATACTCATACTTAAATTAAAAGGATCACTTAACAAATAAAGGAGTCTATTTATGCACCCCATCAGAATCATGATTAACCTATTTTTCATAAATTAAATGACAATTGATTGTAACCCACAAAATTTTAAATAAATCTAACATTCTCCCATTTGGGCAAAATCAATTGTATGATTTTAATTTTTAAAACACATTTTGAAAACGTATATCGAATTAATGACTAATTCCTCAAAATGCGGACGCATTTTAAGAAAATGCATGATTCCAGCTGCAGTATCTGAATATGACTCCATCCAACAAAAGTCAAGCAATATTGAATTAAGGCGATTATTTATATTTCATTGATATAAAACCTTTCATGGTACAGATACTACGAACTCTGTCAACTAGTCATATGTGTGGAGTGTGGCAAGAAAATAACATGCTAATTTGATCCAACAGCCAAACTGCTATATTTCTTGTCGACCTTAACAACTTCTCTCAAATGCCTTATAGCTAAAGAAATTTCATGATTTTCAAACCATAATGCCTCACTCCATTATAGCGTCGACCACCGGCACAGTGGTCCTAACAACCCTGATCTTAAAATCATATATCACCTTCAATATGGCTTCGACCATCTCTATAGTGGTCCCAAAGATGACAATCTCAAAATTACAACCATGTCTCGAACTCCAAAACAGGTGTCGACCATAGACACGATGGTCCCAATGACACCGAGTTCCAATTTTAACAGTTGACATAAAGAATAAACTCTCATTAACCAAGCACGTCAAAAGAACTCACAATACCCATGTTCTCAACATGTTTCTTGAATACAATGGGCATAATTCCTTTAGTTATGGGATCAACAAGTATGAAATTGGTACCAATGTAGTTAACAATAATGTCATTTTTCTTCATAAGATCTCTAACTGTTAAATACTTCAATTCCAAATGCTTATAATCTCTAGAAGTTTTATTATTCTTAGAGTAGAACACACCTGCATTGTTATCACAATAAAGCTTTAGTGGCTTGGAAATGGAATCAACAATACGAATTACAGTCATAAAATCTTCAAATCAACAACATGAGTGGCAACAACATAACAAGCAACAAACTCTCCCTGCATGGTAGAAAAGGTGAAAAGAGATTGCTTTTACTCTTCCGGGATATTGCACCTCATAACATAAAATGTAACCAAAAGCGATTTCCAACCATTAACACAACCAACACTATCAGATTCAGTATATCCAACTATTTCTAAGTTGTCAACTCTCCTAAAACAAGTATATACTCGTTAGTTTTTTGCCAATATATCATCACTTTCTTAGCAGAAGTCCAATGATCATTTTTACGATTGGACTAGTATTGTTCAAAGTCAACTATAAAAGCAATGTTAGGCCTAGTGCACACTTAAGCATACATAAGGCTTCCCAATGCACTGCCACAAAGTTTCCCCTTCATTTCGGCCTGCTCAATCTCATTTTTAGGACAATGATCTTTACGGAATTTGTCACCTTTAGTAATTGGAACTGAAATTCCTGGCAGCAGATACTTAATGTCACAGAGAATGTTATGACCAAGATTCCTAATCGCTTTGACAATTCACACAAGAAATATAGAAAGCGAGAATAACACAATAAGTTGTTCACCCAATTCGGTTCTAACAAACCCACGTGAGGCTACCAAGCCGTGGAGGAAATTCACTATTAGTAGTATCAATTGAGTTAAACTCGCCCGCTTACAACTCCTCACTTAATCCCACCCAATGACACTTCAACCTAAGTCCTACTTAGATCTGAGTTCCTACTCACTCCCCCTCAATCACCGCAGTGATATCAACCTATTGACTAATTGAATTGTGAAGACACACTTCAATAAAATATCTTGATCTTGCTTCAAAGCTTTAATCAAGAGACAAACACTCGTGCTTTAAAGCTTTGAGTGGTAAACTACCCTTACAACAAATCCTAGTCCAATGCACTTATCAATTGATAGTTGCTTGGCTCACAAGAGAAACTAGAATTACACAATACCAACGTTACTAACCTTAACAGTACACAAACAAAAGCCTTCAATGTCTTCAATGGAATCCAGAGGGTACGTAGAGTAAGGGTTGAATTCTTTATATAGAAGCAAATCTTGAATTCGGCTTCCATAAAGATAGCTAGGGTTTACTTAATTCTCTCCTAAAAACATGGTTTGTTCAACAACCAATTTAGGTTTAATTAAGATTAACCTAGCAGCCACGTGAGCATGCTTTTTAATAATGAGAAAACATAAATAAAATGCTCAACAAACTTCGAAAATCTCAGAAAAGCGATTCTCAGTAAGAATGTCACATGAATGTCATAACATCATTATGACATCGGTTTTCTAAATTTCAACACACTTTAGCTTCCTTCGGTGTACTTTTACCATCCTTGTCCAGAGGATTTATCTTCAATCTCGAATGTCATAACATCTTAAGACATTTCTAAAGCCTAGTTTTACCAAAATTGATGCCAACTTAAAAACTAACAAACTCCCCTTTGGCACATTTTGGCTAAAACTACTAGACCTATCGTAGTACAAATGCAGAAGACTAACAACCTAGTTCTAAGTTTTCCTAAGCTTTCCTAAGCTTCAAGTAACTAGAACTAAGAGAAGATAAATTCTACCCATACATGCATCCATAATTGCCACAGTTGCCCACATACAATTGCCCACAAAATTTTAAACGGCCATAATTCCCCATACAGCTTCCCAAACATTAATACTTCCCACAGATTTCTTCTCCCCTTTTAGCCATAAAGGGCCAAAGGAAACCATACTGATTGCCTCAAGCATGCAAGCATAAAAATTAAAGAAAGTATCAATATTGTTGGGGTACATCACAAGGCCTTACAAATTTGTCAACAAAAAAAGTCATCCAAACAAAATTGGAAAAAACATAAAAAAAGTTGACAGAGAATAAAACAATCGGGAAACATAAAGGGCCAGCTGTGCTCTCTTCTCCGAGGAGGCCCGTGAAAGGACACATCTTGAGCCTTCTTTGGCCTACTTCTTGATCACTCAGATCTTCTTCCATATTGTCGCGGTGTCACCATTAAGCCTTTCTTCCTCAACTTACGAGTCTTTTCTTGTTCAAGGGTGGAGATCGATTGCTTTAAGGGTCTTCCTTGCTTCAAGTTCTCTACAGTCTCCTTTAGCACCTATGACATCCGCCTCGAGAATTGGCCTTGACATTAGATGTCTCGGTGATGTCATGACAATGTCGGAACATGCTTCCTTGAAATAGCTTGTAGTGGAAGCGAGGGCAGACATCTGAATCTCTATCAACGGTATATCGGGGTATTGATCGGTTATAATACCACACAAGAGGGAAATGCTATTGGTCCTTTTATAGCATAAGCAAGATGTTTAAGAATCGATCAAAATGTAGCTTCCATAGTCAAACTTTGCTTTTGTTCCAACAGAAAGATGAACCTCCGCACCAATGGAGATGGTTGACTTGTGATTCGTGGGAACCCGTTGGCTGCACCAATCTTGTGAAGAATAGCAAATTTGACACTTAATTTGCTAGCGAGCTTTCCTTCAATGGCCAATGTTTTACCGGGCGTTGATTGGTGACATACTTGATTGTCGTTCTTCAAGCTTTTGAGCCTCATCCGATCTCCTAAGTACTTGTTGATTATACTTGAGGAGAACTTCACTTTCTTCTTCCGACAAACACGGTCTTAAAATGCGATCTTCCATCAGACCATGTGTTCACAATAAACTCCTTCAAACTTTTCACGGACCACAGCTCATCAACCCGCTTCCTTGATCGGTCAATCACCTCTTTGCATTCAAGGGCATCTTTGTGCGTTCCTTTCAAGTGCTATTCTTTTCAAGCTCGCATATTTCCACCTATTAGCATTTTGGGTGGTGGAAATGTTGTCAATTGGTACTATGGGAATTTTCCCGAGACAACCTTCTTTGACGGATGTCACGGACATTTCTGTAACATCAAAGTCGAGATCTGAGGGCTCGGTGCTTTTCTTTTCCTCACAATTGAGGTGCTCTTTGCTTTAGGAGAATCACCAGATTTTACTTTACCCTTGTTCTTGGGAGCCGCCCCTCTAGGAGTCTTGCAACCAACACTTTCTTCTTGAATGAGCTTGGAAGACTTTTCTTCCCTTTCTGTTCATTATCCTTCTAGCAATGCTTGGATTAACCTTGGCTATGAGGTCATTATCGAAAACTCCTCATCTAGGCGATGATACGAGAAACCATATTCGATTGGTGTTCCTCTCGTGAGTATCTTCAAGAATGCTATCGATATTTTATCGAGAGAGAAGAGTTATCGTACAATGATGAGCGGAGATTTTCAAGAATCTCATCGTGATCTCATTCACATTATCAGGAGATTCCATTTCCTTATCATCTTGACACCTTCGTGAACCGGGCGAAGGATTAACATCAACTTTGACGGAGAGTCCACATCATCACCGGATGTCTTGACATTCTCATTGACATTGGATCAACCGCCAAGCTGGCGGACTTATGATTAGGGGAACCGAGATCCTGTGTGATTTATTCCGTTTAGGATATCGACACTATCCTAGCTATGGCCACAAGCACCTAGTCGAGAGAGGAGGATGATGGAATAGAAGTCTTACCGAAGGGATGTCTGTGCTTCTTGCATTCTTGTGCGTAGTTGACTTTTTTCGGTCGATTGCCATGGTGGTGGTGAGTAATGCTTGACTTGCATGGCTTGATCTTTGACCTATCTTCATTCATGGAAGGAGATGAAGATCCGATTGTTGAGATGATGAAGAGGATGAAGACATTTTTCGCGATGGTTGTTGTGGGAATGAGGCGAAATTGGCAAGGGTTTTAGAGTTTCTTTTAGAGGAAGTAAGAGAGATGCAACCTTCAAATGGAGAAACTCTTATATAAGGATGTCTCTTCCTATTCTTGTACTTTTTAAAATGGGGATGAAAGTACCTAAATGCCCCACTTATGGGTAATTGACATAACAAATCCATTTTATGATGTAGGTTAATTGCTACAACTCCTCATATTGACAAATACCCAATTTGTCCCTTAAAGTCTTAAACCGACTAACCTCAAGAACTTTTGTAACGTCACACAAGTCACAAAGTCATGACATCGATGACATTGTACTCAATCGGTCCGCTCAACCCAAGAACAATGGTGAGTTGTTGTTGTTCAACATTGTATAGTTAGTTCTTGCGATCCAAGGAATGAGATTACTTCTCAAGGGACACCTCAAGTAAATCCTTTTACACAAGCTTTGATCAACCCTTTTCCACTTGTTCTTTTGGACACCTTCAAATGTGGAAGGGTAATAGTCCTAGTGGTCGCCATTCTTCATTCCAAGCTTTCCAATTCTTGCACACTTGTCACTGTGAAAGAAGTGTTGAGTCATCCATCATGTGTCCGAGACTTCGATACCAAGTGATTACCATGGATTGAAGCCACGTGCTATTTCCTCCTCGACAATGAGGATCTCATCCAATACTTTTCTCCTGCAACATTTGACAAGAAGACACTTGGTCAACCTTTCATGGAACCTAGTGCTTTGCTTTAGTACTTCAGAGTGATCAAATGTCCGGACATTGAGTGTGACATTCGATTTCTGTCACCGACGACTTTTCCTTTTCCCTTTTGTAATCTTGGTACTCCTCTATGGGATCCTTTTCATTCCTCCGAGGTGTGGCGATGTTGTTTTTTTCTTCATCTTTGTTGTAGAGCCCACAGATGGTAGAGTGGGGTCTCTTAGTAGTTGTCCTTTGATCGACTCCTCATGATCACGCTTGTTCATCATTGATCACACATTCGGTCTTAGTGAAGTTGATGAATCCCATATCACATAGTGACTTATGCTAATGAGATTTGTAGTCAAACCTTTACCATCGATTATCCATTCGGTTTGGAACTCGGACCAATTTGAGTTTCCAACACCTTTGATTTCTCCTTTAGCTCCATCTCCAAAGGTAACAAAGCGGTAGAATGAGGCTTAACATCATTGAGAAGATTTCTCTGGTCATATGCTTGGAACACCCATGTCAAAATACCAATCTTCCTTAGAAGATACTTTAAGAGAAGTTTGTGCTATCGAGTGTAGTCTTCTTCTTCTTCCACTAGTGAGTGTATGATGCCTTGTTGGACTTAGGCTTCACATATGGAACTTGATTAGGATACCCATGTAGCCTATAGCGGTGGACTTTATGTGACCAAACCTTCCACAATAATAACATCTCCATCTTTGAAACTTTTGGTTCGGTTTCTATGATTTTGATGTTGAACCCAATGTTGTGACATCTTTGACATTGGTTCATTAGGTCTGCTTTTCCTTTTGTGATCAACAAATTTCTTAGCCTTCACATATCCCGAGGACCTATTTCTTTTGTGGTGGTATGACATCCTCTTTGCCTTTGACTTCCGGTTTGTTCCTCTCGGTTATTAGCATATGTTTCATATTTTGTGTGTTGTAACAACTTGACATTGTTCTCCCATGTCTCTTCTCCTTGATGTCACCAATCTTTTCACCACATATCCTAAACCATGCTTATTTCGCATTTTGTCCAAGAAGAATTTCATCCAACTTTTCGCAGATGTCAATTTTTTGTGATTTAGACATCGATGATCAAGTTTGGAGTTCAACATGACATGCTGAGGAGATTTATAGTGGTACGTTCCTTTTTCTCACCTTTCTCGACTTGACTTCTCGACTTTTGCTCATTCACACTTTTTACACACACGCTTCGTAGGTCTCGAAGCTCTTCAAATGTTGCTTCCTCATCACTAGAATCCATATCGTATTTGTAAAGTGAGAGCACAAGTTTGGCACCTTCTTCCTCTGAATCACCATCGACAAGTGACCATTCCTTTCTTTTGTTTCTTAAGAAAGGTGGGACATTTCTAATATGTCCATATCCTTCACATTCATGACATTGGACTCCTCCGGTTTGACTTCCTTTTCTTGACTTGGATCTTCTGCTGAGTCATAAGATCTGTTGATGTCGATGGAATGTCCTTGACATTTGACCTTGACTTTGGGTCAATCCTCTTGATGAGTTTGTTGAACTGCTTCCAAGCATAGCTATAGCTTCGATATCTTCTCCTCATCTTCCACCTTGCATCCTTCTTTGATTGGATACAAGTGCTATGCTTTTGTTCTTCCTCAGGTTGATTCCCATCTCAAAAGTCATAAGAGATCCAATAAGCTCTTCAACTTTCGTGGTCTTGATGTCTGTGCCTCCTCTATTGCAGTTACTTTCATTGCAAATCTTTTAGGCAAGGATAGAATTTTCCTCACTAGCTTCTCCTCCGACATCTTTTCACCAAGAGCTCACGAGGCATTGGCAATCTCCAAAACATTCATGTGAAACTCATGAATAGTCTCATCTTCCTTCATCTTCAAATTCTCAAATTTGGTAGTGAGCATCTGAAGTCTTGACATCTTCACTTTGGATGTTCCTCATGAGTGGTTTTGAGGGTGTCCCAAACATCCTTGGCGTTCACATTGATGAACCAATCAAGATGTTTCATCAATACCATTAAATAAAGCATTCTGCTTTAGAACTCCCGTGGCAAGCTCCTCTTCCTCTTTGCTCCATTCTTCCTCGGGTTTCAAGACAAGAGTCCCATCTTTCTCAACCTTGGTTGGATGTTTCCATCCTTTATCCAGACTCTCCAAGCCTTGATATCCACCGATCTTAAGAAGGCAACCATACGAGGCTTCCGGTACTCATAATTAGACCCATCCGAATAGGTGGTCTACCTCCAAATCTGTTCCTTATCCATCAAGCGAAACTATAATCCCTAGATCTCACCGAAATAACAAGTGGTGCCCGCTCGATGCCAATTGAAATTCTGGCGGATACTTAATGTCACAAGAATGTTATGACACAATATCGACCGCTTTGACAATTCACAAGAAATATAGAAAGCGATAAATAACACAATAAGTTGTTCACCCGTTCGGTTCTAACAAACCTACGTGAGGCTACCAAGCGGGAGGAAATTCACTATTAGTAGTATCAATTCGAGTTAAACTCGCCCGTTACAACTCCTCACTTAATCCCTACCCAATGACACTTCAACCTAAGTCCTACTTAGATCCGAGTTCCTACTCCCTCAATCACCGCATGATATCAACCTATTGACTAATTGAATTGTGAAGACACACTTCAATAAAATATCTTGATCTTGCTTCAAAGCTTTAATCAAGAGACAAACACTCGTGCTTTAAAGCTTTGGTGGTAAACTACCCTTACAACAAATCCTAGTCAAATGCACTTATCAATTGATAGTTGCTTGGCTCACAAGAGAAACTAGAATTACACAATACCAACTGTTACTAACCTTAATTACACAAACAAAAAGCCTTCAATGTCTTCAATGGAATCCGAGGCGTGGTACGTAGAGTAAGGGTTGAATTCTTTATATAGAATCCCGAATCTTTTTGGGCTTCCATAAAGATAGCTAGGGTTTACTTAATTCTCTCCTAAAAACATGGTTTGTTCAACAACCAATTTAGGTTTAATTAAGATTAACCTAGCAGCCACGTGAGCATGCTTTCTAATAACAGAAAAACATAAATAAAATGCTCAACAAACTTCGAAAATCTCGGAAAAAGCGATTATGAGCAGAATGTCTTGAATGTCATAACATACGTTATGACATCGATTTCTGCAGAATTTCAAGCACAACTTTAGCTTCCCTGTTCTGAGCTGTACTTTTACCATCCTTGTCCAGTAGGATTTATCTTCAATCTCTGAATGTCATAACATCTGTTAAGACATTTCTAAAGCCTAGTTTTACCAAAATTGATGCCAACTTAAAACACTAACAGGAACATCCCATTGCTTATAGTTCTACATATTGAAACTCTCTAAGACTCTATCAATATAAACCTTCTAGGATAAGCCAAGTACACCATGTGGTATGTCTCTATGTATTTTAATTCCCAACACAAAGGATGCTTCACCAAGGTCTTTCATATCAAAGTACTTGGTTAGCATCAGTTTGATCTCGTGACGTAAACCAAGATCACTACTGGCAAGTAATATATCATCAACATACAACACAATAAAGATGATTTTTCTCCCACTGACCTTAAGATAAATGCAATGATCAACTTTAATTTCTTTAAAGCCCAGGGAAGTCACCACCTCATCAAATTTCAAGTGCCACTATCTAGAAGCCTGTTTTGAACCAAAAATAGATTTCTCAATTACATACCTAATGCTCATTACCACTTGTCACAAAACCCTCAGTTTTTTGCATGTACACCTCCTCATTAAGACCACCATTCAAAAAAGCAGTCTTAACATCCATCTGATGCAATTCCAAGTCAAAATATGGTACAAGAGCCATAATTATTCTAAAAAAGTATTTAGTGGAAATAGGAGAAAAGTTTCATAAAAATCAACCGCCTTCATTTGTGTGAATCCCTTAGCCACAATTCTTGCCTTAAACCTCTCAATTTTACCTTTTGAGTCCTTCTTTGTTTTGAATATCCATTTGCAGCCAATTGCCTTACAATTTCTTGGTAACTCCACCAATTTCCAGAACTAAGTTAACATCTCTCATTAGCTCTATAATGACTTCAAGATCATTTCCTACCATGAGCTTTCTTTCCCTCAAATTTGATCTTTGTTGGTTTCTAAACCCCTTCATATTTGTTCTTGTTGTCTTACCAAGCTTTAAATGAATGGCAACCAATTTTCTTATTCCCTTTTTCCTTAAACCAAAAGCACCAAAAGGATTTCTTAAAAGCAATGGGCTTAGAAGCTCCAATGTCATGGTGTTGACCATTATCTGGTTCCCTAAGTTCAAGATTTCTATGAGAAGCATTATCAGTGTTTTTATTATTTTTCCAAGAATTCTTAAAAGAATGAGGCTTAGTATGAACCTGGATAAATCAATTATTTTCTTTATGAGTTTCTCTTCTTCAGCTACATGCTTGGTAATAAGATTATTGACGGTCCACTTGTCACCAAAGATATTTAGGAAGTTTAAGGCACGAGACACAATGAAGTTCTCATTCAAATCAATGTTATGGGTTTTTAGTTTAGTTCGCACATGAACCATTCTAAGAATGAACTCCCTGGCACCCCCATTGTTATCATATTTCATATCCATGAGTTGTTTTAGTAAAGATCCATATTCAGCATTATTAAATACATCAAGCCACTCTCCAATAATAGTAAGATATTCTTTAGCATTCTCTTTCTCAATTAATTTGCTGATTAGATGTTCAGAAATGATCCTTTTTAATAACACACAAGCTAAGTCAATTACTTATCTCTCACTTAGATAATTTATCTTTCTCTTCATATGTACTCTAATCATTAATCACAGTTTAGTTTCACACATTGCCATATCAAGATCAACAATCCCTAATGAGAATACTAAGTCTTGCTTCCATTTCTTATAATTAGAACCATTCATGATCTCAATAGAAGCGAACAATTGTTCATGGAGAATGCCATTGTTGAGACAAAACATAATGTATTGGAACAAATAATAAAGGCAAGATATAGCTTCAATGAATATAGGCTATCACAAATAGGCCAACATTATTACATAATCTCGTTTAGGTGGAACCCGCAAACTCGAGTCACAACAAGGGTCAAAACCTTAGATGAGTTACTCATTGAGCATAAACGGGTTGAAAATCTATCTCCTTTGGGTAGATAAATTCTCTAAACCAAAGCACCTCCAACAACTTCATCCATAAATTTCAAGAATAAGCTACTTAGTGAGCAAACATTGTGTTTAGAAATTTATCTCCTTTGGGAAAATAAATACCTTAGACCAAATTATCTTTAATATCTATATCCTTAATTAACCATAATCTCTACCTACAATTGTCCTCTTTTGATTAGGTGATCCTTTTAATTAAAGCTTGAGTATCAAAAACCTGATTGCTGTGGGCAAAAGTGTGGGCTTTTAAATCTTGGTCCATAATGGTTAGGGACTAGGGTTTATATATATATATATGGCATATCATATGAGAATGAATAACAACCGTTGGATTTAAAAAGGAACGGTTTAGATTAAATTGTGATCTTCACTAAATCTTTTTCCTATTAATGACACATGATTTAGTAAAGATCACAATTTAATTTCAACCATTCCTTTTTAAATCCAACGATGTTATTCATTCTCACATTCTCATATAAGTTATTCATTCATACGATATGCCTATATATATATATATATATATATATATATATATATATATATATATATATATATATATATATATATATATATATATATATATATATATATATATATATATATATATATATATATATATATATTATTTTTATTTGTTGTCCCTCTGTAATCACGAATCAAAAGATAAATGACAGCTCTGACTTGTCCCATTGAGAGTTGTGAGCGAGATTGATCTCACTTTTGTGGTAATCTCACAAAATAGTTTATAGAAGTTCTTGCATAGGAATCAAATTTCTCTTGCCAAAGAAAATCATAACCAGACATGAATTTAAACAATATAGCATTTTCACAATAAATTTTGTCTTCCAACAATGGAATTTTCAATAGAGATATTACATAAAATATCAAAATATTAAGCAGATGTTGATTTAATAAAACCATACAAACTAATATTCATTTAACAAAATGTCTAAAATAATACATTCTATTCAATATAACTATGTGGTTAATTTTAAAATAGGTTAAATCCATCATGAATCATATATATATATATATATATATATATATATATATATATATATATATATATATATATATATATATATATATATATATATATGATCTAGTGTATTGATCGAGAATCAGGATGAATCGAGGAGATGATGGTACATCGAGTTGGAAGTGATGTAGATGAGGGAGTGTACCTGCAAGGTACTCTGATGCTAAAGTAAGAAAGAGAACAAAGAGGTACAAGAAAGTATTAGGGTTTTTTTAGAGTGAATAATGGATACATGGCCCTCACAAGTGTGAGGATTTACATAGTTTTCCCTGATGCGTAGCCATTGGTCCCTATTTTTGTGTCGGGATATCCAGATCCGCGAAAATAGATAATTTCCAAGACATGGTCAAAGCGGGAAGTCTTGCCCGAAACTAGCCATTATGTCGACCAAGAAGATGTTATCGGGCATAGGTGCCATGGAATGGAATATGGTTGTCTTCCTGACTATTGTCGAGCAGATGGGACGAGGCCTGTTTGGCAACGAGAGATCGTACTGTGATCGTCTTTAGCCAAATTTCCCTTGGGCTTCTTCGACTATGCTTGTTTGACATTAGGCCCAATAGCAGTAGCCAATAGGTGGGGATGAGGCCCATGATTTTGTGCTTTTACAATAATTTATCATTATTTTTCATTTGGTCTGACACAAATAATCATATTAAACATATTATGTTTTATATGATGTACGTACGTGGGTGTAAACAATTGGTGTAAGCATAGTAACTCTCTTAATGTTATCAACCATCTAAAACTTGAGCATAACCATCACACAATCTACAAGGACACACCCTATCATACAATCTATAACCAATTGACATAAAGTTCCTATTAAAATCACACACAAATTTTATATTGTATATCATCATATTATTTTAATCTTTATAATTCGGGAAAATCTACAACTATCTTTTGATATCGGCCCTGCCTTTTAAATGATCTATTGTTCACCACATCCTTGTTCATTACACTAATGTATTATTAACTTTTAATTTCATTTTATACTCCCTCCATCCTAAATTATAAGATGCTTTGGAGATAAAAATTATGCCAAACTATAAGTCACTTTACAATTTCAATGCAACATTAATGATGTTTTTTTCAATACATTCTTTATTATTTATTTCTCTTTCTTCTTTCAATTCTCTTAATTTCCCTTTTGTCTATAATTAATGAAGGGAAATATTGTAAAGTTATACATAATTTCTCTTTACCATACAACAATGATTATTTTTCTTAATACGTGCGAAATATCCAAAATGTCTTTTAATTTGAGGAAGTGTTATAATAACAATAATTTATAACAATAATAGTAATGCTAACTCCTCTTTAATTTGCTCTCAGCTATCCATTTATAATATAATATGATATAAATAATAATTTATGTATTAAATTAAACTTGTTGGTTATATACTAATGTGCCCTATTTTATTTTCTTTCCTAAAATATAGAGCAAATAAAATCATTAAAACAATTGATTATATGCTATATTTAATTTACATTTTGGATCAAATATATATTTTTATAGTGTTTTTGGAATAGAAACCTTTCAAATAGGCTCTAAATCACCTTTACGGAACACGAATTTAAATACATGTTATGATCATGATTATTCGCAATATTTTGAAATATTATTTCGTGAAGTACATGTGACGTCTTCTTAGATTATGCATTATTTTATTACGATATATGTTATATTATATATTTTGGGTTAGAGGGTGTTGCAAACAAGATGTCAAAATATCAAGTAAGATATCATGTATACTACCATCATCCTTAATAGCAGCATAAGCACCAACAAACATCTTCAGGTGGTATACCACTTCTTGCCCATATCAAATATCTTTCGCACTCCTTAGATCACACCGGCCTTTTGACCTTGCGAGATATTTTGTTCCACACTTTGACACTAGCAATTAACTTAGACATATCATGTCTCAGAACATAAAGGAAAGACAAATTGTTTTTGCATTCCTCCATAACTGTAATTGCTATAACTTCTCAATAGTGCAAGTTCCTAGCCCACTGCTTATGTTCTCAATCTTATTTGCTTTAAACATAACAATAAGTTGATTTTGTTGTCCATATGCTCCATAATAACAATCTTTTCTTCAACGAGATTCTTTATTAATTGATTATGACTCAAGCCTTGTTGAATAATATATCTTATGATATTCAAATCTTTACAATGTAATGTCATGATATTATGCTTGACATTATGATCTTTTAACATCAGTTTCCTCAAAATAGTACATAAATCTCATAATAATGCATAAGTCTCAAAATAACAAAGAAGTAAAATAGATCATGCGTCAGACTCATAAGGTATTAGTTAGCTATAAGGTAGTGTTCTTCCACGAGCTACGTAGTGGTATAAAAATCTCAACGAACTCGTCCTCCTCCTCATTTGCCTCATGACGCTGTAAGTAGCGATGAAGCTCACGTGAAATATATGATAACCTCTGGTCTGATGGTTCTTCATCATAAACATGTATTGGAATCTCTCTCACCTCATCTCGTGGTGATGCTAGAAAACAAGGATGTGACACCGTATAATACCAAGCCGTTAATCTTGACTACATCACATGGACAAGTGGCGAAAAAGGCGTGTCACATCCAAAACTCCCGAACATATGCATTTCAATCAACATCCATGTAAAATGACTCAACATCGGAGGTGAGGGTATATCGCCTATATCATAGCTAACAAAAACACTTAGGTAAATATATCACAATTGTCACATACCATTCGGACCACACTTGTACAACAATATATCTTCAAATAGCGGGCATGTCGTTGATCCTCAAAAGGCACGCAAATGACATCATCAAGTGTCAATGCATCTAACACAAGCCTAAACTCATCAACCTTCGTGTTCCTTGCCAGTAACTTCATTTCCTCTCCTCAATAGTGTACTACCTACACCATAAATCCAGACATACCTCTTCCCAATATTGGGAAAATACTCATGAATCAAACATTGTTACACACCATACATATTATCAATTAAAATCATTATAAATAAATAAAGATAAATCAAATTAAAATTAAAATTAAACATTTTGTACTTGTATAAGAGAGGCATATCTTGCAAGCTACTTGTATGTATAGAAGGAAGCATCACCTAAATATCAGTAAAGTGTGACAATTGTCGTTGCTCCCCAACAACATCTACCACATTCATCCAAGTTCCTAAAAAATGGTAAATGCTTTGCCTCTACAAGAGTAAAGGTCTTGTTGGAAAGAATGGTGCAACCTAACAACACCATCATATAGGCTCTAGCATCACAGTCAAATCTACTAGCAGCCCATTGACGCACAAATATTGTCTTCAACCAATCCAGCCTATAATAAGGACCTCTACAAAAACGGGTCTCCTCGGCTTCCTCGTCCAATAGAACACCCATAAAATTAATAGCTAGTCTAATAGCATCACTATCAGTGAAGCCTTCTTGATGATCAACAAACTCACCCATAATCGGTATGTGGAGAAGACATGAAATATCGTCCAAATTAATGGCCATCTCGCCAAATGGTATATGAAATAACGATGTTTCCGGGTGTCGCCTCTCTACGAAGGTCGATATCATATTTTGGTCTATTCTTGACAAACTGGTTCTCTTGAGAGAGGATAGACCAGAGTTATCCAACCTAGTCTGTATCATAGGTGGGAGCATGTGCAGAATCCATCCTATCAATTTGTTTCCATGTGCAGCAACCTTTAACTTTTTCTTTGGTTGTCTCTCCGGAAATACATATGTTATAACATATATAAGTACTTACAAATAAAAATTATTCAAGATAACATGATAGAGATTAACTTAATTCGCCGAACAATAAATGGCGAGTAACATGACTCTCATACCTCACCAGCATAGAAGTATTACTCGGTCATCAAGAAAACACTGACTGCAATAGACCTGTCTCAGGTTGCTGATGTCCCCTTCCATCATCCACCTCTCGTCGATGTTGTCGTTCTTAAATACTTCGGCGCATATTATTGTCACTCGAGCCTCCAGTTCTGCGAACCACTGAAAATAAATAAATTAAGTTAAATTAAATTAAAAAAACATAATTGGATAACTGATCGGTGGTTTCTACACAGATATTTAGCATTGCACTTTGTTATCGTTTCTTGTAATTGTTTAGTGTTATATGTCATTTCACGACATTTTATGCTTTGGTTGTGTGTTTAAGTATTTTCAGGGTCAGGAGAATAAAATATGACAAATCGGGGAAAAAGAAGTGCAAAAATCAGAGTATTTAAGGCTACAGAGGTCCTGACACGGCCACTCGTGTCATGGGACACGGCCACCCATGTCATGGGACACGGCCACCCGTGTCAGAAATAGCGCAAAAATGGAGTTTTTGAGAAGAAACAAGAGCTGACACGGGTGCCCGTGTCAGAAAGCTTGAGCAAAGTGTGCATAAATAGAGGCCGACTCGGGTGCTCGTGTCAGCCATGATGCTGAGGATTATGATTTTTACTATTTTGTAGTGTTTTGGGTCATTAAGGGTGGTTTGGACATTTGGTATTGCTTGGGAATGACCTAACACTATATAAACCTTATCTTGAGAAGGAGAAGAGGACTTTTTCCACCAGAAAGAATAATTCACGATAGAAGAGCGGAGATTCGACAGTTTTGGGAACGGAGAACTCTTCATGCGCAAGAGCAATTGAAGATCGAAGACCCAATCTATTGTAATGTCTTTATCTAATATTTTGATTATGTTGCTTGTGAATTCTATGAGAGGCTAACCCCCCCACCCCCCCAATGCTAGGGGGTGTCCCTAATTTGTGATGTTAAGAATATTGATCTCTCTGTTTTAGTCAGCATTTTAGTTCATTATGCATCAATTTCATTGTTTAGATTAATTAGTAGTTTGACCTATGGAACCATAGATTTCACTATTTTAACACGTGAAGTCGGACGATCGTGTTAAGGTTTTTTAAATAATGATATTATTAAGGATTTCACCTAGGACTAGGGTAATCCTATTCTAACCAGAATAGTTCTTGGTAATTGCATGCTTAACCTCTCTACTAATTTAAATGGAAATTGAAATTAGGAAAGAAGGTTAAAGGTTTTGTCACTAAGGAATTAGGATAAAATAATATTGAGAATCGATAATTGAGGATGATGAACTTGTTGAATAAATCAAAGAGTGAAGGTTATTACATGACAAATTATACACTCACCCTAGTAGACTTTAATCAAACAAAAGGTCAATTTTTATCTTACGCAAATTTACTTTCTGCAAGGATTAATTCCACCAAATCTTAAAACTATTGTTTTTGTCCAATTGAACAAATCATCTGACTCAGTATTTCCTATGCAATCCTCGAGATCGATACATCGGGGCGGTGTACTTGAACCCCATGATACATGGTTTGATTCTCACGAAAGGCAAAAGATATACTAGAGGTGGCGGTGTCGAGATTGCCTTATGAGGGGCTCAGACTGTTACAACTGCTCTCTTGATCTTTTGAAGTGAAATAGGAAAAAGTGAAAAAATTTATTAAATGCGGGTACAATATTAAATTTTCTTAATATATATATATATATATATATATATATATATATATATATATATATATATATAGTAAGAAGGTGTAAATGTTCACGAAATGTATGTATAGGATAAAGAATCGAACCTACAATTGTTATGGGTTGAAGCATCCATCATGCCATTGCAAGGTTTGAAAAGTTAATTGAACCTTAAAGGATATAATAGTTCATTATTTCATGTGCAAAATTTTGTTTAAAATGTGTTCTTTTTCTCTAAGTGATATCAATTTTCTATAAATAGAGATATTTGAAAATTATAAAATACATACGAAAATAGAATTATACACAATCATTTCTCTACCATTTCAATTATTTTAAATTATCATTACTTTATTAATGCATGAATAAAGTGTAAGAAATATTTTCGTAATCTATTATCAAAAGATATGTTGTGTGTTTAAGTGATTCACATTTAAGATTCAAAGTATTTGAAAAGAATTAGGTGTTAATCTCATTTGCATCCAATATATAATTATTGATGGGTGTGAATTGAACATCAAGGTTAGTGTGAATTCACGCGCTTTGAATGTTGAATTTATAAGAGATGTGATTGTTTACCTAATATATTAAGGTTCTAGGTTGAGATGTGTCGTCTATTTCTCTCTTGTGGTCTTGGAGTATTGATATCGTTGGTGCTCCCGATTCTCAGATTCCCTAACAGTGGTATCAGAATCTAGTTCGACTAAGAGATCGACTCCTCGTTTCAAAAGTGCTCCTGACATGAGAGTCTGGTGGCGTGTCCCATTGAAGTGTCCATGATGAGATAAGAGTGACTGTCAACGGCGGTACATGCATGTAGATAAAAGAGCTTCCATTTGAGAAAATGTGAGTTGTGTTGAAAAACAATTGTGAGTTTTAAGTCTCACATTGTTTAGAAAAATGGAGGTTGAACACTTTATAAGTCAGAGGACCTATACACATCTAACTTTTCGATTTTTGATAAATATGTGGTGTCTCTCTCACTTGTTTGTATCAGTCTTTAACCTTTAGATGAGAATTTGAGTCAATGTAAATAATGTCTAAATGACTTCTTCTGTCAATACTTAAATTTGATTATGAATGGGGTTAAAAACTTTTTATAAAAAAAATTGGTACTATCTAATAATTAAAAAGTGTCCTCTGCTTAACGTAGGCTAAGTTATAACTTATAAGTCTCTTTTCATCAATATAACATTCTCACTCATAAAGGAAAAACATAAGAAGGAAAATATGATAAATAACTTAATCAAAAAGTATAAAATTATGTGAAATAAAGAAAGTGTTCGAAAACACACCATTATCTTATTGTTGTTATTGTAAAAATAGAACATGATGCAATAATCTTATTTTATCTTATATATTACATGTTCCAAGTTGAGCTTCCAAACAAAAACAACACACTCCATAATCCATGAAACATAGTAAAATTTTCTCTTTTTTGATTAGTTTTCACGGACTAGTTTATCCTGCAAAACCAGAAAAATTCTTCTCATGTATTTGTTCACTCTCTGCCAAAAACACTTTTTATATATACACTATTCTTCTAATATGATACATATAATTCAGTAAGAGACTAAAAAAAAACTGTGTTTTCGGGTTCTCAAAGTCACAATGGCCTCTGCTGAAAATAGAGGTACTAATGTATCTGTTTTCCTATGTTTCTTAGTTCTGTTTGCCACAATTTTGTTGAGTTGTGGTCGAGTTCCGAGCCAAACATTGCCAGTTTTCGCCTGTGATGTTGTCAAGAATCCCACATTGGCGAATTACGGCTTCTGTGACAAGTCTTTGGGAGTGAATGCAAGGGTGAAAGACCTTGTGAGGAGGTTGACATTGCAGGAGAAGGTTGGTAACCTTGTGAATTCTGCTGTTAATGTGAGCAGACTTGGGATTCCGAAATACGAATGGTGGTCTGAAGCACTTCATGGAGTCGCCCGTAGTCCAGGAACGCATTTTTCAAATGTTGTTCCTGGATCAACAAGTTTTCCTATGCCTATTACAACTGCAGCTTCTTTCAATACTTCCTTGTTCCAAACCATCGGAAAGGTGAGGTTTTCTCTTTCTCTTATTCTTCTTTTTCTTATCAAATCTTACATGTTTTGTTTTATGGGAAATGTTTGTAGGTGGTTTCAACAGAAGCTAGAGCAATGCACAATGGAGGGTTTGCTGGTTTAACATATTGGTCACCAAACATTAACATATTTAGGGATCCAAGATGGGGAAGAGGTCAAGAAACACCGGGAGAAGACCCTTTACTTGCTAGCAAATATGCAGCAGGGTATGTAAAGGTCTGCAACAAACTGATGATGGAGATTCCAACAAGCTTAAGGTTGCTGCTTGTTGCAAACACTACACTGCCTATGATGTTGATGACTGGAAAGGCGTCCAGCGCTTCACCTTCAATGCTGTGGTAATCTATCATTTGTTGATCTGTGTTTGAGGATTATAGAATATGGAGAATCATTTTAAGTAACTCGTATTGTCTGGTTGATTTTGTTAGGTGACACAGCAAGATTTGGATGACACGTACCAACCGCCGTTTAAGAGCTGTGTGATTGATGGAAATGTTGCTAGTGTCATGTGTTCCTACAATCAAGTTAATGGAAAACCGACTTGTGCTGATCCTGATCTCCTTAAAGGAGTGATCCGTGGACAATGGAAACTAAATGGGTAACTTTTCATTTTCAAACCTTTTAAATGTTATCTCGCACTCCATTGAATGTAAACAGAATATACATACCTCATTCTACTTATGTTATATATGCATGATCTATGCAGATATATAGTTTCTGATTGTGACTCGGTCAAAGTGCTTTTCAAGAATCAGCACTACACCAAAACTCCCGAGGAAGCTGCAGCCAAATCCATTCTAGCAGGTAAACTACATCTGAATATTAGAAATTCAAATATTCATAGACAACAACTGTTATTATCATTGTTTATTTTGCAGGATTGGATTTGAACTGTGGAAGTTATCTTGGCCAATATACGAAGGTGCTGTCAAGCAAGGACTTATAGGCGAAGAAGCAATTGACAATGCTGTGTCCAACAATTTTGCTACATTAATGCGTCTTGGTTTCTTCGATGGTGATCCTAGAAAGCAACTTTATGGAAACCTTGGTCCAAAAAATGTCTGCACTTCAGCAAACCAGGAGCTAGCACGCGAGGCTGCAAGACAAGGGATTGTGTTGCTTAAAAATAGTCCAGGATCGTTACCTCTAAATGCCAAATCCATTAGATCATTGGCTGTAATAGGTCCTAATGCTAATGCTACTAGGACCATGATTGGAAACTATGAAGGTATAGACCAAATGTATGACATTATTTATCATTTGAAGTTGCATTGACAATATCGTATTAAGCACGTTCCGAAAACTTTGCAGGCATTCCGTGCAAATATACATCGCCTTTGCAAGGCCTATCGGCCTTAGTTCCAACGAGCTATGCTGCGGCTGCCCTGATGTTCAATGCATCAATGCTGCATTAGATGATGCCAAAAATATTGCTGCCTCAGCAGGTGCAACTGTGATTGTAGTCGGTGCGAATCTTTCGATAGAGGATGAAAGTCTCGACAGAGTCAGCATTCTTCTTCAGGACAGCAGCAACAGTTAGTCACTGAAGTTGCGAATGCCGCAAAAGGACCTGTGATTCTTGCTATAATGTCTGGAGGAGGCATGGATGTTTCATTTGCTAAAACTAATGATAAAATCACAAGTATTCTGTGGGTTGGCTATCCTGGAGAAGCTGGTGGAGCTGCCATAGCTGATGTCATTTTTGGGAATCATAATCCAAGTAAGTTAATCTTACTGGTGTCACAATTTCACACATTCCGTAACTCAAAGTTGTTGGACCAAACAACGATTTTAAACTCTTACATCACTTGTTATTTAAATTCAGGTGGAAGGCTACCTATGACATGGTATCCACAATCATATGTAGACAAAGTACCGATGACGAATATGAACATGAGGCCTAATCCTGCAACAGGTTACCCCGGTAGATCATACAGATTTTACAAAGGAGAAACCGTTTACTCATTTGGAGACGGAATAAGCTACTCAACTTTCGAGCATAAATTAGTTAAAGCACCACAATTGGTATCCGTTCCCTTAGCCGAAGATCACGTATGCCGTTCCTCAGAATGCAAGTCGCTTGATGTCACGGACGAGCATTGCCAAAACATGGCCTTTGATATTCATCTCAGAATCAAGAACAAGGGGAAAATGAGCAGTAGTCAAACAGTGTTATTATTCTCTACCCCTCCTGCAGTGCACAATGCACCACAGAAACACTTGCTGGCTTTTGAGAAAGTGCACTTGAAAGGAAAATCAGAAGCAGTGGTTAGCTTCAAAGTAGATGTTTGTAAGGATTTGAGTGTGGTTGATGAACTAGGTAACAGAAAAGTGGCCTTAGGAGAACATATGCTTCATGTAGGGGACTTGAAGCATCCTTTAGGTGTGATGATATAAAGAAAATTTAAGGAACCATAAATTGAATTTGAAAAGGAAATCTAAGAATAAATTTGAGAGATGGTTCTGTAATTGTAACAAATTGCTCTACTTCTTACTCTTGAAAAATCCACACAATGCTCAAGTGATGTTGATTCTCAACAAAATACACATTCTAACTTTGTTAATATTTCATGTTAGTCTTTTGACTATCAAACATTTTACATTTATATTCATCGGTTAGTATAAGTGATTTAACGGAAATGACAATAACATGTTAAATATCATATGGTAGACAACTAACTCTTTCTTATTTTATTTTAATATTTCTTTTTTCTCAACCATCTTTTTCTTCATCAATCTTCACCATTATTGTCTAATCTTCTTCTTCACTGTGTTACTCTAATATTCTTGATTTCATTTTCCATTATTTAGATGATATAAATGACGTAAAGGAAAAATATTATTTGACATTTACTATTTTATTAATAGAAAATTCAGCTTCATTAATAAGCAAACAAGCAAGAATTATAAATATTACAAGGCAAATGAAACATACACCATACATAGCCTGAAAACACTTTAAAAAAAACATTATATAGTCATTAGAGATGAAATTGCAGTACAGTAGACTCGGATGTCTTATAAGGATGCCGAGACATCGATCGACATTAAACAACACCGACAAGATAGAGTAATACAACGATTGCAAAATCATAAAGAACACATCGAATTATTAACGATTCGGTTCAAACTAACTTACATCCGGGGCTACCAAACTAGGAAGAAGACTCCACTATCAATAGTATTATTTTATGTAAACAACCTCCGATTTACACAACCTCACGGTTACCTAATCACTACCCAATGAAACTTTTATCATAGAAGACTATCTAAGACAACGGAACCTCTGCTCATTCCTAGTGATAACTAACGATTGCAAACCCGCAACTATAACAACGATTTGAAGAACCTCTCTAAACCACAAAAGCGATCAAACACTTTTGACACACATATACTTGGAATTGCTTCACGACTTCTTCCAAGAACACAACTCAACCCATTGCTTCACACCTTCTGAGTGAGTAAAATCATCATCTTGCCTACGAGCTTCGAGGTACAAATCAGTAACCATCCCACAATCTGGGTGGTTCACTTACATTTCTAACCTAATGATTACATCTTTCTATAATTAGCTAGCTTACTACCACTATGTTACAGCGTCCTTATTTATAACCTATTACCCAGTGGATTTGGGCCTTCAAACAATAGCTTATAGCTGTAGCAAACTACAGTAAAAAACTCTGTAGAAAAACAAACAAGCAGAAAACTTTTGCTACAATCAAGGTCCTCAATTTGATTTCTCTCTTCAACTTCTGATTGAATCTTCTAGACCTCCACATATTTCTTCACTTACATGCCACATATGATGCATAATATTCCCGAATATTACGCATAACTTAAAACAGGACTATAACAAACTTAACAATTCAGTAGCGTGATGTCTGATGTCACGACATCTCATTTGACATGTTGTTCCAAATAATAACCTTCCAGGATGGAACCTGGTAGATAATTTGGTATGATCCATTTGAATGACGTGACTTAGAAATAATTGCGTAGACACATTTTCTCTCCTTATTTTTAGTAAAAAATTGACAATGAGAGCCTTCACAAATCCAGATCCAAGCACATGATGCCTAGACTCGTATGAACTTCATGATGATAAAGCTTTCACTTTGAAAATAGAGGTTAAGAAGTCCTCTATTTGTAGCACCGGAGTTGTCCTTGGTCAAGGTGAATTACATTTGAAAAGTTGCCTCTGCAATTAATGTACTGACCGCCTTTATTTTACATTTGATGGAGTTAGTTCAATCGGCATAGGTCACTTTACCTTTTACATTGTGCGGTAGCATGTGATTACTGCCTCTTCTTTAACCAATCACTATTGCATCTTTTGAGATATCATAGCATGTGATTTTGACAGTATGATATTATGGCTTTGCGATAAAACACAAAACAAACAAGTTAGTTCTCCCGCCGTATCACCAATGGTGTAGGTGAGTCGGGAAATACCTTGTCAACATGTTCATAATACGAAGGATTCCTCGTAGTAGAATTGTCGCCCGGTGTAGGCTTCAAATATTTTGGTGCACCTTTTGTTTTTACCGGTTCGGATGGTGGTTTCAAATTTGTGGTCTCCAAAAACACAATTTTTCTCAACTCTTCTTTTGATGTGGAGTTTGGTGGCGTCATCGACTCTCAAAAATCTCGCTTGTATTACTTCTCCTTCGGTAAGGATGGAGATATTTTATTTATCACTTTTCATTTTCTCGTCATCCTCAAAACTAAGTCTCTTCCAATGACTAGAGACCTCGTTCACACGTATCGAGACATTACCACTCATCTTCTTGGCTATGACACAAGCACATGGGAGACCATATGTTTTCACAATAGTGCATCCACACTTTGAGGTGTCATCACCCACAGTTGAAGCTCTTTTGGCCTCATGGAAAATATAATTAAGCGTCGCCCAAGAGATGTTACTGACCAATTGAGAATATAGCATATTCTTCTTGAACATGTGTTACAACATCGTGATACTGCGAACAAATATCGTTTGTATCTCATTATGCTGGTTCATGATCATATGGTTCATAGCTTCCCAGCCCGTAATCAAATTGCCCTTACTATTTGCCAATCAATTCTTGAGACAAGCATTCGCAGATTCAACTCGGTTTGATGTTGTATGTCCGAGGTGCATAACCTGACCAGTCCATGCACAAACAAATTTCTCCTTCACCTGATCAAGTATTGTCCTCTCCACATATTTCAACAGTTCGACTATTTCTCACAAATTTCGGTGTAAAAACATCGATGAGACATCTCTTTTGTAGATGCATTAATAATAATATTCCATGCAGCCATTATTTTATCCACAATAACACTGGACTTTACCAACTTTTCATCTTCACCAGCTACTTGTTTCGACCCACAGCAGGTTTAACCCGACTTCTCACATTTTTTGTAATATGGTACATACAAAGTAATGAAGAAGTCGAAATCTTGTAACAAAATTCATTAATGTCGTATCACGGTCGGTAACAATAACCTTTGGAATATCCTCTTTGTCCTTAAACATGGCCTGCACACCTCTAAATCCCATTGAAAGTTGTCTTCTTTTTCACACTCGAGAAATGTGAAACCAACTACGTACATCTTCTCGGTCGATGTAACACCAACAATTTCCAACAACGGTAGCCTATACTTGTTGGTTTTGTACGTCGAATCCATTACGAGCATGTTAGGAAACGTGTTGAACAATTTAATGGAATCAGGATGAGTCCAATAAATATCTCTCACAGTTACTCCATCATCCCACCATTGATGCCTACAAACATAATTGTTCTCATCAAGAACTTTCAAAAGATGTTGCATTTCGGTTTGATCCTCCAAGGAATAACTTTGTTTGATAAGCTTATTGTACACTTGTTTTATATTAGAGGTGTTCTCGGTTATTTGCACTTCAAATTTGCAAGAATGTTTTGGGAGGTAATTCAAAGTCATGTTGGAAACAAAAGTTTTCTCATCTGAAAGTAGCCGACATGCTATTGGATACCGACCAACTTTGGAGTTAAATCATGATTGCGTTCTCCGCTAATCACATTAAACTTCCACTAATTGTTGGCCATGATATAACCACGCAACCGAAACGGACACTCACATTTTCTTGTGTGGTTTCCCCGCGTTTCAAATTTTGAATGTGAGCCACATATTTTCCACTCCTTTCACAAGTCACAATAACAAAAGACTTTCTTCTATCAGTGTCGTTATCGGACCTTGCTATCACAGTAGAAAATCCTAACCTTGTTGCCTTTAAACGAATCTACTGCAACATATCGTCCCAAAATTCAAATTCTTGAACATTATCAAAATGTTGACGAACATCGACCGCCTTAATTACGTGGGATGGAACTACGACCGACGATACATCTTCAGTCACACCGGGCTTAGGAATTTTATTGGGGTTCGCCATACCTATGTAACATAATAAAAATTATAAATACACATTTCACAGTGAAAAATGCTGCATAATTTTTAAACAGAGACAAAACCGAAACTAAACTTCCAGTTTAGTTCAACTAGAAACCGGAAATAAACTTTCGATTTGTACGTAACCTTATTTTCAGTAAAATGTTACAGATTAATGCAGTCAATGAGGGATAAAAGGGATTATGTTTACCTGAAATTCTTCTTTGTTGAGCTTTTTCTGATATGATGAACCAAAAAAATATGGATTTGGAGTGGATAATGGATTGGCAATGGAGATGGTTTTGGAGAGGTTTGAAGGAGAAAGTGTTTTATGGTGGTGATCACCATAGTTGCTGCATATAGTAATAAGCTTCATGGAAAACCCGAAAATAAACTTTTGATTCCATACAAAATATCCAAGTGGCATACAATTGATTGTTCCCGCTTCTATGGCCGGAGTTATACTTCCGGTTCCATGCAGTTAATCTCAAAGCTTTTGAGAAAGTCGGGTCACACCATATTTTACCTAGGTTGAACAAAATAGGATCGAACAGGAAATATTCGATTTTGAGAAAGGCATTTTGGGGTTAAGAAATTCACACATTTTTTAGTGTTCACAAATTAATAAATGACTAGAGATAGTTATATTTTTTAGTTTCACAAATTAATACTAGAGATAGTTATGGAATGTATGTTGAACACATTCCTCAATCACTATGAAACACCAATAGACACACATAACATGCTACAAGACACAACTTTTAGGTATTTTATCAAACACCAGAGTACATCAATTACCACTAAAACACATAACAGAATTAAGCGAAATTAAACATCATTGTTAAAATTTTCATATTGTATAACCATGGCGACTTCGGTGGTGGATGGGAAATTCTGGACAATAGAACTGTAAGAGAAGTTACTGGAAAGAGATGAAACCACAGTTGTTGCAATTGAGATGTGCAAAAGACCCACAACTAACTTGCCGTTTTTTGGTGGTATCAGCTCCGGTGGTGGCAAAAAAGAAGGAAATAGTGATAAAAAGGAAAATTTTGATAAGAAGTTTGGTTATGGTGAGGACACGAAAAGAATAAAAGATGGAAATGGTTACATTGATGAATGCATTTTATTTGTTCATAAGTGAAATTAACTTATTTGATAAAGAAGAGAACTAATTTTACCTTAGATGGTGAAATATAAGGACTTGATTGATAAATATAGTGCTGCTTGTGTAAGAACTTATTTGATAGAATTTGAATGAAGATAAAAATTAATTTAATTGTAAATAGTCAAATACAATTAATAAATATATATATATATATATATATATATATATATATATATATATATATATATATATATATATATATATATATATATATATATATATATATATATATATATATATATATATATATATATATATATATATATATATATATGCTCAAATTGCTAACAAACACAAGATCTTCAATGATCTTGATCTAATAACCTTTTATCCATAATAATCAGCTCAAGTGTTGTATGTGGCAATCCACCTTCATGCCACCAATTTCTTGTCTAAGAGATTGTCATTATTTAGCTGAATTGGAAAACTTCCAACTTTGTCTATGAATTTTTTTTACTTTACTTCACCAAAGTATTCCATGAAGTATAATGAAACTCTTCTCTTAATGGATAACATACACTCCAAACCACATTCAAGAAACAATCTTTGCACCTGTTACAAACAACAAACTTCACATAAAAATATTAGTTACCCTAATGTACCACTAGTTTCCCTCAAAGACTAAGTCTTTAGAGATGAAGGTCCACAACAATGTATAAGGACTAAGGTTGAAGATGATGAACAGTGTTGTCGCGGTGAAGATCGGGAGACCAAGCTATTAAGAAATTTGACTCATAAATATTTAAGAAGTCACCGCCGAATTTAATTGTTTCCAAGGAAAAAGGAAAAGATCAAAACCCTATTGTTTAACATGCAATGCAAGAGGTAAAAAAAACTAAAAACAAAGCAAGTAAGAAGAGATCTAAGGTGTGGGAGTTGCTTATACAAAAGGAAAGTAGTATCATCCTATGTATCTATAATACTCTATAGAAACCTCTTATAATGTCTGTTATTTGTTATAAAAAAATTTTTTTCTAAATGAGTGCGAAGATGAGAAAAGAAATATATTTTATTTATATGTTGGTTTGAAAAGACATAGTCTTATACGTATTGCATATTTAAGTTATCATTTTTAGTGTAGTTTATCGTTAATTTCCGTTGGTAGTGATTTTTTTGCATAAGTTTAGGTTTTGTTAAAATTGAAACCTAATTGATTTTAGTGTTGATTAAATCATGTGGACTAGTAGCGTTAGAATCACGCAATAATTGAATTCTTGTAAAGAACACATCCGTGTAATTTATTGTTTATCCATTTAATATAGTGTGCGAATTTTTGTGAATTGCCTTTGAACAATCTATGATATTTTTGGGTTGTGTAAATTGTATTTGTGGTTGATTTACGATATAAGCACAAGATCTCTATTTTCTCTTTAAGAATTTTGTGTGTTTAAAAAACTTTGATATCTCACTTTGAGTATTGATCCAAAAATTTAAAGCGTCTATTCACCCCCTCTAGACCGTTTCTCTACTCCATATTCCTTGTCATAATTTTTTTTAATTGATCCCAATTAATTAATTTGTGAACCATCATTATTAAGTAGATTAGTAGTTTATGGAGTTATGACCTCATCCCATGTCTTGTGTGTTTCATTGGTAAGAGCATGAGTAGAATTTTGTAATGACTAGCAATGAATATTGTTATATTATTGATATAATGGGTTTCCTCAAGTTTCTTAGAAATTGAAGTAGTAGTATTTCCTTGTTATCCTTTAATATTATCATGTGGTACCTGAAAATTACCTTTCGTTATCATTATCTTTTTTCAGACAATTTTGTACCGAAATTCTGCACTATTCCTAGAACGTCCATTATAATCTTCTGTTTTATATTCTCACGTGGAATATTCTCCCACTGCTTATTTCTCATAATATTTTGTGAGATATTCTATCCCATTATTTGCTCATCCTCTAAAATCTCAAATTTCAGATTTAGGATATGTTTACCCAAAATAGAAAATCTTGATTTATTTTTTATTCAACATTAACTGTTATCTAAATTGACCAAGGACCATCTTGTACCTTACTGCCACCTAGAATACCATTAGACTTCATATTCTTTTCTCCCTCTTGGACATGATTTCCCTTATTAGCTACCTAGGTTCCTTTCTTTCCAGAACCTTCCATATAATTACCATACTTCCCACGATTGATACATAACAAATGTAATCTTTTGTAATCCACCTTATATAGCCTATTTGTAACATCCTATTTTCCTCGAAGAGTAATAATTAAAAATCAAGTAATTTCAAAATGTTCGATGTACAATTAGGATGCTACATTTTTAAACACAACAAATTTGATCATAAAATATATAAGGTACATAACACAATTATGGATGAACTAAAAATAATTTATCATGGTCTTCAACTTTAACTTTTATTAATCAACGGAAAAAAATCACATTTCAAATTAAATCAGCCTTGTCTAAAATAAATCAACATTTATTCAAATACTAATGAGTTCATAGACTCCGAAGTAATCATTAAAATCAACAAAATAACTAAGCGGTCATCCCTCAGTGTTACGTACCAGAGAAATGACGCAAACTCGGAAATAAAATAAAGAGCAACCTCTTCCGATCTCTGCAGTCTCGAACTACTCCTAACTATCTACATGATATCGTATAAAGCATCATTCCAACAAAAGGAGGAGATATCACAATAATATAAATGAATTTATAATAATAAGTAGACATTGGATATAATCATGCATAGTCACACATTCCACATCTCACACTTTCACGCAATCAACAACAATCATATTACATGTTAATTATACAATTACACATATCATAAGCACATATCATCGAAGTACCGAGTAATACATACACCAATCACGCAGCTCAAACATCATGTTAATGACAATATAATGCAATGAGACCGACTCACATACTCAATGGATGTGGTACCATTCGTGAATAAATAGGTTCACATCGCTCCCGATCTCCACCATAGGACTAAAGCCAAGAATATTGTGAAGATTTAGGTTCAAATCGCTCTCGATCCCCACCATAGGACCAGAGCCAACAATATCGTGAACATTTAGGTTCACATCACTCTCGATCCCCACCATAGAACCAGAGCCAACAAATAAGACTAAATTCCTCACTATGAAATGCAGGTGACACAACCATGCAACGAAATAGAACACATTGATATTCATATTCATCAATATAACACTCCATTATAGGCCACCAACAGCTCACAAATGCAACATGCAATCCATAATGCTCAAAAATATCATATAGCATCACCGCACATGTTTCCATACATACATCTTGACTATAACTAACATATATCATACAGAAAGGCATAAATGGATTTTCAAATTTAAGGATGGAATCGAAGGAGTGGCGTCAAAAAGATACAAGGCAAGGTTGGTTGCAAGGGGTTGTTAAGGACCAATTTGTAGTTATTTTGTACATTATTTTGTGGTCCTTAACAATGTCTTTGTATTTAATTTGTATATTTATTCTAGTATTTTGCTTTAATTAGGTTTTTATCTAGTTTTGTTTAATATATGTATTATTTGACTTTAGTTACTCTTAATTGTAGGAATTTATTAACTAATTCTCCCAAGCTTGGATTCAAGGGTACTTGAAGAGCTTTAGGGATGATTCTTTCGAAGATAATTTTGGAAGAGGGAAGCATGCTACAGGTCGCGCTCAGCGCGGTGCCAGCATGACCGCGCTCAGCCTGACTTAACCGCGCTCAGCGCGGTCTGCGAAATTCAGAAAAAAAGGACAGCCCATGCTTTCACCTTTGGAGCCACCAACCCATCACTTCACCAGACCTTTTTGGCTTGTAAAGGAAGTAAGAAAACATAGACCATCATTATCTTTCATCTTTGTAAAATCTAGGGCAATTTTAGGAAGAAAAACCATAGCTTTTCTCTTGATTTTTCTCATGTTCATCATCTCTACCAACAATCTTGAGAGCAAGGCAACCATGGAAATGAGTAGCTAAGCTCCTTTTGTGTCAAGATTAGAAGTAGTTGATCTATATAGTATGTATTTATTTTAATCCATTTGTGTATGAACATGGTTGATGATTAATATAGTTGAATATCTTTGTTCTTCATTCTTATGCTTTGAGTTTTGCTTGGAAAAGAATATTTCAAAGTGACCTAGGATATTCATCCTCTCACAAACAAATGCTAGGAATAGATTTGTGTGTTAGAGTTTACAAAATATTGAACTTAATGATTATCATGCTAATAGTTGTAGTGAGGAATCATGCAAGGATTAACATGATAACATTCACAATCTTGGTGGGAAATCTACAAGATTGAGAGGATATGTATTTGTAGAAATCATCTATTATGTTCATCACTTGATTAAAATGAATATGTATGAAACTAGATCAATGAAACTAATCTTGACATGCCTTCTTACTTGAAAACAATCTCAAACTCTCTCTAATCCAAATCATAACTCTTTTTGAAAGAATTAATTTAGTTGTTGTTTGGAAACTCATGGTTCTAGTAGAGTAGATAACAAACCCTTTGGTTACATCATCTTAAAACATACTTTTCTATTGATAGACTATAACATGCACCAATCCCGTGGAATCGATAATCAAAATACTTTGTTCACGGAAAATCCTACAACAAAATGGCGCGTTCGGCGTTTGATGTTGTTAGTATAGCAATAGTTGTGTTTTAAGACTTTTCCACTAATCTCTCTTTGTTTCTTTTGTGTGGCTAGACTTTTGGAATTAGTTTATGCGGGAAGTATTCGGTCGACCAACTCCTTTTGATCCCGAAATTGAAAGGAAGGCTAGGAGACTTAATAGCGTGCTAAAAGAAGAAAAGACAAGCTAGGCAAAGGCAAGAAAGAGGAGAAAGAGAAGCATCTACTTCTTCAACACCACCCGTGTTTGGAGAAGTCACCACTATGGAGGAGAATCAACCACCACCACCACCACCACCGCGGGGGCCGTGTGTCAATAGCCCTCGCCATAATGCTCAATTTGCCCGACAAGCAAATGCAAGGGTTGGAAATGAAAGCGGGCTTGCTTCAACTTCTATGCAAGTCCATTTCATGGCCACGACCATGAAGACCCTTACACTCACCTTACCAAGTTTTATGAGATCGCGGGAGCGGCGGGTGCTCCGGAAGACCAAGAAGAACAATATTTCCAAAGGCTTTTCCCTCATTCTCTAGTGGGGAAGGCAAAAGATTGGTATCTTGATCAATTGCAAGAGACAATGACTAATTGGAGCGTTTTGGAGGAAAAGTTTCTTGAGCGCTTTTCCCTCAATCACGTTTCATGGAGGCTAAGGCGGCTATCTCGGTATTTTCGCAAGGAGTAAACGAGCCTTTGAATCGGGCATGGGAAGATATAAGTCTATGCTAAGGAAGTGTCCGAGCCATGGTTTTGACGAGCTTACACAAATTCATATTTTCCGAAATGGTCTCCAACCTCAACACAAATTGTTGTTGGATGCCACGGCGGAGGTTCTTTGATGGCAAAACACCGTATGAAGCAATCCAAATAATTGAGAAGATGGGTAGGAATGATCATCAAACTCAACATGATCAAGGAGGTGTACAAGTGAAACGGAGTTTTAGAAATTGGTTCGAGTCATGAAGCACTTGTGGCGCAAAATAAATTGTTTTGAAACAAGTTGAAGAATTGACAAAACAAATGGCTAAACTCCCTCAACAAATCATGGAGTTACAAGGAGCATCAAATAAGCAAGCTCACCAAATAGCTTGTTGTGAATTGTGCAAAGGAGATCATAAAACCGCTTTTGTCCTCCGGAGAATGAGGAAGCTAACTATGTGGCCAACCAAGGCCAAGGGTACCAACAACGAGCTCCTTACCCTTATCAAAATCAAAACCAAGGTTACCAACAAAGGGTAATCAAGGTTATCAAGGAGGGTGGAGGCAAGATAACAATAACCAAGGAAGGCAAAATCCATATCAAACACAAAATCAAAATCAAACACAACAACAAAATCAAAGTCAACAACAAAACCAACCTCAAAGTCAAGTGAGATCTTCCAACATTCAAGACACTCTAGCTCAATTTATGCAAGCCTCAATGGCTAATCAAAAGAGCACGGAGGCATCTATCAAGAACTTGGAAACTCAAGTTGGACAACTAGCTAAGCAACTTTCCGAACAAAGTGCTTCGACATCATTTTCCCCAACTACGCAAACAAATCCTAAGGAGCATTGCAAAGCCATAACAACAAGAAGTGGTAGAGTTTGTGATGAGAAAAGGAAGGTAGTTGAAAGAAAAAAGAAAGTAGTGGAGAAGGATGAAGAAGAAATAGTGGAGGAAGAGGTAGTTGAAAAAGATGAAGAGGATGGAGTTGAAAAACATGATAATGTTGATGTGGAGGATGATTTAGTTGAAAATGAGGTGTTAGTTGAAAATGAAAAGGACAATGGTGTAGTTGAAAAGGAGAAAATAGATGAGAAAAAGAAAAGAATGAAGAAGGGAAAAGAGAAGGAAGTAACTTATCCATTGAGAAGTTTGCCATATCCTCACCTTCCCTCTAAAAAGGATGATGCAAAGCACTATGCTAGGTTTATGGATATTTTCAAGCAATTGCAAATAAATATTCCATTTACCGAAGCATTAGAGCAAATGCCAAAATATGCAAAATTCATGAAGGATATCTTGACGAAAAAGAAGAGGTATACGGATCAAGAAACCATAATGGTGGATGCTAGTTGTAGTGCAATAATTCAACGCACCATTCCGAAGAAAGAGAGTGATCCGGGGCGTGTAACTTTGCCCGTTACTATTGGGGATGTGTATGTCGGAAAAGGATTAATTGATTTGGGGTCAAGCATCAACTTGATTCCATTATCCATTGTGAAGAGATTGGGGGAGATTGAATTAAAGTCCATGAAAATGACATTGCAATTAGCGGACAAGTCTATTACTCGTCCGCACGGCGTAGCTTTAGATTTGTTGGTAAAAGTGGACAAATTCTTTTTTCCGGTGGACTTTGTAGTCATAGACATGGAGGAAGATGTTGATGCACCTTTAATTCTTGGAAGACCGTTCATGAAGACGGCAAGGATGATGATTGATATAGATGATGGCCTAATGAAGGTGAGAGTACAAGATGAAGAGATTTGCTTTAATCTTTTTGAAGCAATGAAGCATCCCATGGATAAGAAAGATTGTTTTAAGATTGACGTTATTGAGGAAGCAACTCAAGAAGTGAATGATGATGATGATAGTCGAGATATTGAGGAGTGTTTGGAAGGAGTGGAGATTTCAAAGGAAATGCACCCTTGGGAGGAAGAAGAGGAAAGTTTGAAGAAAGATCTTAAAGATGACGACCAAAAACTTGAGTTGAAAGAGCTACCGTCTCATTTAAAGTATGTGTTTCTTGAGGAGGGAGGTAAAAAGCCCGTAATCATTAGCAATACATTGTCGGAGAATGAGGAGGAGAGCTTAATTGAAGTTTTGAAATCGAACAAAAATGCGATTGGTTGGGTCTTAGCCGATTTGAAAGGCATAAGCCCGGCCTATTGTATGCACAACATTATGATGGAGGATGAGTACAAACCGGTGGCCCAACCTCAGCGATTGAATCCGTGATGAAGGAGGTAGTTCAAAAAGTAGTGAAGATGCTTGAGCGGGGATGATTTACCCAATTTCGGATAAGCGTGGGTGAGCCGGTTCATGTGGTTCCTAAGAAAGGAGGATTGACGGTTGTATCTAATGATAAGGATGAGCTAGTGCAAACAAGAAAAGTGACGGGTGGAGAATGTGTATTGATTATCGTAGGCTTAACAAAGCGCGAGAAAAGATCATTTTCCTCTTCCGTTCATGGACCAAATGTTAGAAAGGCTTGCGGGACAACAATACTATTGTTTCTTGGATGGTTATTCGGGATATAATCAAATATCGGTGAATCCGAAAGATCATGAGAAAACGGCGTTCACATGTCCATTTGGAATTTTCGCGTATAGGCGTATGCCTTCGGCTTGCAATCGCGGCAACATTCCAACGGTGCATGCAAGCTATATTCACGATTTGATTGAAAAGACAATTGAAGTTTTATGGATGACTTTTCCGTTTTGGAGCTTCATTTGATTTATGTTTGGAAAATTTGGACACCGTCTTGAAGAGTGTGCAAACCAACTTGGTCTTGAATTGGGAGAAATGCAACTTTATGGTGACCGAGGGAATTGTCCTTGGCCACAAGATATCTTCAAGAGGAATCGAGGTTGACAAAGCAAAAATTGATGTTATCAAGATGCTTCCCCCACCTACCAATGTCAAAGGCATTCGGAGCTTTTGGTCATGCGGCTTCTATCGAAGATTCATCAAGGACTTCTCCAAAATAGCCAAACCTTTGAGCAACTTGCTCAACAAAGATAAGTCTTTCTTGTTTGATAATGATTGTTTGTTAGCTTTTGAAAAATTAAAGGAGAATTTGATAAATGCACCCATAATCACTGCACCTAATTGGAAACTTGATTTTGAACTAATGTGTGATGCTAGTGATTATGCGGTGAGAGATAGGCCAAAGGAAGAACAAAATCTTCCATGCTATACATTATGCGAGCAAAGTTTTAAGCGATGCTCAAATAAACTATGCAACAAGCGAAAAGAGTTGCTCGCAATTGTATATGCATTGGAAAAGTTTTGTCCTTACCTAATTGGTTCCAAGGTTGTAGTTTTCACGGATCATTCGGCGATAAAATATCTACCAAACCGGACTCTAAACAAAGGCTAATCCGATAGATTCTTCTTTTGCAAGAATTCGATTTAGAGGTCCGTGATAAAAAGGTTCGGAAAATTTGGTAGCGGATCATTTGTCTCGCTTAGTGAGCGTAAAATTATGGACAAGGAAAAGAGGTGAGGAGGAATTCCGGATGAGAAGTTATTTGCAATCCAAGAGCGACCGTGGTTTGCCGACATGGCAAATTACAAGGCCAGGATTAATGCGGAAGATTTGACTTGGAATGAGAAGAGAAAATTTTAGCCGATCTGAGTATTATGTGTGGGATGAACCTTACATTTTAGGTTGAGTAGTGATGGATTGCTAAGAAGGTGTGTGAGTGATGAAGAGGCCAAAACATTCTTTGGCATTGTCACAATTCCTTGTGGGGACACTATAATGGAATGCGGCCACCAAAGTCCTACAATCGGGTTTTATTGGCCTTCGCTATTCAAAGATGCGTGTGCTCACGCTAAATCATGTGACAAATGTCAAAGAAGTGGTGGGATAGGAAAAAGAGATGAAATGCCATTGACCAATATGTTGGAAGTTGAGGTATTTGATTGTTGGGGGATTGATTTTGTCGGTCCTTTTCCATCTTCGTTTTCAAATGAATATATCCTTGTAGCTGTGGATTACGTGTCAAAGTGGGTAGAGGCCATTGCTTCGCCTAAGGCCGACGCCAAAGCTGTATCAAATTTTGAAAAGAAACATTTTTCTCGTTTTGGTGTGCCTAGGGTGCTCATTAGTGATGGTGGGTCGCACTTTTGCAATGCATTGTTACAAAAACTTTTGAAACAATTTGGTGTAAAACATAAGGTGACGACCCCCTATCACCCTCAAGCAAATGGCCAAGCCGAGGTGTCTAATAGAAATCAAAAGATTTTAGAAAAACTGCTTTGGGTTCTCGAAAAGATTGGTCAAAAATTAGATGAAGCTTTGTGGGCGTCGAACGCCTATAAAGCTCCTATTGGACTAACCCGTTTAGGTTGTGTATGGCAAAACTTGTCACCTCCGGTAGAGATGGAGCACAAAGCATTGTGGGCCCTCCGATTCTTAATTTCGATCCATCCTTGGCGGGAAAAGCGAAAAATACAACTTGTTCATTTGGACGAAATGCGTGACGAGGCTTATCATTCAAACCGGAGGTATAAAGCAAAGGTTAAGGTTTCTCATGATAAGAAGATAAAGATCAAGGAATTTAGGCGGACAAAGGTTCTCTTGTTCAACTCCGGATGAGGCTTTTAGGAAAACTCAAAACAAAGTGGTCCGGTCCGTTTTAATCAAAGAAGTCAAGGAATATGGTGCAATTGTCTTGCAAGATCTTGCGAACAAAAGAATGGACGGTGAATGGGCGCGGTTGAAGCAGTGCGTTGGCGGAGAGGTGAGCCGCAACATAGCCGAATCCTTCTTTGATGATCAATGATCATCATGAACCGTCGAGCTCTACCGACGTTAAACAAAGCGCTTGTTGGAAGGCACCCCAACATTGTAAGTATTCTTCCTTGAACTCATTTACACTTGCCCGCATTAATTTTCTGTTTTCTTAAAATTAATTTGATCGCCTCAGTAGCATTTTGACCCATCTGAAACTTGCCGATCTGGGATTTTTTAAAAATATTTTGAAAAAAATCAGATTTTGGAGGCCCAAATCGTGGCCTAGTTAGTTTTATAAAGGGTTAGGGTTATTTTAAACCCTTTTTCCCTATTTTCTTCATCATTCTTCATCCTCTCAAAATCCCAAAATCTGACCAAAATCTCGAATCTTTGCGAATTTCTTTGTCAAATCAATCCCCCAAGGCATCCTAGTAAGTATTCTATGTTTTTCTTTTCTCAATTTCGTCTACATTGCATGTTTAGGTTAGATTTTGAAAACCTAGGGTTAGGAATTTTCGAATTTTCTCTTAGATTTAGGATGTTTTTGTGTTAGAGAAGTAATAGGATGTTATTTTCGCTGCCCTAGGACGTTATTGTGTGGAGAAAAATTCTGTTTTGCAGAAGAATTTTTCTGCAAATCGCAGAGGTCATCGCGTGATCAATTTTGGAAAAATTCTTCTGCTGTGTTTTTAGTGTTTCCGATTAGTTGTAATGCTTTGGTTGGTTGGTTTGCTTTGCTGTTTGCTTGATTCATTGCTAATGGACACTTGGTGTCACTTTTCATTGATTTTGTGTTGAAATTTCAGATGGCACCTAAGCGACAAAGACTTTCCTCTGCTGGGGCTGGGCCCTCTCGGCCTGCTGCGTTCGATGCTGTGCGATTCTTGGGGCCTGCTCAGGAGGCTCGCTACAAAGAGCTCGAGGAGCAACATACGGGAGCGCACCATCGACCTCCGTGAGCAAGGGCACTACCACACCCTCATGTCATCTGGATAACTACGGGTTAGAAGTTCTTTGTACCCTCAAACAAAGGTGAATGTGGAGCTTGTTCGCGAGTTCTATGCTAATGCTATCCTGGCGAGGGATGTGAGTTTAGGTTTGCTTGAGTTGTTCGAGGCAAGTCCGTTTCCTTCTCTCGCCGAATCAACGGGCATCAATGGACAACCCGGAGGACCAATTGGATGTCTACCATGAGCACTGCTCGTGGTAATTGGGATTACAACATTGAAGAATAAGCTCTGTTTGTCGGGCATTCAAAAGGTCAACCTTTGAAATTCAACAGACCGATAGCCGGAGTGATGATGTGTGACTCTATACAATCGAAACCTAGAGCCACACATCTTGATACCCATGGAGAGCGGGTTTGATTGCTTACATGCTCGATGAGGAGCAAATTGATTTTGGCCGTCGATCGCGAATGAGTGAAGAGGGTTCTGTTGAGTTATACCTCCGGGAGCGTATAAATTGTGCTCTCACTTATCACGGCTTGATTATGGGTTTTTGAAGAGAGCGAAGGTGGCTTTTCTGCATGGGACACCTTACCATTGATGGCGTTGTTGATGATCACTCTTGTGATCGCTTTTGTAGGGTCCTTGATAATCTCTGCCCGGTGTGCGTGACACTTCCTCAAGCTAGTCCATCGGAAGAATGGAGCAGACGGATGCATCTCGCTCATCGAGAGCATTTATGTTTATGCATGAGAGCATGGAGCACCTTGCTCTGATTAGAGAGCCGGAGTGAACCATTTCACTGCGGGTGGCACTCGAGCATATCTTTGGTTGGCCGGGTCGGGCCAAATGAGGAGGAGGTGGGAGATGAGGATGATGGTGAAGAGAGTTACGGTTACGGTTCGGTTCGACTGGTCGATTGGAGATTCGATTCTCGAGACCACTGATTGATTTTCTCCTATTTCCCTGCTTTTATTTTACTTTCAGCATTCTAGTCTAGATTTTACTTTTGCATTTTAGTTTTAAACTTTGGATTTTGTTGGTTGCCATCCAATTTTGGGGATTGACTTGTAATTCCAATTAATTTTTTTGTAGGCATGAAGCCTAAATACTTCTTTTTAAGTTTTAAACACCATTTTGGGGTGTCTTTTTATTTTAAGTTTAGTTTCTTTTATTTTGTTCTATTTTATTTTATTTTTAGATTATAGTATTTAGTTTGAATTTACTTCTTGTGGTTTGTCCGGATTGTTCAAATGGTTCTTCAAAGCTAGTAAGCGTGTTTCACCAAAGTGATGGTGATGATAAAATTCTTGATTCATTCCACAAAGAAGGTACACATTTTATCGTTTTATAGAAACATAATATATCTATGAAATTTGTTCTTTATGCAAGATATTTCGGCATGTACAAAAATTTTGTGTTCACATTCGAATCATTAGGACATAAACCATATATGTGAGAAGCTTCCACTTTTTACCAAATATTGAGTGTCTAATAGTTGTGTTAACTCGTGTGATTCATGTTTAATCTTTACTTGTTTGTGATAACTTGGAAGCTAAGAAATGATCAAGGCAATTTTTGTGCATTATGAGGAAAACCACCAATTCTAAAAGGGCTCAATTACCGTGAGAGAGTGAATCCTTGTGAACCCTTTTGAGCTTAAATAGTATTTGTAGGATGAATGTATCAAATCGACTAATTGTTAAGTAGGCCACTTAATAGTTGTTGATAATCTTTGAAAAATTCAATGATAATTCATTCTATAAATTTTCTTGTTTGTGAATACCAACCCTTTTGTTAATCAACCCTTGAAGAGCATGATTTTGAATAAAAAAGGATTGATATAAATGAAGTTGGGAGGTGGATCAAAAGAACCTAGAATTGATGGCACAATGATCCTAAGAAAGAAAAAGAATAGAAAAGAAAAATACAAAAGAAGAAAGAAATTTGTTTATGAAAAGATACAAAAGAAAAGAAAGAGAGGATCATTGTGTAGAAAAAGAAAAGAGGTTGCGAATAATAAGATGGGAATTAGTTGTGAAATGCTCTTCATATCCTTTTACCCGATTCGTTTCAATGGCTTTGTACTTAAATATCCCTTGTTTCTAACCTAAGCCAAGTTACAACCTTGAAAGTCCTTAGTGATCTTTGTTTCCATTTTATCATTTAACTTGTTTTGATGAACACATGAATTATTCTGGATGTGCATAATTATTAGTGAGAGTGTTTAGTCCTTTGTGAATATGCATTTTGTTCTTCATGAACTTTGAAGAAATGATTAGGTGATTCAAGTGTGAACATATCTTTTATTTTGTTATATGTTTTGATATGTTGTGTTTAGAACTTAATTCATGACCATGTTGTGTTTAGAAGAAGCGATTGATGTGTGCTTTTGCACAGTATGTCGAGTTTGAACCATTACTCTTGTGTGAGTTTGCATGCTTGCATTTTGTTCCTGCTAGCTTTGTAAGATTATTGACTTTTGTTTGAGGACAAACAAAGAAGTAAGTTGGGGAGAGTTGTTAAGGACCAATTTGTAGTTATTTTGTACATTATTTTGTGGTCCTTAACAATGTCTTTTATTTAATTTGTATATTTATTCTAGTATTTTGCTTTAATTAGGTTTTATCTAGTTTTGTTTAATATATGTATTATTTGACTTTAGTTACTCTTAATTGTAGGAATTTATTAACTAATTCTCCCAAGCTTGGATTCAAGGGTACTTGAAGAGCTTTAGGGATGATTCTTTTGAAGATAATTTTGGAAGAGGAAGCATGCTACGGTCGAGTGCCATGACCGCTACTGACTTAACGCCTTCTCAAAAAAAAGGACAGCCCATGCTTTCACCTTTGGAGCCACCAACCCATCACTTCACCAGACCTTTTTGGCTTGTAAAGGAAGCAAGAAAATATAGACCATCATTATCTTTCATCTTTGTAAAATCTAGGGCAATTTTAGGAAGAAAAACCATAGCTTTTCTCTTGATTTTTCTCATGTTCATCATCTCTACCAACAATCTTGAGAGCAAGGCAACCATGGAAATGAGTAGCTAAGCTCCTTTTGTGTCAAGATTAGAGGTAGTTGATCTATATAGTATGTATTTATTTTAATCCATTTGTGTATGAACATGGTTGATGATTAATATAGTTGAATATCTTTGTTCTTCATTCTTATGCTTTGAGTTTTGCTTGGAAAAGAATATTTCAAAGTGACCTAGGATATTCATCCTCTCACAAACAAATGCTAGGAATAGATTTGTGTGTTAGAGTTTACAAAATATTGAACTTAATGATTATCATGCTAATAGTTGTAGTGAGGAATCATGCAAGGATTAACATGATAACATTCACAATCTTGGTGGGAAATCTACAAGATTGAGAGGATATGTATTTGTAGAAATCATCTATTATGTTCATCACTTGATTAAAATGAATATGTATGAAACTAGATCAATGAAACTAATCTTGACATGCCTTCTTACTTGAAAACAATCTCAAACTCTCTCTAATCCAAATCATAACTCTTTTTGAAAGAATTAATTTAGTTGTTGTTTGGAAACTCATGGTTCTAGTAGAGTAGATAACAAACCCTTTGGTTACATCATCTTAAAACATACTTTTCTATTGATAGACTATAACATGCACCAATCCCTGTGGAATCGATAATCAAAATACTTTGTTCACGGAAAAATCCTACAACAGGGGTTTCACTCAAAAAGAAGGTGAAGAGTTCAATGATGTGTTTTCTCCTATTGTAAAGCATAGGTCCATTTGAATGTTGCTTGCCATGGTGGCACAACTCGATCTTGAACTGGAACAAATGGATGTGAAGACTGCATTCTTGTATGGTGATCTAGATGAAACAATCCTGATGAGGCAACCTGAAGGGTATGTCAAAAAGGGAATGAAAGATTATGTGTGCAAGTTGAATAGATCTTTATATGGGATGAAACAATCTCCTCGACAGTGGAATAGGAGATTTGACAGGTTCATGACACGCATAAGTTTCATTAGAAGTCAATTCGACCACTGTGTTTACTTCAGATTTCATCCTAGTAATTCATTTGTTATTTTGTTGCTTTATGTTGATGATATTCTCATAGAAAGCAACAATGTCAAAGAGGTAATGATGGTGAAGGTTGAACTTAATAAGGAGTTCGAAATAAAGGATCTGGGAGCAGCTTCCAGGATTCTTGGGATTGACATTCGAAGAGATATAAAGCAGTCGAAATTATGCTTATCTCAAGAGGCATATCTACGAAAGATTCTCGAAAAGTATGGTATGTCGAATTTAAAGCCTGTTGTGACTCCAACAAACACTCAATTCAAGATGAGTATTGATTAATATCTCAGTAATGAGGTCGAAAGAGCTTATATGAATAGCATCTGATATGCTAATGTAGTAGGTTCTTTGATGTATGATATGGTCTGAACTAGACCCGACATAGCATATGCAGTAAGTCTTGTAAGCAGGTACATGGTGAATCCTGAAAAGGCTCACTGGCAAGTATTTAAGTGGATTCTAAGGTACATAAATGGGTCTCTAAACAAAGTCTTAATTTATGGTGGAGTCTTGGGTGAAGATAGTAAAGCAGTCATTAGAGGATATGTCGACTCTAATTATGCTGGTTGTATGGATTTTATAAAATCTATTTCTGGATATATTTTCACTATGTTTGGTACATCAATTAGTTGGAAATCATCACTTCAAAAGGTTTTCGCATTATCAACAACTGAAGTGGAATATATTGCTTTAACCAAAGTTGTGAAAGAAGCATTGTGGCTTGAAGGTTTTGCTAAGGAGCTGAAAGTCTGAGGGCAAGTTATCAGTAATAAATGTGATAGTCAAAGTGTAATACATATGTCGAAGAATTCAGCTTATCATGAGCGAACAAAGCACATTGATGTGAGGTTGCATTTCGTCAGAGGAGAAATTGAGCATGGAGAAGTCCAAGTGCTGAAGGTTTTGAAATAACACAATGATGCTTATATGATCACCAAGACATTGCCAAGTTGCAAGTTTTTCCACTGTATGCAGATGATAAAACTGCATGAAGAAAGCTAGTTAGTTCTTTGATAATAGAGTTTGTTCCAAAGTGGAGATTTATGAGATATTAGATTGAACTTTATTGGGTCGAAGGGTAGCTTCTTGGTTCGACATAGTTTAGCATGTCGTTGAAGTATGTTCATATGTTGGTGTCGAAGACCTATATACTGTAGTCGAAGTATGTTCTAGTATGTGGATGTCGAAATGCTAGGTTGTTAGTATTTTGAATTGGGCTTGTTTGTTATGTCCAATTGTTTAAGTTAGCTTGTACCCTAAGTTAGCTTGTAAGGGTATTTGTGATAAAAGCCCATTAGTTGAGTATGTTAGGTTTATTATAAATAGCATACTAGTCTCTCATCATTGCATACTGCAAATCCTAATTTAGGGTGAGAGAGTTATTTGGTATTCTTATATACTTGTAATCTTGGTTTGAAGATAAAGGAAGGAATAGCAGTTAATAACCAATTCCTTGTGTTCATTGTGTTCCTCATATTTTTTATCCTTGTTTGTCTCTTGATCATTAAGAAACAAGTTTATACTTTGTTTCCAAGGCATTCGATTCACAATACAATGAATGTAAGAACTTATCATCTAATATTCAATTGGTAACCCTAAAAACTCACCCAAATTGTCACCTTCTCAATTTGATCACTATCGGGATAAAAATTAAGGCTCATTTGTCTAACGGTAAGGTAGTGATTATATATTAACCAATGGGCATCCGTTAAAGCATGATATTGATCATCTTTATCGAAAAAGGTCAAAAGAAAATTGGTGTTATTCATATCTATGATATTGACAATGTCATTCCTCACCCACATCTATTTTAAATGAGTTTTCAAGGCGTTGTATCCAATTTTCCTACCAAAAAGTTTAAAAATAACTCTTAATTTCCATGGTTCGGCAATCTTTCTTATTCTTTGCCCGAAAGTATGAAAGTTGGACAATTATATTGACTTGTCTTAATTTATTTTACTAGTAGACACTTTTTCTCATTATCCCTTGAGAAATTATCTATTTCTTCACCAGTCAAAATAACAGTCATAGTATCACTATTACGCTCCTCTCCGTTAGAATTCTCCATCATTGAATTCTTATAGGACTTTTAAGGTGCATATTTTTTTGATCATTCTTATCCACTACAACCACATCCTCATACACCAAATCCATGTTCGAGACTTGTTTGAAATTTCGATCACCTCCTTTGACTTTTTTAGAGGTGTGCTCCAAAAGATCTTGTTCATTTTGTGAGATTCTATGTTTTTCAAACAAAAACCCTAGTGGAGGATTTCTAAGCACTCAAATCCTTAACTTGTGTATTAAGCAGTGGGTGGATACTAATTTGCATTTGGATTTTGGTATTAGTGGTGATTTGCCGTGGTCAGAACTTTAGACAACCTCTTTCCATGCACTTTTGATGTGGAGGAACAAGGAACAACATGATGAGAATTTATGAGACCTAGAATTTTGTGGCGGCATGTTACTAAAGTTACTCATGATTATTTTTTTTACAATGGAGGTGCATGGTAGTAAGATACATTTGGTCTAAGAGGACAAGCAAATAAGGTGGTCTCCTCCTCCTTTCAGTTATGTGAGATTTAACTCGGGTGGAGCTAGTAAGAATGGCCTAGTAGCTGGATGTAGTGGTCTTTTATATGGTTGTACATATGAGTGGCTTAGAGGCTTCACAAAATATTTGGGTTCTTATAGTATGCATATATTGTTGAACTTTGGGATGCGCTAAAAGGATTAAGACTAACAAAAGAGTTTGGATTTCGAACTAGTGAACTACGCATGTGTTTGGTACATCTTATTCCCACCGCAGCTGCACGTTTTTGAACATCCCACCGTGATTTTTAGAAGCAGTTATTCCTAACTTTTGGATTATCATGATTTTGCACAATGATTTCTTACTTTTCCAAACACACACTACATATATATTTCAAAGTGGTTGCTCAAAACATTTTAAATTATGAACATAATAATATAATTGGAATGTAATTGGTACAACAAATTTGACTCTCTTTTCTTAAATAAATAAAAATGTCAACACCAATTTGTATATTTGATAACATTTTACAATTCAAATTTAGTACAAGTAATAGTAAAATTAATACTTTTAATAAGGTAATTGTATATTAAAAAAAATTGATTCTTGTAAAATTTAATTTGTTGTATAAATTAATGCATTTCTATGAATGAAAATGTCGATAGATTATATAAGAGAAATGATATTCTTGCACCATTTCTTATACTACATTTTATTTTATTATTCACCAATACGGTGAACAGTAAAATATTATAAAAAAATTAAATAAAATTTTTTTAGAACAAAAATACTGATATAAAATTGTATTATTAACCAATTTTATAACTTTATTAATCAATTTTTTATATTTTATTAACCAACTTTACTTTACTATTAAAAATTATTTTTAATATTTAAACGTTTATTTACCAAATTCATTATTTTATTAACTGATTTTTTACATTTCATTAACCAACTTTGTTTAATTACTAAAATTTATCTTTAATTTTTAAGTGTTATTATTAACCAATTTTAATATTTTATTAACCAACTTTGTTTTAGTATTAAAAATTATTTTTAATTTTGGGTATTTATAAATCAACTGATTTATTTTATTAATTAATTTTTTTTAATTTATTAACCAAGTTAAACACATAATGCACTGTTGTTCACGGTCGTATTAATATTACTGCTCACATAAAAACACTATTTACGTGACACAAACATGATCCACAGTAAAAAAAATTATATAAATTTTATTAATTATTGAATATAATCACAAAATTATACAGTATAGTACAACCATCGGTGCATAAATAGCACAAGTGATTATAAAATTGTTTAGCAAAACGGCTTATATGAATGCCAAGGGACAATTAGTCTTGTTTTCCTTAAAAAAAAAAATAGTCTTGTTTTACATCATGTACTTTTTTACTAGTTATCTATCAATAATCATTTTATATGGGATAAAGGTTTTTTTTCCATATAGTTAAAAAAAATAGTTAATTTTAAAATATTTTTTATGTTTTAGTTTAACCTTTTTTATGTCAAAATTTTTAAAAATTATTTAAATTCGAAGTCATTTCAAATTATTTTTTATAAAAATTAATTTCGAGATACATTTTTATGAAAAATTGTAATTTTAATTTATTCTCCAATAATATATATTTATGTTGCAAGATGTTAAATTACACTTTTAATATATAAAAAATAAATGTAATATTTTTCAACAATAAAAAATTATCTGTAAAATATAATTTTAATAATACAAAAATCTATTTTTAAAACTAAAATAAGTTAGGCCTAAATTGAATCCCAACTAAAAAAATAAGGACCATATATTTTTTCTAAAAACCTTAAACAACTATTTTGATTTTTAAATGTTTAATTGGGTATCACTGCAGTTTTTAACAATATCAAAACTTATTAAAAAAATTAAGTATTTTTTATTAGTGATTATATAAATTAAATTGAACTAAAAACTATCAACGACTTAAATTAACTTCTTAAAAAATATAAAAAATTAAAATGATTATAAAAGATATTTTTATTAACTGTTTATAATTCCAATACATTTAAATATTATACTTACAGCACATCAAAATTCAAAAACAGAAATAATTGTGAATTTTTTTTTGGAATAACCAACTTTTAAAAAAAAAATACAAAAATAACTAATTTTTAAAAAAATTTACCCAAATAACCAAGTTTCAGGACAAAAATAAGCGGAGCCATACAGGATGGCTCTCAATCAGTGAGGAGCCAAGGGAGATGGCGCCCCTTCATTTTTGCCTAAAAGCCATCTCGGATGGCTCCTATGTGTAAAACACAAGGGAAAAGCCATCTGAGATGGCGCCTTAGTGCATTTTTTTTTTAAATTTTTTTTTTTTTTCAATTTAAATTAAAGTGCACGACAATTTTGTGAAATAAATCTTGTATTATAAATTTTGATTACAACAAAAAGCGATTACATAAGTTCATTCATGGCGACCGGGACTCGTAGATGACCACGGTTCCATCGCGTCCTCTCCTAACTCGTCGATGCGAGGTTACGGATCCGGTTGTTGTTGGGTCGATGGGACCGATCATGGATTGATGGTGCCGTAGTGAATGAGATCGGGATCCATGAATGCCTCAAGATTTACATTGCTTGTTGCACCGTTTAGATAAACGTGTCCCCATGTTCTCGAAGCTTGGTCGTTGGTTGGGGTTAGGGTCCATTTGAGGACTATAGATCCTTATCTCATATATGTGGATGTGAATGTGTGGGTTAAAAAGGAAATTGGGTGTTAGGAGTCTCGTACCCATATGAATGGCGGGGGATTTGGTACGACGATGGTTGGTGGAATATTGGGTTGGTTGGAGAATATTCTTCAGGGAAGCCAGGGTCGGGGTGAGGTGAGATGTAGATGGACCCATATAAGGGGGTTGGACATATGCCATTTGTTCGGTGTATTGAACTTGGGTGTGTGGCATATGTGAGTATTGGGTGGGTGGGTGATGAGGTTGTTGTTGGGGTTGGGGTTGGGATTGAGTGGTGGTGGTTCTACGTCGTCGGGTTGATTGGCGGGAAGTTGATGGTTGTTGGTAGTGTTGTTCGGATGGTTGTTGGTAGTGTTGTTGGGGTGGTTGTTGGTAGTATTGTTGGGGTGGTTGTTGGTAGTGTTGGGGTGGTTGTTGGTAGTGTTGGGGTGGCTCTTGTTGTTGTTGGTAGTGTTGGGGTGGTTGTTGGGGTTGTTGTTGGCGGTAGCGTTGTCTTCGTTGTTGTTGTGACTCTTGAGGTTGCCCCAGGTGCGGTCGACCAAATAGCGAGGTTGGGAAACATGCATATCTGGGCTGTGTTGTTTGGTACCAAGCAATGTCTTGTGAGTGTTGCATAATCTCGTCATCTTCATAAACGGGAAATTGTAAGATATGGTCTGCTCGGTTTTTCCACATCCTACAATACTCCCTGGCAAAATTCCTCCAATTGTTGAGTCCCCATTGGGCATCGACCCTTTTTAGATGCCAAGGATCCAAGCATATCGGATCGCGGGGTATATCTTGGAACATACCAAACTGCATCTTGACACGGTCGCTGTGGTGCATCTCCACAATGTTGAACCGTATAATTGCGATCTGGTCCAAACCTCTGCATCTTCATCATTTGGTACATGGTCCAAACCAATCGGTCTCCATGTAAACTGTTGAAAAAATAATAGAGATTAATAATAATGATAAAAATAATATCGTTAAATTTAAAATAATTTGGAGTTAATAGAAATGGCGTACATCGGTTGGTCAAAGGTGGTCTATTAGATTACGGTATAGGAGAACATTGTGTCTCGGATTCTTTCCGTAATCCATGCCCACTACGCTAAACCTAAATGAATTAACATTTAATATATTAGGATTTTATATATGTGAAAGATATAAATAAAATTTAATAAATAAACAATGTACTTACTTTGTTGCGTAGGGAAAAGTGAGCGGTAGGTCGTTGGCGGATTGAGTGATTGCATTCTCCACCAACCCCATGTTTGAAGTAAGAAAGCACATCCATTGAAAGTTGATGTGTCTTTCATACAATTTTACACAACGAGGAGTATAGTGGGCAAGAACAGTGGAACCCAACTATATCTTCCTATCTTATTGACATCTCTAAGTAAATTCAAATACATAAAATTGACACTATTCCGGTACTTTGGGAATAAAAACTACCAAACATTAACATAATGTAGTTTCTAGTTTTATTATTTTTGTTCTTGTGGAATTTTCATCCAAAACAAGAGAATAATAATACTCTAAGAGTTGAAAGAAATATACCTTGGCCTCTTGCGGTAGGATCTTCCACCATATCTCTACCCAACAACTCCTCATAAATATTGTTAGGTTGTTGTCGGACCATTCATCGCCTTGCCATCGATAGGAAGACCCATCAACATGTACCGTCCTCTAGTGTGACGGTACACTCACCTATAGGTAGATGAAATGTATGTGTCTCGGGTCTCCACCTTTCACACAATGCTAGAATGAACTTTGAGTCGATCGTGTAGTTGGAGATTTTAATAACCTCTCCAAAACCGGCATGTTCAAGGTATGGAACGATGAACGGATCGGGAACAACATAGTGATGTGAGCGACATCTAAATTTTTTCGTGTCCTATAGATAATGTGGAAATAAATTGTGTAAGAAAGTGTAAATAATATTTAAAATGTAATAAAAAAAGAATACAACAAAAAAAAATTCAAGAAAAAGAATGAAAACAAAAAAATGAAAGGATACTTACATAGCAATGTTAGCCCTTGTTCCTCGGTGCGATTCTCCCAAAGTCAAGAGACTCATGATTGAAATTTCTACAACTTATTTGAAAAAGAGAGAATTGTATTAGAGATAGAGGAGGAGTGAAGAGTGGTGGTGATGAAAAAACACAAATGAGAAGCCATATTTATAGGTGATTCAAGAAGAGAGGAATAAATGAGGTGGTTGGGGCCTTGCATGCATGGATGACACTTGTCAAGGAGGAGCCAAGTGGGATGGCTCCTCCCTTTAAACACAAAGGCGCCATCCTAGATGGCTTGTGCCGGCTAGGTGGCGCTAGGTTCACTAGGTGGGGGTTCCATGCATGCAGCTAGTGTGTCGCGTGGCGAGACCTATTTATGACTAGGCACGCAAAAGCCAAGGAGATGGCGCCTCCCTTGAGTTTTACACATAGGAGCCATTCAACTTGGCTTTTACACCTAGTGATAAATAGGTCATCCCTAACCACCCTAGGCGCATGTGATTTTTTCCAATTATAAAACCCTAATCGAAAACCCTAATTTCCAACACTAAAATCGAAACCCTAATCAAATCAAAACCCTAATTTCAAACACTCAAACCACGATCGAAATGTCATTTGTACCACAATATGTTATCATAAATTTCAATGGCGAGACATACAACGGTGAGGTCTCCGATTTTTGTTCGAAACACCGAAAATTTCCAATTTTGTCTAAATAGCAATGCGAATTTTCGTATTTCAAAAAGACTAGAGAACAAACTTCGAGGTCCGACGTCAAACATTTTCTACCAACATCCTGTTTTCTTGGTGAGAACCAAGTAACATTTTACCGTAGCTGTTGAAGACGACGAAGATCGCAAAACATGTTTTGTAATCATGAATATTCGGTGCGAGTCGATTCGGTTATGCGTCGTGTTCCGGGACACATAGAGGTTGATCCTACGGAGGAGGAAAAGTCGAGGTGGATATTCTTGCGAAGAAGAGGAAGCAGAGGAGACGCAGTTCAACATCATGGTAAATGAAGAATCATAGGCCGAGGAAGAAAGCCAACTTCCTCCACATCAGATCTTCACACCACCTCCGTACATGACCACCCTGAACATGTCCACAAATGACCATTCATCTGATATATTCTACAACCCTGAAGTGCAGTCAGATGCAAATTTGAAAGTCAAAGACAAATTTCGTTCAAAAGAAGATTGCGTCTGAGCAATAAAAAAGTTCCACATGATAAACAACTATGACTTTCATGTGGATCGAACAACAGCAGAGAGATACAGAATCATTTGTACTCACCCTGAGTGTAACTTCCATCTAACTGCATCGTATAGATTGCGTAGTGATTCCTGGGTGATATGTTCTATAACGGAACACACTTGTGTTAATTCCACACAATCACAGGATCACCGGAAATTGAGTCATGATCTCATTTGTCAAGAAATCTTACCTCTTGTTAGCTGCGATCCTTCATTGAAGGTGAAAACAATAATATCCCACATCACTACAACATACAACTATACCCCTCGTATAGAAAGGCACGGTTGGCAAAAACAAGGCTATCGAGCAAATCTACGGAAATTGGGAGGGTTCGTACAAAGAGTTACCTCGCTACATGAATGCATGACGTATGCTCCTGGAAGTTTATGCTCGGAGACGGCGTCGGCGTTTTCCCAAGACGGTACTGTCGTGAACATGGTATATTCGAACTTTTCGGGCTTTTGACCTTGCATCAGGTTTGCACCTGCAAACCTATCATCTGAATAGATGGAACATGGTTGTGCGGAAATACAAGGGCACCCTACGATGGCGTGGCACGGGATGGCAACAATAACGTGTTCCCAATCGCCTATGCTCTTGTAGGCGGACCGAGCAGCTTGAGTTTCTTCCTAAAGCATCTTGAACACACGTAGCACCACAACGTGATCTTTGTCTAATTTCCGACATGCCTCAATTGAGAGTCGTACAACAATCCGCCAGCGGTTGGCACGACCCACCGCTACACATGTTTATTGCGCAAGACACATCGTTCAAAACTTCATGCGAGATCAAAGATAACCGTCTTGAAAAGCGTATGAATGCGATACGCGCTAACACAACCAGGTTTTACATATTATCGCGATCGGATCAGTTGGAAAACCCGGATGCGGTGCGTGGGTTGATAATCTGCGGTGGAAAAGTGGACACGGTCATACGACAATGGAATGCGTTGGGGCCACATGACAACAAATCTAGTCGAATCAATGAGCAGGCGTCTTCAAAGGCATAAGAGCACTCCCGATAAGCTGCGTTGGTTAGTACAACATATTTTAGAATGGCCTCCTTGTTTGCGAGAGAGGTGAAAAGTGGAGCAGTGGTACAATCCGGACAAGTGTGGAGTGAAAGTTGCACGAAATTTATTAAGGTCGAGAGCCAAAGCTAGCACTCATCTTGTTACAAGATTCGACCGACATAACCATAACTTCATTGTCGAGAGATAATCGACCACAATGAGGGTTTGCCTAGACAAGAATCTGAGGTTAAACTACCATCTCGGTGGTGCGGTGTGGAAAATTTCGGCCTTCGAATGCCCTGCTCTCATGTCATTGTTGCGTGTGCACATGTTCATCAGGATGCACTAGTACTTCTTTCTCCAATTTACAAGTCTCAGACCTTGCTCAACGTATACAACAATGCCTTCGAACCCGAGCAAAAGCGATTATTGGCTGCACGAAGGGAAGTAGTTTGGCATAACGATCAAATGCGGAGAAATAAAAGGGTCGTCCCAAGAGCAAGCGTATAACAATGAAGCGGACGGCGTTGATAAACTAGAAAGAAAGTGTGGTATATGTCGTCAATCCGGACACAATCGAAAAAATTGTCCCAGTGCTACAACCTCAACATCCTAAAATTTGTATTTCATTTATACGCACTTTTAATATTGTAACAAATCTTCTTCTTTCCATTAATTCACATTTATTACAAACACCAATACGGAGACAACAAAATTAAAAACTACACGATTAAAAGAAACAACAACATGAACTATGACGCATCAACAACACAATCATTTTTAAGACACTACAACCGTCAAAACAATCTCGCCGGAACCATACATCATCGCAATAACGTCGACGTCTGTTTGACTTCCTCCAACCAAATTCGAGGTTGACCACGAAGTTCATGGTTGTTCGCTTCCTCTGAATCCTTCTAATTTCATCACCATCTTCAATATCTCCCTCTAACCAACGCATCAACTCTTTTTTCAGTTTGGCCATGGTAAATATGTGCCAAAATTTCATTTTCATTGGAGGTTTTGTGGCCGAGAAAACAACATATCCATCTCTGTTATGGATGTATGGAGATGTCATGGTAGAAAAAAAGAGAGAGATACAGAGAATAAGAGAGAATATAAGAGAGAATATAAGAGAGAATATGAGATGAGAAGTTGAACGAATGTGAAAAATGAAGGAGGGATGAGTGTGTATTTATACAAAAAAATTGTTTTTTTTTTTTAAAATGCACTAAGGCGCCATCTCAGATGGCTTTTGCCTTGTGTTTTACACTAAGGCGCCATCTGAGATGGCTTTTAGGGCAAATTTAGAAGGGAGGCGCCATCTCCCTTGGCTCCTGCACACGATTTTCGGTCAGAGCCATCCGAATAGCTCTACTTGTATTTTTGTCCTGAAACTTGGTTATTTGCGTAAATTTTTTTAAAAGTTGGTTATTTTTGTATTTTTTTTTTTTAAAATTGGTTATTCCAAAAAAAAATTCAATAATTGTTTGTCCAAAAATAAATAAAAACTACATTTTGTTTTGTCACGTTCAGTCTGTAATAGCTTGCTTTTGAGTAACGCCAAGAGGCAAGCTAACAAATTGACAATTTAATTACGTTTCAACTAAATTAACTACTTAGTCATGACTGATTACTTTCATTACTTTCAATAACCTTACTATCTATACTTGATTAATAGAATATATATATAGGAGGGATCAAATTACACCCGAAGGCTTACACCATGAGTTACACTCGCTCAAAAACGTTACTTCGGATTAATATTTTTTAAAAATGACCATTGAATTGAAACATAATATCATATAGATCATTCCTATAAAGTTTGAGACTAATCTATAATGATTCATTATGTTAATGAACTACATCAAAATTAACGTTATATGAAAGTTCATTTTGACGTTAATTTTTGGATATCTTGATCGTATAGTAAATCATTATAGATTAGTCTCAAACTTTATAGGTATGATCTATATGATGGTATGTTTCAATCCAACGATTGATTTTTAAAAATATTAATCTGAAGTAACGTTTTTGAGCGAGTGTAACTCATGGTATAAGTTTTCGGGTGTAATTTGATCTCTCCTATATATATATATATATATATATATATATATATATATATATATATATATATATATATATATATATATATATATATATATATATATATATATATATATATATATATATATATATATATATATGGCATATCATTTGAGAATGTGATAATGAATAACGATCGTTGAATTTAAAAGCGAAAGGTTGAAATTAAATTGTGAAATTTAATAAATTATTTTTTTATTAATGACACATGATTTAGTGAAAATTATAATTTAATCTCAACAATTTCTTTTTAAATTCAGCGGTTATTATTCATTCTCACATTTTCATATAAACTATTGATTCTCAAATAATATGCATATATATATATATATATATATATATATATATATATATATATATATATATATATATATATATATATAATTGAATTGGAACACACTCGCAGTGTAAATAAGTTTTACACTGTCAATGAATCATGAAGGTTAAATTGTATATTTTATTTTAATTATTTATTGAATAGTATTATTGGGTGGTTATGATACATTGACCGTGTAAAAAGTTTTACATCAACAGTGCATAATAATTAATCTTTTATTATATATATATATATATATATATATATATATATAATTCTTATACGATAATGTTACACTTAAACAATATTTCAATATTCACCGATAATAAAATATAATAGTTAATTATTTTAAAAAATAAAAAATAATTTCTTTTAATTTTTTTTAGATTAAGAGAGTAAAGATACAAAATTATGTGATTGATCAACTTTATTTTTTTTATTAATCAATATTTTAAATTTTATTTATCAATTTGATAACTATTAAAAATGTGGGCATTCATTAATTAACTTCATAAATTCATTAACCAACATTTTACATTGTTTGTTTTATTGCTAAAAATTATTTTTAATATTTTAATGTTTATTAACCAATTTCATTACTCATTAATCAATTTTTTCCATTTCGTTACCAACTTTATTTTATCATTAAAAATTAATATTCATAACTATTCACGAATACTATTCACGAATACTATTCACCGATACCATGCATTGGCCCTATTCACATTACTGTTTACGGTATTGCTTAAATTATTTTTCATAAATATAATTTTTTATTTTTAAAAAATTGTTCATATGTTGAACATTGAACATGTGTAAGTATTGGTGTTATATGTTGGTGTCAACATATATATATATATATATATATATATATATATATATATATATATATATATATATATATATATATATATATATATATATATATATTGTTTACGTAAACAATTGATATTATCACATGTTGCTCTACGTATATTGTTTACGTCTAAACAATGACATGAAATCAATTATATTATTTAACTGAAGATCTCTCAATCAGTTAACCAATGCTAGAACTAATTTTGTCTCTCGAGTCTTAGTATCTTATAGATAATTTTTTTTGATCTTGTTAAGAATTTTATTTCTCAATATCAATTTCAAATCATTATAACAAATTATAAGTAACTAATTTATAAGAACGAAGATAATCATCAATATTAATGAATAACTAGAACATATATAACATCTTGATCAAGATGAATACATGAGTGTTTGGATAATTACTTATAACCCCAACAAAAGAGAATTTAACTACTCTTACTCATAACATCTTTGGTCACCTTATCTCGCACAACGAGCCTTTCTGCTCACCCATCAAGCAAAACCTTTTTTCACCCTGAAGTTACTTAACCAAGAGATCTCTAAACCGCTTAGTTTTTCCATTGAGTTTGTCACTTCGTCCAACAATTTTCCTTGCTTTTGCATGAAGTAAATTGGTTTGCTACTCATACTGAATTGTTGGTGCTCTCTCAACGATTTTTTTTCTTCACCTGGCGAGAACGACTCTGGAAATTTGCTATATCTTTGTCATATCTTGGTTGGGCGAGCCCTTGTTTCGTCTAATGAGTTCTCTGATACTCATCCTATATCTTTTGTGATTTCCTTGGATGTTTTCACATGTACTCATGAATAGTATAATTAAAATATTTGTATAGTTTTTTATCTCCATTTTATAATAGATTGGTATTTTTTCATATGTTTTCTTGTAATATAAGTTAGTAAGTGCTTATGTGAAACAAGTAATATTACAAGTAATATTATCACTCAACAATCTCCCGAGAAAGACGAGCAACTAAGAAGTTGGTCCTTTAGAGAATATTTACCCCTTTATCTGCTATGTTGAAGAAACATATCAGAGAGTTATGAATAAATCTTCTTGGAAGAGATAAAAATAAGTCTACACGAACAACATGATCCTTAAGTCCAAAAGTGAAGAGTTGCACGACAAACACTTAGTCAATGTGTTTCAGAGGATCTGAAAAAACAATATAGAATCAATTTAGAGAAATATACCTTCGGGGTATGAGCCGAAAAAATATTAGGCTTTTACCTGTCAAAGAGGCGTATAGAGGCAAACTCGGATAAACACAAGATGGTCATCATGATGGAAGCACCAACGAAGAAGAAACGGGTGATAAAACTAAATAAGATTCTCACCGCCCTGAATATGTATATATCCAAGTCTGCCTAACATGCATTACAAAAGAAGGAAAATTTTCCATTAAGGAACCATGAATGATGTAGTGGAGTAGGGGACCGAAATTCTGACACTTTCAAATAGATGTTAAGACTAATGTCCCAACACCAAAACACAATGTCAAGACAAATGTTAAGACATCATCTGTTGATAGAATATGTTCTTGCAGTAAAAACCTTTATGATTGTATTTAGGGATTTGGAGGCTCAAGTATTTTGTCTTGAACTCCAAGCTTAAGATCGTCTTGCTTACCCCGCTGGCGGGCCCCGCTGGCGGGAGCCCTATATATCCGAATGACTTCTTGAGTATCCTTTTCTTCTCCTCAGTAACGACTTTTAGCTCATTAACTATATCAGGAATATGCAGCATCAGCCATTTCAGGCAATGATAGCCTCTTAACGTAACGTACGTCGCTGGAATCAATGCATTAGTTTCCTCAACCCAATCGTAACGTTCGTACTTAGTCCGAGCTGGATCCCAGGACGCATGGCCGGGATATATCCCCGGGCCATACTCAGACTCCTCCCCCTCCACCCGGGATCCACTACAAACTCTGCCCATATACCTCCATCCGAGCTTATTCTCGCCCCCATACAAGACCCCTTACGACTTCACATCTCGGCTCGGACTTTATGTATGACCATAAGCCCCTTGAACATATGATTTCATGACTTGAAATCCTATGATCAAATAACTGAAAACCATAAACCGAAAACGAGATATACATCGGCTAAACTGACCTCCAGGCGCGTGAACCGCGCTCCCTAATTCCACTGAACAGTCACCCGTATAGGTGTAATAATTACCGCCTAGTAGGTTATAACTTCCTACACGTTTCCTCCTCGTTTTTTCCTTTTATAACGCGTTTGTTCCCCTTCAAAACCCTACTTTCTTATTTAACCTTCTCTGCATACTTTGTCGCTGCTTTACTCACTTCAGATCTTCTCAAGCCCTTTGATCACTCACTCAGGTATTCCTCTTTCTATTCTTCTTCCTTATTTTTCCACATATGATGGTAATCATTAGGGAATGTGATGAACTAGGGCATAGAAAACACTTAAGTAGCGAGGAACGTAGAATCTTATAGGAAGATTGCATGCAAGAAATGAGAGATGCTCTAGGGGTAGAGGAACTAGAGAGGGTTATGAACAAGATTAACTCTGAAGTTCTAACCTCTGATAGTGATTCTGACCCTGACTCTTCAGTTTCTATGGAGCTCATAATGGAAACCAACAAATTGCTCAAAGGAGAAGCCCTAGGATTCAAACAAAGCTTGACTAAAGATATGGAAATCGCAACCCTGCAATCTCTCTGGAACATCTCCTCCATGGGGAATGAAGACGACATAATCTTGGAACCCTGCGAGATCGGGGAAAATGTTTGCATGTCATGCCCCAAAGGGGTAAACCCTGAATGGTTTTATTTCTACGCCAGAGTCGTAGAGGAGTTGAACATCCAATTTCCCTTCACCGACTTTGAAACTGACATATTACGAACAATGAATGTCACCCCCTCTCAACTCCGTCCCAATAGTTGGGGATTTATAAGAGCATTCGAACTAATTTGCAAAGCTCTAATGATAACCCCTACCGTTGGATTGTTCTTCTTATTTTTTGAAATAAAAAGTGTTGACTCCGGAAGCTGGGTTGCCATCAGCGGCATCCCGAAGAGGAGTTTCCTTCAAGCCTACACATCAAATTTCAAAGGCTATAAAGAACGCTTATTCCGGGTTAAATGTGGACCCCGGTATCCTCAGATCATCTATGGTGCCGATGGGCACCACAAATTTCCCATATACTGTACCAATAACCCATTACCCATCTTTGGCTTTGACTATGACAGCTTGAGCGAATCTGAGACCCTATCACTGGGGTTTTTGGACTCCTTCCGCCTAATCAGGGTTAAGGATTTATTAGCATTACCCCAGAAAGAATTTCCTGACTTCCTAGGTAAGCATCTTTTACCAAACACCTTTCATTAGATTTTATCTTTTTTGACTAACTACTTTCTTTACTCCTTTGATTGCAGACAAAATGACTGACATGTCTGTGAAAGAGCGGAAGAAATTAATGGTTGCGGCCTGTGCTGCTCGGATAAGTGTTGGGGGTCCCTCCAAGACCAAATCCAATATGGCCGGCTTAAAAATCTGAGCCCCAAAGAAGAAGAAAAACACAACATCCAAATGAAACCACAGTGATAACAGCCACACCGGTCAAGCGGCCCTCCGACACCGAACCAACTGGTGAAAAAGCTCCAAAAAAGCTAAAACCTGTAATAGAGAAAGAAGCAAATCAATCAGACTGGGAAGTTTCCACTTTGCTGAAAGGTCCTGGCAATAGTTCAGACCAACCCTCGTCCGAAAACAAATTCTGGTCTGCCGACTTCGATGGTATCAGATTTTTGTACGACCATCTTAATGCCTCAGAATACGTTAACAAACTAAAAAGCCTAGGCCTCCAAAAGATCACACAACACTTAAGCTCATACCTAATGAGATGCGTCGTGCTAACTCGAGGTCTCTTTGAATCTGGCGACGACGCAAAAAAAAGAATTCTGAATTGGAGAAGGAAATTAAAAGGCTGGCCGAGAACAAGAAGTCACTCATCGAGGCGAATTCCTTCTTTAAGACCAAAGCTTCGGAATCTGATGAAAAGATCAAAGCCTTGGATGAAAAGACTTCAGAATCTGATAACAAGATCAAAGCCTTGGAGGAGGAACTTGCCTTGATGAAGTCCTCAGCTGACGAGCAGTCCAACAAACTTCAAATCTCGGAGAAAACCTGTTCCGATCTGAAAGAAGCTTTGGATAAGTCTCGGATGGACGTGATGAACGCCGGAGATATGGCTTTTGATCGAGCAAAGGCTCAGGTTTCTTGCCTATATCCAGATCTTGACATCTCGGAGGTTGATTTCTTCAAGTTTGTTGTTGATGGGAAGCTAGTGAAAGTTGATGACGGTGATAGTGATGCCACACTGAGCGAAGAAATTATTGTCGTGGACACCCCTCACCACAACGCCTAATTCCCTTTTTATTTTAATTTGTAGTTAGTCATCCTATTGGCGAGGTTGAAACCTTTGTTTTGGTAAAGAGCCCCTAGTAGGTTGATCTGAGTCAGAACAAAGTCTTGGCGAGGTTGAAACCTTTTTTTTGCACGAGCCCTATCGGGTTGATCCAGTCGGAGCAGGCGAGGTTGAAACCTTATGAGTCCTAGCAGGTTGATCCGAGTCGGAATAGAGTCTTGGCGAGGTTGAAACCTTTATTTTTGGTACAAAGCCCCTAGCAGGTTTATCTGAGTCGTAATAAAGCCTTGGCGAGGTGGAAACCTTTGTTTTTGGCACAGAGCCCCTAGCAGGTTGATCTGAGTCGGGACAGAGCCTTGGCGAGGTTGAAACCTTTATTTTTGAGCAGGCGAGTTGATCGAGTCGGGCGAGCCTTGGCGAGGTTGAAACCTTTGTTTTATGCAGGCCCTAGCGGGTTGATCCGAGTTGAGCGAGCCTTGGCGAGGTTGAAACCTTTGCAGAGCCCTAGCAGGTTGATCCGAGTCAGAACAGAGCCTTGGCGAGATTGAAACCTTTGCACAGAGCCCCTAGCAGACTGATCCGAGTTGGAACAGGAGCCTTGGTGAGGATGTAACCTATGACGAGGTGTCGTACCCCATTTATTCCTTCTGACATTTTACAAACTAGATTATAATTTTAAGGTGCCTCATTAAAAACCCTGGCCCTTGCCTAGGGAAAAAGTACACCATTATTCTTACATAACACATATTTTTAACTGAAATACAACTTAAGACTAGCTACATTCCAAGTCCTAGGTATCTTTGCACCCTCAAATGTCTCTAGTTTGTAAGCTCCGTTGTGCAGCTTCTCCAACACCCTAAACGGGCCTTCCCTATTAGGAGCAAACTTTCCTATCCTGGTCGGATCTGTTATCTTCTTAAGTACCAAATCTCCAACTTCAAACCCACGCTGCTTCACCTTCAAATTGAAGCGTCGCGCCATCCTTTATTTAGCAGCAATTTCTCTCACATGTGCTACATTCCTCACCTCTTCCACTAGGTCGGCTTCAACATCCAACCCCTGATTGTTGACCTCCTCCTCAAAATGTTCTCGTCTCCATGATGGCAAAGCGACCTCCACCGGGATCATGGCATTAGCATCAAAAACCATTCTAAAAGGTGTCTCCCAAGTTGTTGAGTGAACAGTGGTGTGATACGCCCACAAAACCTCATGAAGGTACTGCGCCCATAATCCCTTAGCATAATCCAACTTCTTCTTTATTGCGTTTAAAATTACCTTATTAGCTGACTCCGCCTGACCATTAGCTTGGGGATGTTCTACATAAATAAATTTATTTGTTACTCCGAGATCCTTGCAAAACTCCACAACAGAGGCACTTGCGAATTGTGTCCCATTGTCAAAAGATGACCCGAGGAAGACCGAAATGATAAATGATGTTTCTCCAATAAAAACGGCATACACGTTCTGCTAATATCCGAGATATTGCCTCGACCTCCACCCATTTGGTAAAATAGTCAACCACGACAATGAGAAACTTCAGCTTACCCGGCGCCATTGGAAACAACCCAGGATGTATTGCGATAAAAGGCCATAGGATCGAGCGACGTAATAACTCGATCGGTATGAATACCAACTGCGAACATCTGACACTTCACACAACGGGAAACAAATTGAATACAATCCTTCATCAACGTAGTGTCATACCCCAATTTTTGACCTAATATACCACCTTACATTTGCATTACTGCATCACTAACAGTTCAGAACAAAATTAATCGGGTGTGGCTTCTACAGGTCAAAATCAGGGTTTCACAAATTTTCATCTTCAAGAGGTAATCAATTAGGGTTTGATTTTCTACTCACCTAAATTGATCTATCTTAATCAATCATCAACAATTGATCTTGGATATCAATTTTTTCTCATGATCTATCAAGGATCGACCAATTAGGGTTTTTGTCGAGGATAAGGAATTGCTGATTTTCTGATCAATGAATGACTTTTTTGCTTGGAGATTGATCTTCATATCTTCAATACAACATCTTGACCTAATTTCTTGATTCAAAACATCATAGAAATTCACATTTTTCATCAGTCAATTTCTGGATCATCTGATGAAATTTCATCTGCACTGAAAAGTCAAACTTTGACTTTTGGTCAACTTTTTCAAGATAAAACTTTTTCAATCATCAAAATACTTCAAATGATCCATCATGATCATGAAAAATCAAGAAATATGGAAAAGTCAACAAAAAGTCAAAATTTCTAAATGTGTTACCTTAATTTGGATCCTTCTCTCTCTCTATATATATATATATATAGAGAGAGAGAGAGGGAAAATAAAGATCTCGTTGTTTTTTATAAGTGAATTGCGGAGAGACATTTGATGTCTTCCTATTGAGATCATTCGTAATCATTATGATGATAATTTTCGTGTGTTGAGAAGATTCTGGTAGGAGCACGTTTCCTTCATGGTGGTCGGTTGGGGTCGATATGGTCCTAGAATAGTCCCACCTATCCCTTGTTCTTGCACGGCAGGGCGAGGGCTTGTTATGTCAGTCTCAGATGTCAACCATTGCATCAATCACCTTCAGACATGCGAAAGGGAAACATTTTAGTTTCGTGGGGATTCATGTGTGTAATACTTCATACTTCAAATGTCTTTTCGAGTGATTTGATGCGTTTGCTAGAGTCTATTTCTTTTTTGCATGCTAGAATAAAGTCCTAAAAAATAATTAGCATTGTTTTCTTTGAGTAATTTTCCCATTTTTGCAGTTATATTCTTCTCTGGAGTTTCACTTCTAGGGTTTCACTTCCCTGCATATGAAAAATTAGTGTATAATGGTAAAAAATCACAAAAGAGTGCTCACAAATTCTAGAAGACTGTGTCATCTTTTTCAGGGCTTGCCTTGTGCGGAACAGTAGACTCTACAATACAAGACATCATATTTTAAGGGGCTCAAAATTTTAAAAAATCTAACTTTTTTCTATTAATATTAATAAAAATAAAAATATGTTATAAAAAAATTAAATAAATTAAAAAAATACTATGATAAAAATACAATACATTATAAAAATGAGATTAATAAAAATCAAAATAATTTTTAAAAATATATAATTATATTTTTATATATTATTTTAAATTTATTATGATTGTATTTTATTTTTAAAAAAAATTGAGACCATTTTAAAAATGGAACATCTGGTGTGATTGGGCCGACATTGAATTTTTTGATGGATTGCATTTACTCTTCTTTGTTTATGATTTTGCTAAAGTAGGTAGTCTTGATGACACATGTTTGGAGGACAAAACGAGAAACCCAAATGTGAATGAGCTACGCGAAGATGCCTACCCGAAGCCGAAACTGATTCTTGCGTTATTCATTATTCTAACTTCTACCCACCACAAAATGTGCTCTCAGATTTTCTCCTCTTACGTCACACACCAAGTTCTTAGATTCATCAAACCATTGACTTCAGATCCATTTAACGGTCACGATTACCTTGAACCCACGCCAACCGCAGGTGATTGCATCGTTACACGACATCTCCCGCTTCCACTAACATAAAAACAAAACACAAACCAGAAATAGACAAAAATTCAAAAAGACGAAACCACCCTTATCTCAGTCCGTACAAAATGCCGACCATAAGGGTAGTCACGTAACTCAACTCTCAATATCGTTTTCGAGCAAAAAGTACATGCCCCTCAAGGTAGCATGTGACGCTTGTACTATACCTCAAGCCAAAAGGGTCAGTTTTGTCATTTTATCATATCATTTCATTTTTTCTCACCAAAGAAATTTATAATTTTTTTAAAAAAGAAAAACAAATAAAACAAACACAGCCGCCCCTACTTTATTTATTGACGGACCTTTATGACGTAAGGAATTTTCATATCCTCTCTCTCTCTCTCTCTCTCTCTCTCCTTTGTTTCTTCCTTCACAATTTGCGGTTTTGCCTCGTCTTCTTCGTAGTGTCAATGGAATAGAGTGATTCTCAGATCTGAATACAATTTCCAGTTTCTATCTTGATTCTTCACAATCACGGTATTTGTTTTATCTGATTCTATGTGATTTTCTTTGTGTGAATTTTCTGTTATAATTTCTACTGGGATCTAGTTTTTAGTTGCAAAATTGTTTTCACTGCTGGTGATGATGATTCTCTTATAGCCATTATTATGAGCTTGATATGTACATAAATCTTGTTATGAAATTATCCTTATTCAATTGTATAAATCTTCTTCAAGATTTTATAGCATAGTGTGTGTGAGTGTGGCTGCATGTGTTTGTTATTTTGCTTCCAACAAGAGTTTTTATCTTATTTCTATTATGCTCAAATTTCGTGCAGGAACATTTTTAGCATATGAAGAAAATGGGAATGGATCCTCCTCTTTCAGATTGGCAAAGGTCAGACAACTCCTTCCATAATGCTATATGTTTTTGAATATGTTATTTTCTCTTCATAACCTATTCTTGTAACTAGAAGAGTAATGCACCCAATAGATGGAAACTTACTTCAATTTTGATATGATGTCACAAATTTGGTTGCAATCTAATGTGTCATGTGTCGCTATCTAATTGACTAAGCACGATACCTTCTGGTGGGTGCAAGATTTTCTCCTTTCACGATTTTCATTTTTTATTTGTTTAGTAAAACCTTTCATAATCAATCTAAGATTCGGTGCTCGGATGCCTTTTACCGTGTTTATGTAGGTGTGCTGCTTGAAATATTTTATAAACAACCTTTGGATCTTGTTTTGTAATGTATATTTGATTCACATATTTTGCACAGCTTGCTGGAATGATAGCTACATCTTTGTACTCTGCTACTTGATCATCATCTGTCATGTTATTTTTGGTTTGAAATTTTTTCCCTCGTGATGAAACTAATATGTATACCATAGAGTAATGTAATATAGTATACGGTTTTTAATAGAGCTGCAAGTATAAAAATTAGTTGTTTAAAAAAACAACAAATAGTAATTTCAATCTGTCTCGTCCCATTTCCTCATGTTTATATGTAGTGTCTTTGCGTTGTAATGCTTTATGGACCAAACTTAAAGATTCGGGGAAGAGTTTTACTGTCCAATGACAGCACAAAAGTAGACTGAAAACTTGTTTTCAATGTTGCAATGCCAAGGTATAAGCTTTAGGCTACAATACTCAATCTGCATGTGCAATTATCTTCAAAATCAGGGATTGTTCAGACAATTTTTTTCTTCATTATGATACTTGTCATTTGAATTTCCATACTAATATGTTTAGAACTTTCATGCGTTCGTTCTTTAGAATATATTTGTACCTTTGTAAATTGTAACCCTTTTTAATGTTTCAGTGTGTTTGTACTTGTATCTTTGAGACCCTTTTAATGTGTATAATGTTTCATCTTATTTAATTGGGAAGGTTTTCTGTTCATTTTCGAGGTGATATTTAAAACTTGGCATTTCCTATTCTAGTTACAAGAACTGACCTCAATTTCAGCAGTGTAGAGTTTATATGGGTGCATTGTGTATTAGAAAAAAAAGTTTTCTTCCTAATGAGTGTTAACTTGTAAATAAAAAAACTTATTTCTTTCTTTCTTGTCAGGGTAAATGAAGCTTAATGATTTATTCACAAGGAGCACGAGAAGCTCCAGGAAACTCTTCACATCAGTTTTAACGAGTCTTATAAAAGGGTTCTTCCCAAGAGACGTTATAAGATATATTTGGTATAGTAGGATTTTCTGAAGCTTACTAGTGGGATATCGTGAAAATGGATAGATCAGATACATCAGGCTTTGTAAGCGGTGGATGCTTTATGCTCAGATTTCTTTTTCTAGTCTGGTAGGTATGTTGATCTTGGAGTAGTATGTGGTGAACTGTTCTGCTACTTCAACCTCCTGTAGCTGTAGTGCACAACATCTGGATAATGGATTTGAACGAGAAAGCTGTAATGTTTCCTCATGATGCTGAGCTTAGGATTGGTAATACTACATTAAGCTTGAATGGTATTGGCTTTGGAGAAACCAATAATACTAATTATGGATGTACTGAGAGCAGTCTTGGGATGAAGTTTTCCATTGCTGCTGATGATGGCTGCAAATTGGTTCTGGGATTGGGCCCGACCCCTAAGGCATATGACGATGACTACAACGATATGGGGTTTAATAAGAAGAAAAAATCGGCCAGCCTTTTTTCTCAGAGCATGCCATCCGAATGTGAATCAATTCTTCAACTTGGTCTTTCAGGTGCAGCAAATGAAATATCGAGTGTAATGGAGTACTCAGGTTCAACAGAGGCCAATGTGAATATCTCATGTTTTTCAAGCCAGACATCAGGAGAATATAATTATGCAATGATACCTGTCGTTGATGAGGGTTCTACCTCCGCAAAGAAATCAGGTGGTTATATGCCATCACTTCTTTTAGCTCCAAGAATGGATAATGCTGAAATTTCGGTGCAGACTCAAGAACTAATTCTTGGGACTAAATCTCAGATGTTCCCGGAACTAACCAGTGCTACAAATCACTCACTTGGCACCGCATCTGGCCCCCAGGAAACCTGGATAGCTTCACAGAACCGAACAAGCAATCCTAAAAGATGCAGATTCTTTGGCTGTTCAAAGGGAGCTCGAGGTGCTTCAGGGCTTTGTATTGGACATGGGGGTGGACAGAGATGTCAGAAACCAGGATGCAACAAGGGTGCTGAGAGCCGTACTGCTTATTGTAAGGCCCATGGTGGAGGCAAGAGGTGCCAACACTTAGGGTGTACTAAAAGTGCCGAGGGGAAGACAGATTATTGCATAGCACACGGTGGCGGTCGGCGATGTGGGTATCCAGGTGGGTGCGCAAAAGCTGCACGAGGTAAGTCAGGACTTTGTATAAGACATGGAGGAGGTAAGAGATGTACAATAGAAGGTTGCACCAGAAGTGCTGAAGGGCAAGCTGGGTTGTGTATCTCTCATGGGGGTGGACGTCGTTGTCAGTACCATGAATGTTCAAAAGGTGCACAGGGGAGCACCATGTTTTGCAAGGCACATGGTGGTGGGAAACGTTGCTCATTTGCAGGGTGCACTAAAGGTGCTGAAGGAAGCACCCCACTGTGCAAGGCACATGGTGGGGGGAAGCGTTGCCTTTTCAATGGTGGTGGTATTTGTCCAAAAAGTGTACATGGAGGAACAAACTTTTGTGTTGCTCATGGTGGTGGAAAGAGGTGTGCTGTTTCCGGTTGCACTAAGAGTGCTCGCGGCCGTACTGACTGCTGTGTCAGGCATGGTGGGGGTAAGCGCTGCAAGTTTGAAAGCTGTGGGAAGAGTGCTCAAGGGAGCACAGATTTCTGCAAGGCCCACGGTGGAGGAAAGCGATGTAATTGGGGAGATGGGAAGTGTGAGAAATTTGCAAGGGGAAAAAGCGGGCTCTGTGCTGCTCACTGCAGCATGTTGCAAGAAAGTGAAACGAGCAAGGGAAGTCTGATTGCACCCGGACTTTTCCGCGGTCTTGTGCCTTCTGCTTCCACTGTCTGTAGCAGTTTTGAGAACAACAATTCTTCATCAGGCGGCAGTGTCGTGTCTGATTCCTATGACTCCACAGAAACACCTGCTAGAACACATCACCTTATCCCCAAGGAGGTGTTAGTTCCACTCTCAATGAAATCACCATCTTATTCAAACTTCTTGGCAGCCAATAAGCCAGCACAAGACAGAAACCTCCACAACATCAACAGTGACTGCAGTGGTTCTAAGAAAGGCATCGGCTTTGATTTGCCGGAAGGCAGGGTCCACGGTGGCGACCTCATGTCGTTTTTCGGAGGAAATCTCAAAAAAGCACTTGATGGCATCTGAAATGTGAGGGAGTATGTATGATGCGACTCCCAAGTTGTATGTACTAGTAGATTTCACTTTAGGATATAGGGACCATTCCATTTCTGTCATGGAATTGTGCATAAGTGTTTGTACTTTATGTTGAGTAACTCAGTTATTATTGCTGTGTGTTGATAAGAAGTTTGATTATTAGCCATTAGGCTCTTATTGTTTGTATTGTATTTATTCTTATATATTGTAAGGTGGCAATCTGAAACAATAAGCACATAAATCCATTACCACAAACAGTCTCATAAATCTGTGTGTGCTACAATTATAAGTCACTGTATTCTTAAATCTCTAGTTTCTATTTTGCTTAAAAAAATACGCGGTGAACTAAAACCTGCCTCCGTGATATCGTGTTCCGCAAACTATAAATTAGAGATTTATCGTGAACTGAAACCTCCTTTCTATTTCGTCTCTCTCCATTTCTTCTTCTTCTTCTCCGCACTAACCTACAGGCACTGAAATCGCAATGAACCGCCATTTTCGTGCTTGTACGTGGCTCTGTTACTCTTACCTCCATCGATTTTCAACTTTCTCTATCTCGATTTCCATTTCTCTACAATTTAATTCTATGATTCAACCATTTCACTTTTAGGTTAAAATTCATTGAAATTGTTCCAAATTGAAATCAGTAATCTAGGTTAAATTGATTGAAATTCAGGAATAGGTTATGGAGAACGCGATGAGCAACGGCAAGATGAAGGTTTCGAAGCTGAGGACTCTGAACGAGAATTTTTCGCCGTTGCAGATCGAGTTGGATGAAACGAGAGGACGCTATTTCCAATCAGCGACGCTGAGTCCACGTTTTCAACCTTACACCGAGAAATTCGACGCTGGTTCGCCGATCGCTCAATACTTGTACGCCGGATCTCCGATTTCATCTAAATCCGGTGAGGCCTTCAATTCTCCGCTCTACGGCTCCACCAAATATAGGTCTGCGAACAGTAGCTTTGGCTCTCGCGGCAGATTGTCCCTCTCTCCGCTTTCTTCAATCGAGAACTTCGAATTGAAGTCGCCGCCGATGTACCGAACGCCTGTGAAGGTGGAAGAGGAAGTTATTGTGATGGATGATATTCAGGTGAGGCCGATGTTCGGAGGAAAGAGCGGAAGGTCGTCATCGTCTTCTTCCAGTAGGGGCTCCTCTTCCTCTTCTTCGTCCAACAAAAGTTTGTTCAAGACGGAGATCTGCAGAGCGTGGGAAGAATCTGGTAACTGCCGCTTCAATTCCAAATGCCAGGTTTGTTAGCGCCATAACTATTACCAATTTAACCTTGCTTTGGCTTTTTGATGCAATAAATATAAATATATCAGACTTTACAAAAGTAAATTTAATCCTCTTTAAGCCATTGTTATTTCCATTAATGAAAATGTGATCCTGCATTAACTTTTAACTATTCCATTTGACCAAAACACCCAAACACAAATTGGAAACAAGGGTTTGTTTGATATGCAACCTTTAAGACTATATCACTTCATTTTGTCTTTCTTAAAATTATTTATGTCTACCTTTACCAAAAGTTCCAGTAACCTAGCCTGATTGATTTAGATTTAGCATTTTTTTGGAAATACGTCGGGATATCCAGCTAAAACGTTATTGACTTGAAGTTAGTATTTGTCGCTTAACAAAAACTGCGGTAAGAAAATATTGGACGTTAGTAATTCTTTCTTACGTATTGAGAATCCGGACAAGTCATTAGAGCATCTTTTTCTGTGTCCGAACACGTTAGAATATGCGTTATGATATAATAGAGAAAAATTTACTTACATCTAGATGCCTCATAAGCGTGTAACATAGACGAATTAGACGCAAAGGAAAACAGATTAGGAATAAATCGCCCAACGTGATTTGAAGGTAGTCGAGCGAAAATGCTGCGGTGTAAGAGAGAGTATACTAAGATCAGTCTCTTTAAAATTGCAAAGATCCCTCAAGGCTCTCGCGATATTCAGGTATGTACAGCTGACAAGTTTCTTGTTCAATTGGGCCAGATAGGAAATTGCATGTTGGTAGTGATTCCATGTTTAGGTTTTTCGACTTTAGGATGGCTTAAAATCGATCGATGAAACTTTCCCGAACCAATTGCTTTCACAGAAGCAAGCTGGTCGTTTTAACCTAAATCAAGATGGTTGTTTTATCATATCATAGAATGAATGCTATGACAGTCCGCGACCCGTTACTTTTCCTGAAGCAATAACCCCAGTATGATCTGATGCTGTTGGCATCTCAGTTGATAAGTCAGATTTGAGCATTGCAAACAAATAGACACTCAAATAAATTAAGAAAATCCTCAGATTTTATTTACGAATCTGATTATTCAGATATAAGATAGGAGTCCAATATATTTTAGGCTTTTAATGATCAACAGATAATAAACTAAATGGTATCCCATTAACTCAAAAATCGTGATTGAAGTTGCAATTAAATATATAAAATCATTATCAATTTTGAACTAAATTTTACATTTAATAAGATAATTTTAATTTCAAGTCAATTAATAAATTTGAAACACATATAAAATAAATCTAAATCAATCAAAGATATTATCCAACCTAATTATAGCTTAAATAGACAAACAAAAGCGGAAATAAATTGTAACGGTTGCAAGATTCTACCTCATTGCAAGTAATCCTTATAGGGTTTCCTTCCTCTATTCAAAGAGAAAATTTTCATATCGGTTAGGTTTTTTCTAGAAAAAGGTATACCTTTATCTCTCAATTTTCTTTACTTCAATTAACATCTATAATTCTATACGTAGTGGGGTTTTCAAATTCTTCGCAAAAGAGTGTTTGAATCTTTTTTGTTGTTCTTGGATACATATTGGTTAACCGTATCGTGATATTAGGGATTGAATGTGTGCCTAGATAGTTCGATTACTGACTCAAATCTTTGACCGCTGCTATCATTGTTTTGCAGTTTGCTCACGTCAGAGAAGAGCTTCATCCAGGTCGTTTCTCCATGATGAATAAGTCTGAGGTAAGCAATCAAATCATATATACACCAACACTCCCTCTATCATAATAACACCTAATCAGCGGTTAAATACTTCTACTTGGTTGTATAGGCACAGATGGGCAAAATTTCTACCAAACCAGGACCGACCATATATAACCCTAATACCCGCACTATTCAAGAACATCAAGAAGTAGCTGAACCTGAACCTGAACGTGCTGTCACAAGACCCATAATAATATCACAACCAACTTCACCTGAACATCGTCGCATGCACGCCGATTTCAACACCACCAGTGACTGGTCCCCTCTGGATGATGGCATTGAGTGTTTCCTCCCAACTTGTTTGGATAGAGTTCTCTCGAGGGAGGAAGTTGATGCACATATTTTTGGTATTCTTAATCAGCCTACTTCTAAAAGAAGACTACCAGTATTCGCGGCACTTTGCTAGGGGCAGTAATCCCCATGACTAGCAAAAAGACTCCTCACTGTGAGAATTACTATCAAAACCATATACTAGTATTTTTTTTTTCTGTTATCTGAATAATGTTCTGGTAAATAAATACCATCTAGTTGCGTGTGCTGCTAACTAATATTAGGTGACATTTAATGTTCAGTTGATGGCTAGATTACCAGTGCTGTGCATACATAGAATAATATTTTTTTCAGAAAAGGCAGAACTAGCTATGATTTTTGATGTTTACTGATTCTTTGTTGAGTTATGAATTTCACATTTGGCATATGACCAACATTAGTACATGTCTGAATTCATTATAAAATTGATAGAATCGCTGTGAGCTATTGTACTTTTGCAAACTGCACTTTAGAACTTTTGAAAACTGTAATTTTGATAAATTCACAATTGATTCAAACATAGGTTTAATCTTGCATTAACTTCCCCAGTCCTCAAATTAGGCAAATACTGTGATCCAAGAATGTTACAACTGCAATTAATAGTATCTTTGGATGGCTATCTTTAGACTTCATTACATTAATTACTCTATAGAGTACAGTAGACTAATGGTAAGCCTATCCAGCTTTTAATTCAAGCAACCCAGATTGTTTGCAGTCATAGCCTCTGTGTAGATATTAGATTTGAACTTTGAAGTGTTTTGCTAAGAAATACTCAAATATGAAATTTGTTAGAATATTACTATAAAGTATTTAATAATATTTTTTTCGGGTTAAAGATATTTTTCCCCCTTTCGTTTCAAAGAGTACTATTTTCCTCTTCTATGAATCTTTTTCCTTTCAATATCATCCTTGTAATATAATATTTTAGTTTTTCATTCAGCCTTTAGATGATATGTTAGAAATTAAAATCAGAATTCATCTTAAATGACAATGAGCAAATTGTCAAGATCTCAAAAATTTAAGATTTTAATCTCATTCTCATACATTCCTAATGATGCAGGTCTCAAGTAAAATTGTGTAATAAAGTAGGGTTATTGCGAAATCAAAACTTTGTGAAATAGTTGATTTTATGCAATCTTGACAATGTTTCAGCCACAATTATGATTGTTTCTTTTCTACCACCATTACAATTCAAAAAGAATGACAAGATGTTGATGCACTACAATACGATTTGGTTGTAGTGAATGCACACTCTTTTTAAAATGGGTTCATGGTAAATCAAGTAATGGGCCAAATATGTCCTTAATGTTTAATAAATATTTCTTGCAAAAAATAATAATTAAGTACCTTGAATATTACACACGCAGTTATATACATAAATTTCTTACGGCACTCTATTTAATATTATGACATTCTATACAGGGAAAAAAATCTTATGAATAACTAAATGTTTTTCGGAAGTATATTTTCGGAGCGCATTCTAACTCTCATCAAGCGAGATAAATTTTGTTACACCCTTGTTTAATGTAAGAAACATGTTGGATATATAACACCGATAAAAATCGGAGATAAAAATTCAAGATATTTGTGCGGGAAAAGCCATAAAAACTGCCACCTATAAATCAAATATATGTTTTCGGTTTATTCTAAGAAGCCAAAGGCTTAAAACAGCATGGTCCATGGGGTATATTGATCGTGCTCATTTCAATAGGTGACCAAAATATTTCCAAAAAACCTCACATTCTCAATCCCATTTTTCACTCAAAATCAACATTCTTGTGTGCATTATATCAAAAGAAGCTAAATGAAATTGAATTTAAGGTAAAACATCCTCTTTTCAATCTACATTAACCACATTAATATGTTTTCTCTGTGGAAAAAATGTCATGTTAATACTAGAAATATATTTGCGGTTTACATATGAACTTAACCGGAAATATACTTTTGATTCCTGTAACAGCTATTTTCAACAACTTCGACTTTCTTATTTGCGTAGGATATTTCTTAGTTTAATTTGTTTTTACATATTAGGTATGGTGTATTTCGATAATATTTCCAATTTTCCAAGGTGTTTCTCCTATTGTGTCTCTAGGTGTTTCGCATATTGTTGTTTCGCCTATTGTTATCAAGACGGTCGATGTGTGAAAGCATTTTACAAATGAATAAGAATATGAATCTCGAGATATCATGATGTAGTGGATTCATACGGAGGCCACCAAACAAGGCTTTGGTGTTGTGATAGTTAGGCTCGATAGTGGTTCGGATAGACGGCCTGCATTTGTGACATTGACATGCGAAAGAAGTGGGATATATATAGGCGGCCTATCAAGAATTTCAAAAGAGAAGATACCGGTTCAAGAAAATGTTAGTGTTCATTTAAGCTACATCGGTATAGGTTGACAAATAATAATTGGAGGTTCAATGTCCTATGTGGTTTACATAATCATGATTTTAGTGCAAAGTTAGCCAGTCATCCAAGTGCATGTCGTCTCTTGGCGGAAGAGAAGGAATGTGTGTCCAACATGACACTAAATTTGGTCCCTCCAAAAAGCATACTTGCAACGTTGAAGCACAAAAGACCTGAGAATATTTCAAACATCATGCAAGTTTACAATCAGCGCTACCAAACAAACTTGGCGCTTATATGGGATCAAACCGAAATGCAACAACTCTTAAAGATTTTAGATGATAACAACTACGTTTGTAGGCACCGAAGATGTGAGGATGGAATAACAGTAAGAGATATATATTGGACTCGTATTGACTCCATTAAATTGTTCAATACGTTTCCTACCGTGCTTATAATTGATTCCACGTACAAGACCAACAAGTACATGTTGCCATTGTTGGAAATTGTAGGTGTTACATCGACTGAAATGACATATTCCATTGGTTTTGCATTTCTAGAGTGCGAAAAAAATGACAATTTTGTACGGGCTTTAGAGGTTTGTCGGTCAATGTTAAAGGACCAAGAAAACATGTCGAAAGTCATTATTACCGATCACGATACAACACTGATGAATTCTATTGTGAAGTTGTTTCCGAGTTCTTCTGCATTACTTTGTAAGTATCACATTACTAAAAATGTGAGAAGTCAGATAAAACCCACAGTAAGGGCATGTCATATTGAGATTGAAGAGGATAAACTAGTTAAGTCGGGCATTGTTATGGAGAAAATTATGGCTGCTTGGAATGTTATCATAAATGCATCTACCCAAGATTTATATGATGATGTTGTTATACATTTTTGGAAGGTGTGCGATAAATATCCCAATTTGTTGAAATACGTTGAGACTACTATTTGGGATCAGGTGAAGGTGAAGATTTTGTTTGTGCATGGATAGATCAGGTTATGCATCTTGGAAATACAACAACAAATCGAGTCGAGTCGGCTCATGCATGTCTGGAGAATTGTTTGGGAAATAGCAAGAGTGATTTGTGTACGGGTTGAGAATCAGTGAACCAAATTATACTTAACCAACATAATGAAATTCAAACATCATTTGGTCATAGTATCACAGTGTTAGAACACAGGTTCAAAGACAACTTTCTCTATTCTTAGTTGGTTGCCCACATATCACAATCAGCTCTTAATTTCATTTTTTATGAAGTCAAACGAGCATCTGACTCAGGCTTCGATACCTCTAAGTATAGTTGCACAATTGTGAAAATATATGGTCTCCCGTGTGCTTGTGTCATATCTAAGAAGGTGAAACTTGACAGCCCGCATTGAATGGACGAGGTATGTAGTCATTGGAAGAGATTGAGTTTTTTGAAGATGACAGTACAATGGAAGAGGTAGTCAAGTATCACAATCTTGACCAAATGAGAAGTGATACAAGAAATATTTAGGAAAGGTGATGACTACATAAAACTCCACATTAAAGAGCAATTGAGGAAAATCGCATTTTCGGAGACCATAGACTTGAAACCACCGTCCCAATCGGTTAAATTAAAAGGAGCACCAAAAAACATCAAATCTACACCAAGTGAAAATTCTACTATGAGGAGTCCATCGTATTTTGAACACGTTGACAAACTTTTTCCTGATTCACTGACATCGAAATCTCAGAAAAAGTCTTTAATGGTCATGGCATAAGCAAACCTCCAACTCCATCGCATCCACCAAAAATACCATTCATTGAGGAGATGTCGGTTTTTATGAACAATCAAATTGATCAGATCGTTAATGTTGATGGTGACGATATTTTTGATTTTCGGGCTATTTGTGATTTACTCGGTAAAGGGGAAGAGGGTCACGCACTTGTCTGCCAAACTCTTATCCAAGAGTTGAGGAGCCATAGAGATTTGTATACACGGGTGTATGGGAATAAGAATAAGTTTGAAGAAATTTATAACGCTCTTGTACCATCCATGGAAGAGTTTGCACTGGAGAACAAATGGATGTGTTTCCCTGAGATGGGTCATCTCATTGCAAATGTGTATAAGAGGGTGTGTATTAATATTACAAGATATAGTTTCTCGGAAAATATTCCATTGCGCACTGCTCCAACATCGAATCCCACTAATCGTATCATTTATGTTGGGTGGGTTTCAAATCCCCGAACATTTTGTTCTCCAGACTCGATTACAGACTCAATCAATGATGCGACAACTCTCCAATGTAAAGAGTTAATCACTTACAAAATTCAATGCTATATGGCTTAAGTATGTAATTAAGCTTGGATGGTTTGAAATGAGGTAGCATGGTATTTATAGAGTCCCTAGAACCACCAAAGAGGTTGTCAACTTTTTGGAGAGAAAGTAGGAGGAAGTGGGGTAAGTGCTTGACCAAGAAATCCCATTTCTCAACTGCTTAGTCTCCATAATGTGTGGTGAACACCACACCCTCCATGGTGATCGCCATGCTCCTAAGGTGGCTAAGACTTGGTCTTTTGACCGTTGAGACGTGGAACACTCATGGCCACATCTCTGGTGAACGTCATGGTGCTCGCATTAAGAGTATTTTTCCCTAATTCTTATATTTTTTGTCCATTTTGCTTTGTTTCTTTGCCTATGACTCCCAAATGGTCATTTATCTGAAACATAGTCAAAATACCAGCATAATAGTGGAAATGTAAACAAAACAACAATAAATCATGCATAAATCATGTAAAATATACAGTGTGTTTGGCCCTATCAATCAATGCATTGATGAATTATAAAGAAAGCTTTATAATTCTTCTTCTTAATTTCTTTGTGTGTAGTCTTTTCTTCATCTGTCGTGTCATCTTCAAGTGGTTTTACACTTTCTTTCATAAGATCCCAATGATCTTGATAATAGAAAACAACCTTCATCTATTTAAACTAATTTTCATTATTTTGACCTTCATAATTGAGAGACTCGCCGAAAAATGGCTATTCGTATTATTCATTGCCATTGAGTTTCGCTTCCCACAAATTGCTCAGCCAATGCTCTAGATACAAGATATTGGAATTACACCAAAACTATGAAAAATTCTAAATCAATTTTTAAGACCAACCGGTTGAAATCCCTTGTTATTCACTCTTCAGTTAAGATATTCAATCAACCTTAGTTGCAAGATAATTTAGGGAGTATTTTGTAGGAGCTGACCCTATTTTTATTTGTGTCATTTTCTTTTTGCACAAAACTATTTCCATGTCACTTTTTGTCCATTTAATATTAAATTATTTCGTTGACTTTATTAATAAATCAATTATTTCATTTTAAATGTCCAAAATAATTAGAAAACCTAATTAGAAACCAGAGGAACAAAAACCTTCAAATAATCCTCCATCATTATCTCCTTCACCATTAATATCAACATCACACATTCACCAACATTTTGTGACAAAGGAACATATAAGTAAAACACACTTACACCATTAACCATTCACAAATCCATTTACTCAAGATAACCTTCACAAACCATGGCTAATTTTCTGCACAAAACTTCAACAACACAAGAGTCTTAGCTTGTTACCAAAACTTCAACAACACAAGAGCCATAACTTGTTACCTCTCCTCCAACAACACCATCGACTGCTTCTCCGAAGACCAACACACAATCGTCGTCGACCTCAACTCGCTCTGACCAGTTCCAACGTGACACCGCTCCGACCTGCATCAACACCGACAACTACTCACCTCAAGTCGTTTTGAATCCAATGAGCATCCTTCCACGCTTCCGCGAAATCAGCCTCTGGAATCCATTGTCACAGTCGTCAGCGGCGAGTATATTTCCAAATCCAACTTCAATTTATATGCTTAGGGTTCGTAACTATGAGAGAAGAAGAGAGTAGATGAATAGATAGTTGTGATTTCTAATTAGTCTATCTAATTATTTTAGACATTTACAATGAAATAATTTAATATTAAATGGACAGAAAATGACATGGAAATAATTTTGTGCAAAGAAAAAAGGACACATAAGCAAAAATAGCACCAACTCATTAAAAAATACTTCAAGATTTGAATGGGGCAAAAATTCAAGAGAAAACTTAAAAAAGAGACTAAAATAATGGTTTTTAAAATAGGGGATCAAATTCAATAAAAATAGCTAAATAGGAGGACCAAAGTTGCAAATAAATCATTTAAATAAGTGTAGTGGAATTTTAGGGTGTTACAGTGAAACCTTACAAGTCTACCTCCGCACTACCACATCACATATCTGCACCACTATATCACCAAACTTTTTCAGCAAGTTAAATGGGGCGTACTAACTAAAGAGGTTAAATTATTAACTCATTTCGCCTAAAATGGTGGGTTGAACGAGTCAACTTAATGAACTAGACTTGTTTATTCACCTCTACTTAAAATGCATCATGAAAACTCCTAAGACACCAACAAATCACCTTTCGAGAAAGAAGAACGACAATAAAGTCATTTGCGCCACTAGTTTTGGGTGAAGTCATTTGTTGTATGAAATTAACTCAAAAAGATCAAACTTATAAATAGAATCTTCCTTACTTTATCTTTACCACTTAAGTCAAATTGTCATTATTTCCTTATGATCTAGATAAACCCGCCTCATATTATCTTCATCGTTTGAGTCAAGTAGTCATCAACAACGTAATCACTAATAATTTAAGTCTAAAATAAAGTCCTCTTTGAATTATCATCAGTAGTTGACTTAAATCGTGACTAACACTTTAATTTTTGAATAATTATTTTCTCAATCTTCACCACTTTAGCTATGTTGTAATTAACGATTTAAATTCCCCAAAACAAATTCTTCCTTGATTTTTTCTTTATACTTAGTCATTGTCAATGTTGCATTAAGATTAAGATAAAATTCTCTTCAAATTGTCAATTTAAGGGCAAGTTGTCACTTCTCAATTTGAGACAAGTTTATACTCTTTATTATATCCGATTGGCAATTTAAGAGAACTATTTTGGATTAGACTCATACTTAATCCATCGAGAGCTCAACTCATAATGCACAGACCACTCAAACATGATCAACCTTCTCCACATCTACAAATCCTAAGAGGAGGACACATCTCCAAAGACAAAGACAAATATGCATGCAACAATCATAAGACCATCCTAACAATTATAATTCATCGTCATAAAGTCGGTCTCATCAAATCCTTATAAGAAGACCTCAAAAATCAGATAGATTTAGGTTATCTTTGGATTGATGGTAGACAAAATTGATTTTAACATAATTAAGTTTGGTAGAATTGAATTTTACATAATTTAATTTAACAAATTGATTTATGTTTGAATAAATTTATGTAAAAGTGGGTTGAACAATAAATTTCGATGTGAAAATCAATTAGAATCAATTCTAAATACATAAGCTACAAATTATATGTTCAAGTAAAATAAATTCTGGAAGTAGAATCAATTCTACTTTTGGTAAATCAAATACCTCATAATCATCCATAATCAATTCCATCTCTTTAAAAGTATGGTTAAATATGTTTGTTGGTCCCTATAAATTATCAAATTTTGTTTTAAAAAAATGAGCATGTTTTGGTCCCTACAAAACAATTATGGACGTAGTTTTAATTCATGTTGTTAAATCAATGTGTATTTTTAAATGATTATTTTACAAATATATTTAGAATGTTATAAAAAGTTCTTCGGAAAAAAAGGAATTCAAAATTTGATTTTAAGTTGAGATTTTTATTACTTTTATCATTATCTTTTGAAATTTAAAAATTCATATTTAATTTTTCTAATTTTAAAATATTTTAAAATTTGATAAATAAACATTTTATAGCATTCTAAACATGTACAGAAAAAATTAGTTAAATTTTAAAAATTTAAAGATAAATAAACAATTTTCAAAACTTTTAAAAATAACAAAGATTAAAAATTGAAATTAAAATTTTTAGGAAAATTATTCTATGAAAAAAAACTTAAGGGACTAAAATTTCATAATCCCATATCCATGATATATTTAACTTTTAAAAGTAATGTTGAATCCTAAAAAAATGTAACCTTAAAAGTAATGTTGAATTCAGTGTTTTAAAAATTGGACCGGAGATTAAATCGGTGAAGTACTGAGTCACTAGTTTATTGGTCGAACCACTGGATTACTGGTCGAATCGCGTGACTAAACTAGATAACTCGGTTAAATAGACCAATATTTATAACAAAACTATATAGATATAAAACTTGTCGAACCAAATAACTCAATTTCTATAAAATATAACTAGAATTCAAATTTTTTTAAAATACCATATCATAAATAAATTTACAGTTTAATAATTTAATTTTTAAACATTTTGAAAATATCATATCATAAATAAATTTACAATTTGATAATTTAAATTTAAATTTTAAATATAGATATCACATATAATAAAATAGTACAAAATTACAAAGTCTAGTTGTAACATAGTATAATTGAATAATTTATAATAAATTTCATTGTCTATTATTTAGTTCCAAGGAATAAAAATTGTTTCAATATTGAGATATCCTTCTTCAATATCAATACTATCTGTAACAAAATCAACTGCAACTCCAACATTTTCTCTATTAATAATATAATTAATTAATTTTATTTTTTATTTTTATTTAAATATAATATTTTAATAAAATAATCAAAATGAAAACGCAGTTGAACCATCAATTTTAGAAAACCGTCGATTTTTTAGTTTTTATGATTCTTACCGATTCTTGTCGGTTCAACGACATTTTTAATCTAACAATTGAAGTAGACCGATTACCTGACCGATTTTCAGTTCGACCGGTCCGACCAACCGATCCAATTTTTAAAACAGTGATTGAATCCTCCATAGACAATCCTCTATCCTACATTACTTGAAATTGATTAGGTGACTCGAGTAGAAAAAATTGCAAAATCAAAATATCCTACAATTAGAGACATTGAAAAATAAAGTACTAATGGCCATCTAAAAAATATTAAGAGTAGTTGTAATTACACTCAAGTCCTTATCAAGATACACAAGCATCACAATCTTGGTCACCAATCAAAAAGCAAAGTCCACCATAATCTAAGCCCTATAATGGTAAAAATGCTTCCAACATTAACTCAGATTATAACCAAAAACCTTATCCACCTTTCCAATGACTATCATCACACTCTCCCTCCCTTCCACAAACCCTTCCTTCTTCTCTTCTCCAAAACCATTCAAATTCAAACCCAAATCCTCTTTACAACTTTCACCCAAAACTGGTAAAGTCATTATAATAGGCGCTGGCCTCGCTGGCTTAGCCGCTGCCACCCACCTCAACTCCCGAAACATCCCTTTCCTCCTCCTCGAATCCTCCGACGCCGTCGGAGGCCGTGTCCGCACCGACATTGTCGACGGCTTCCTCCTCGACCGCGGCTTCCAAATCTTCATCACCGCTTATCCAGAAGCCCAAAAACTCCTCAATTACCCATCCTTAAACCTCCAAAAATTCTACTCCGGAGCTAAAATCTTCCACGACGGCGAATTCCACACCGTCGCCGATCCACTTCGCCACTTCCTCGATTCCGCAAAATCACTCACGAATCCCATCGGTTCCATCTTCGACAAACTACTAATAGGAACAACCAGAATCGGCGTCCTCACAAAATCAGATGAACAAATTCTTACTTCACAAGAATTCCGCACAATTGACTTGCTAAAGAAGCTAGGGTTTTCCGAATCCATTATCACAAGATTCTTCCGACCTTTTTTCGGCGGAATCTTCTTCGATCCAGAGCTCGAAACAACTTCAAGACTCTTCGATTTCATCTTCAAGTGCCTCGCACTCGGCGAAAATACTCTCCCTGCAAACGGTATATCGGCGATTCCTGAACAGTTAGCGGCGCGGTTGCCGTCAGATTCAATCTTGTTAAACACGGAAGCGGTTTCCATTGATTTTGGTAACTCCGAATCACCGTGCGTGAGGTTGAAAAACGGTGACGTTTTGAACAGCGGGTTAGGAGTGATCCTGGCCGTTGAAGAACCGGCTCTGGTGAAGCTATTAGCGGGGAGAGAACACCGGGATATTAAGAAACCGGTTCGTAGTACGGTTTGTTTATATTTCACAGCAGAACCGGATTATATCCCGGTTCGTGATCCGGTTCTGTTTTTGAATGGGTCGGGTAAGGGAATAGTGAATAACATGTTCTTTGTTACGAATGTAGCTCCATCATATGGTCCATCAAACAAGGCATTGGTTTCGGTTTCGTTGATTGGGTTATTTAAGGATGAACCGGATGATGAGTTAGTCGATAAAGTGGTTCAAGAACTTTCGGGTTGGTTTGGGGATAGAATGGTGAAAGAATGGAAGCATTTGAGGACTTATAGAATTGAGTATGCACAACCTAATCAGTGTCCACCCACGAATTTGAAGAAGAACCCGAATGTTGAACCGGGTTTGTATTTGTGTGGTGATTATTTGACTTCAGCTACTTTTGATGGTGCTTTGGTATCTGGGAGGAGAGCAGCTGAATCACTCTTAAAGGATAGAGGCTTTGTTGGCTAATGCTTCATGAGTTATTTACTCGTTACATATGGAGAACTAGCAACGTGCGCACGGATATTGGATATTACTGTTATGTTGTTGAGCGAATTGTGATGAACTGAAAATAATGAAAAAAATAAGGTGAAGCATTATATATTGTTGTAGGAGGTAATTAATTAATGTATTACAAACAAAAAGCAATTTTTCAAATAGAAAAATAGAAAACTTAAATGTAATTGTCCAAAAAAAACAAAATTTAGAAACCTGCAAGAAAAAAAAGTGAAACTAGCAAGTTAGTTTGTATAAAAAAAAAGGGAAATAAAATTTGAAATGTGATAGTTAATTACCTTTTAGATGTTTTGAAAAACTTCTTTGAAAACTCCATTTATAGTAGTGTCTAAAAAAAGTATAGATTTGTCATAAATCAAGATTTTCAACCCTTGCTTGGTTTTAATCATAGAGAAAGCAACATATAGTTGACTATGACTAAAAACTTCTTTTGGCAAATACAAATCCACATAGTCAATATTAGGGGTGTTCAAAACCAAATCAACCTAATAAAAAATCGCAAACCAAACCAAATCAAAACCGCAAAAAACCGCATTTGGTTCGGATTAGTTTGGATCATCTTTTAACAAAACCGCATGGTTCGGTTCGGTTTGCGGTTTCTATTTTGCAAACCGAACTAAACCGAATCAAACCGCATTATGGTACAACCTAAATTTTACTTAACTCTCATCTAACTCAAACCTAAACTCATTATATATTAGTCTTATGATTACAAACAATTTTCTCATCCTTTCACTTATGGTTTCAGTTTCAGTCTTCTTAAATCTCTCATAACATTATCGCTCTATCTTCACCACTTACATCTTGGCTCTTCTTCTCTTATCTCTACTCTCATATTCTTTCTTTTTCGCCTTCTCATTTTTATGCAAAGGTTCTCTCTTTCAATTTCGTTTTATCGCACATATTTATCTTTAATCTCTTCTCTTTTATGTTCTTTCTTTTTCATCTTCACTAATCTCTCATCTCATCTATTTTTTTTGTTTTATTATAATATTTTTTATATTATTTTATGCTATTATTTTATGTTTATTATTTCACTTTTGTTTAATCTAATTTTTTACATATTAAATGAAAATTTATTGTCCAAATATGATGAGTTTTATTGTTATTTGATAGTATATGAATGACAAAATACAAAGTTATGTTGTCATCTATATGTGTATTTATGGCTCAACAAAATATTTGTAAAAAATCGAACAAAATAAATTGATAAATTCTTAAACCCTATTTTTTGATTCATAATCAAATTATGTAAACTATAAGCTAACCTAATGTGAGCTTGGATTCCTGGAATGGGCGACCAGAGGCGGATGTTTTCTTTTATTTCTGGTGCAGGTGACCCAAAATACGCTGGGGCGACGAGCAGAGGTGGAGGGTGGAAGAAACAAACGCGTATGTGCGGGTGAAGGGGTGAGCAGAGGCGCAGTCAAATGGTTTCTATTTCGGAGGCGGAGGGTTTATGTTTTGGAGGCGAAGGGTTTTTGCGGAAGGGAGAAGAAGAAACAGAAAGAGGAAAACCTATAATGTATTTTTTTAATTTCAATTTTAATTAACCTTAGGCAGCGCTTATAGAATGCGTTTTCTGAAGTGTGGCTTTAGCAACGCTTTATGTTTATGGCAGTGCTTTCTATTGTTGGGCCTATGACAGCGCTTTCTAATGTTGGGCCTATGACAACGCTTTTTAAGAGCACTTCTAATGTTGGGCCTATGACAATACTTTTTAAAATATAAGCATATGACTTCGCTTTCTTAAAGCTTTTTCTTTTGTGAACCTAAGGCATCACTTTTTTATAAAGCGTTGTTTAATGTATATAGTTTTAAATTTTAATTTTTTTATCGGAACATGTAGCAACACTTTGGTAAAAAAATGTTGTCTATAGTGTGCTGCCTAAAAGCAGTTTTAGCATAGTGGTAAAGACTTTTCGTTTGAGCAACACACCTTTGTGGGAGACATACCGCTTGTCCACCTAAAACTTTAAGGTGATAGGTGAGTGGGTTCTCCCACTTATAAATGCTCAAATCACCACATTCATATTCAACGTGGGACTATTTCTCCACATTACTCACAGTTGTATTATTCTCAATATTGGCATATTTTGGAAAATTTGATTCAGTCTTTCAACATAGTAGACCAATAAATCCTCTTGTCAGAACAATATCCATTTCATTTTATGCCCAATTTAATAGGTACCACAATTTCCACTATGGATGTTTGACAAGACTAAGTATCATTCATTATCACTAAGACACTTAAGTAAAACACCTTCATATGTTTTCAACTTTTGTTGCCCCTAATTCAAAAAAAATTCAAGGTTAGCTATTAAAGTCTCATACTCGGCCTCATTATTTGAGCAAAAGCCATCTATTTTGTACTTTCATTTGGTCAAAAGCTTTTTGATGCTCTGGTTGACATTGAAAACATTTATTCTTCAAACATAGTAGTAGCGAGAATGCTTGAGTCTTTCTACTAAGGTTTGATATAAACCTCATTAGGAAATTAATCTTCCCCAACAAAGATTGGAGTTCTTTCTTGGTCGAAGAAGGCTTCGTTTCCTCTCTCCCATTTATAGGCAGCTTGCTAGCACGTGAGTGGGCACGCGCCTAGGAAAACCTAAGGGTCGTCTTCATTATGCCTTAGTCCATAGACTAGCCACCATTATATGTCTATGACGACACGTGGCTTGAGGCAGGCGTGACACGCAAACTCCTTAATTCCAATCAAATGTTCCTCTCACCAAAGATATCGCGAGCATGTATTAAGTCATTGTCCCTCTTCTCAGAGGCAATGACTTGGGGGACTCCTGTTCTGGACTGGCCCAATAACTAGAATTAGCCCAATCCACTTCTACCTCTAACGTGGCCCAACAACTTTGGCCCCCTCTGGAGGGCATGCCCGATCGATTGCACCCCAAAGACAACAATACCATCAATGTTTTAAGCCATGCGCCTGCCTTCATCGACATCTTCCTCCCGATCTGCTCGACACACGTGGAGCAGACAACTAGTAAATGTCCAAAATGTATCTGCTCGTAATCTCTCTTGTGCTCAGAGCAACGACTAGTTATAGGCACGACTGCCCATTTTGATCAAGTTCTGGCAGTTACCTATTTTTGGAGTCTCGAATATCCAGGCTCAAAAATAAAAACCAATGGCCAAGCGATGGAGGCATTATATAAACCCTCGCACTTGTGAGGGCCAGATATCCAATATTCACTCTAAAAAACCCTAATCACTTTCTTGTATCTCATCACACTCTTTCTCACTTTAACATCAGAGTGCCTTGCAGGTACACCCCATCCTCTCCATCAAATATGGACTAGTAGACAATATCTTCTCGATTCTGATCAGCACTCCAGATCAATATATGTTAAAGATTCAAATATTATTATATATTGAAAGAATTATAAGTACCGATTTATAATCTCTTTAAAAAATATTATTTTTTAATATATTTTAGAAACAAATGCGTGTATTTTAATTTATTTAAAATTAATAATATTACCTGACACTCAAGTATCCCACATTTCATAATTAAAATAAAGTGCAAAGTTTTATTAATACTGTTCTTGCTAGAAAAACTATGTAAATGTATTTAGGGAATTGGAGGCTCAAGCAATGTAACTTGAACTCCAAGCTATTGAATGTCTTGCTTATCCCGCTGGTGGGAGCCCTATTTATATGTGTCCATGAACCTTACCGCCGAAGCCTACCAGTCATGGCCTCTCATATTCATGTAATTGTGGTGCCTTTAAGTAACGTCTGCCGCCTCTATCATTACTTTCTTAGTAATGTGTGTCGTCAAGCTTTTAAGGTGGCAGTTATACTCCCTTTAAAGCTTCGGGTTGATTGTAATGGTGTCGGCTTGGATCATGGCGCTTTAAGCTGAGGTATGTGCTCAGGTCGTACTTTGTCCTCATATGTATGATTTGTCCAAGGACCATACTCGATTCATACTCCACCTTCTTACTACTATTTGTCTGAGAACTATACTCGGCTCATTCTCCGACCTCTTACCACTATCTGTCCGAGAACTATACTCGGCTCATACTCCGCCCTCTTACCACTATCTGTCCGAGAACCATACTCGGCTAGTATTTTGTCTCTTTAATACTATTCGTCCGAGTTGCATACTCGACTCATACTCTGGCATCATCCTCTCCGTCTTTATAGCTCGGTTTGGATTTTATGTATGTTCATAATCCCCCCGAGCACATGACTTCATGTCTTGAAGTTTTGTGGTCGATAAGGAACATAAATTTAAGCCGAGATATATGTCGGTTTTTGATGACCTGTGAGCGCGTGTGTTACATCCCCTAACTTTACTGAACAATCATCTATCATGTCATAAATATAATGATTACCATAGTGGGTTTTTAATGCCAACACGCTACCACTTCATCTTTTCCTTTTATAACGTTCTTTTCCCCTTTTTGAAAACGTTTCCTTTTTCATTCCTCTCCACAAAACCTCCGATGCCGCCTGCAAAATTCGTAACTCTCCAACTTCTCCAATCGTTCTTTCCAGGTATTCATTCTATTTCCTCCATCTTTCTCTTCCTTTATTTTACTCATAGGACGATTGTCATTAGAGAATGCAATGATTTAGGTCATAGGAAATATTTTAATAGCGATGAGCGTAGGGCTTTGTAGGAGGAATGCATGCAAGAGATGAGGGATGCCCTAGGGGTAGAGGAACTATAGAAGGTTATGAACAAGATCAATTCTGAAGTTTTAACCTCTAATAGTGATTATGACCCTAACTCTTCATGTTTTGTGGAGCTACTGATGGAAACCAACAAATCATTTAGAGTGGAAGGTCTAGGCTTCAAACAGAGCGTTATCAAAGACGTAGAGATCGCAACGCTCCGCTCTCTCTGGAATGATTCCTCCACAGGAAACCAAGATGATGTGATCCTTGAGGCTTGTGAGACCGGGGAGTGTGTTTGCATGTACCGGCCCAAAGGAGTAAATCCTGATTGGTTTTACTTTTACGCCGGGGTATTGGAAGAATTAAACATTAGCTTTTCGTTCACTAACTTTGAATCTGACATAATTCGAACAACAAACGTGGCCCCCTCACAACTTCGACCAAATAGTTAGGGGTTCATAAGAGCCTTCGAGTTAATTTGTAGGGCTTTGAACATAACCCCGACTATAGGACTATTTTTCTCCTTTTTTGAAGTAAAGAGCACGGACTCTAGAAGCTGGGTTGTTTTAAGCGAAATCCCAAAAAAGAGTTTCCTTCAAGCCTATACCTCCAATTTCAAAGGCTACAAGGAGCGATTTCTCCGGGTTAGGTGTGGTCCTCGATGTCCACAGGTCATTTATGGAACTGATGAGCACCCCATATTTCCCTTGTACTGAATAAGTAACCCACTCCCTATTTTTGGCTTTGACTACGATGCATTAAGCGACTCAGAAACTCAATCTCTTGAAACCCAAGAACTTGCCAGCCTGTACCCCGAAAGTACATTTATCTAGGTTCAGGCGCATATTGTACTTCTGAATTGTTGCACAAGTTTCCTCTATATCAACAACATGCTTGCGGTCAGCAATAGTCTTGACAACCATGTCATCTACATACACTTCAATATTTCTCCCAATTTGTGGAGCGAACACCATGTCCATGAGCCTCTGATAGGTCGCCATGACATTCTTCAAACCAAATGGCATTACCTTGTAGTAATAGTTATTCCGATCTATCATGAAGGTTGTCTTTGAAGCGTCTACCGAGTTCATTCTAATTTGATTATACTCTGAATATGCATATAAAAATCTCAGGAGTCAGAACCCTGAAGCCCCACCAATCATCCGATCAATATAAGGTAGTGGATAGGGATCCTTTGGACATGCTTTATTAAGATCCGTGAAGTCTACACATATTCTCTACTTCCCCGTCCTCTTCTTGACCGTGACCACATTGGAAAGCCAGGTCGGATATTGAACTTCTCCAATAAACCTGGCTTTAATTAGTTTCTCAACCTCCTCTATTATAGTCTTCCTCTTTTCTTCGCCACTTTTCTGTTTCCATTGAGATATTGGCTTCACATCTGGGTCAAGGGCCAGATGATGACACATAACATCTGGGTCAATACCCGACATATCAGCAGGTTTCCAAGCAAAGAGGTCCAAATTTTGCCTCAGAACTTGGATTATCTCAGCCTCTTCTTCATTGGATGGCTGCGTTCCCAAGTGAGTGATCTCTAAAGGTTGGGAACTAATATGTACCTCTTTCGTCTCCTCCTGGGGAGTCAAGCTATCCTACTTAGGATCCTCTCTAGGATTGATATCCACCACATTAACTTTATGGTCCGCTGACTTTTTGATAGGCACCGACTTCTTTTTAATTTCTATGCTATCCTTGTAGCATTTCCTGGCCAAACCCTGATCCCCCCGAACAATACCAACGCGGCCCTCGCCTAATGGATACTTCACGGTGAGGTACAATGTTGACAAAACCGCCTCTAGGGCATTGAAAGATGGTCGGCCGATGATGATATTATATGATGATGAAGCATTAACCACCAGGTATCGGACGCAGACATCCTTGGCATTTTCATTTGTCCTAAAAGTGGTCAACACTAGGATATGGCCCAACATCTGCACCTGCTCGCCAGGAAAACCTACCAAGGTTCCACTGAATGGTAACAATTCCTTGGGGTAAAAATCCATCCCCTTGAAATCTTCCCAGTACATAACATCCACCGAACTTTCCAAGTCAACCAATACTCGCTTCACACCCCAATCTCTTATTTGCACCTTAATGACCATGAGGTCGTTTTCATGAGGCAAAATTCCTTTTGAGTCCTCCCGGGAAAAAGCCATTAACCCAGGATCATCATCGGTTGACCCAGCCTGAGCCGCATGCATTACTCCCCGCACATATCTCTTCCGAGCTGAGCTGGTGGATTCGCCTCCAGTGAACCCACTCGAAATGGTGTTGAGCGTATGCCGAGTCAATCTTGCCTCAGGAACCTCCTCGACTACTTAACCCTTCTTTTTTGATGGAGAACCTGAAGCTTCCTCTCATTTCGGTGGTGGGCTACGTTTATCATCCTTCCCTGGGCCGTCTTTCATATAAGACAACAACTTTCCTTTCTGGATCAACTTTTATATTTCCTTACGCAACTAAATACATGCCTCAATCGTGTTCCCTCTGATGCGATGATAATCACACCAAGCCTCCAAACTTTTTCCCTTGACAACATTTGCTGAGTTAGGCTTCCATGGCTTAGGAAACAGATTCAAATGGTTCGCGTCTTTCCATATGTCCTCCCTTGTGGCATTCAATGGTTTGAAGGTTTCATCCGACCTTAGGGCCTGACGTGACCGTGGTTGAGGTCGCTTCTCCCGGGTACGTTCTCGAGACGTTGATTGATCTTGGGGCTGAGTTATCTGAGCTATCATCTCTCCCTTGCCTGTCTCTTTAGCATCACGAGTCCTCTTCTCCATGTTGCTCTCTTCACCCTTCACGTAGCACTATGCCCGGGTGATAATTTCATCCATGCTTTTAGTCAGCTTCTAAGCCAATGACTCATTGAATTTCCTGGCTTTGATTCCGTGATGAAATGCTGCCACAAAGATCTCTTAATTTGGGTGGGAAACTTTTATGGTCTCCTCATTGAATCTAGCCATGTAGTTACGCAGCGAGTCTGATTGCAGCTGCATGATACTAAACAACGAGGTGTTAGCCACCTTCCGGTGACGATTTATAGAGAACTACTGAATTATCTTTCTGGTAAAATCTTGGTAGCCTGTCACGCAGATTCGTAGCAGGCCCATGCACCATCATAGCGTAGATTCTCTGAAAGTACCAACCATTAGCTTGCACTTCAAGGAGTCAGATGCTCATATTAGCACCATGGTATTATTGACTGAAATAATGTGCTCTTGAGGATCAGTTTTTCAATCATATGTTGCCAGAATAGGGGGTTTAAAATTCTCTAGAACGAGATCATCCCAGATAATTTGGGATAAAGGTTGCGATTCTAATAGCTTTGTCTCTCGTTCCTCAGTTTCGTTTGCGCTCCTCTACTGAAGAGCGTGGACACTATCTTGAAGGGTGTCATTATGTTGACGTAAATCGCCAATCATAGCCAGCAACTGCACCAAGTCTAGTGGGTCAGTCCCTAGAGGTGTTATTGACATCGTTCTTTCAACTACTGTGCGGTGGCCTGGGTTAAATTTCACCGGGTCCCACGGTGGGTGCCAAATGTTCTTGCTCGAAAAACTATGTAAATGTATTTAGGGATTTGGAGGCTCGAGCAATGTAACTTGAACTCCAAGCTATTGAATGTCTTGCTTATCCCGCTGGTGGGAGCCCTATTTATACATGTCCATGTGTAATACGGTGAATTGACTTTGAGATTTTTGTATCGCAAATGTGCGGATAGCAAGAGTCGCCACCGACTTTTCTTTTATCCAATTAAGGGAAGGTAAAAAGTACAGAAAAAGACCTTCGTCAGATTCTGAGTAAGGGAGAAGGTTATGAAAAGGGAAGGTATTAGCACCCCTTTCCACCCGTAGTTATCTACGGGCTCTTAGTTGCTCTTAGATCACTTTAAAATTGTGCTTTCTGTGTGTTTGACAAAAATGTTTTGAAAAGGCATTTCGCTTTGACTTTGTAATGATTCATGTAGGAATGTATACAAAGTGTTTGGAAATGTTTCGTTTTTGAAAAGAGTTTGAACTTTGACAAAAGTGTGTGGTGTGAAAAGTATTTTGATAGAGGAAGCAACTAAAAGTCTTATTACCTACTCAAAATGGTCGTTTTCGTGTTATTTTACGTTCCTTTAGAATAGCGTTATCCATACCATTAGTTGGTAGGTAACCCTATTCGATGGATGTAAGCGGGACATTCAAAGGGACATCGTATGGTCATAGAAAGCAACTTGTAGGAAGTATCCTAGCACATTCGGAGGGACTATCATCATTTTTCGTAGGCAACAATCGAGGGTCAAGATCATGTATTCGGAGGCGACATCGTGGGTCTTATGATCTTTGTATCGAAGGGACTATGATGAATTGTTTTGAAGGCAACAGTGCTAGAATACCTCTACGTTCGAGGGACTTGACCATTTGGATTCGTAAAGGCAACGAGAGAGAATTACCCTAAGGGGTGCATGTGTGAAAAGAGTGTGTCAATTCAGATATTTTATCTTGAAAATTAGAGTGAGCTATGTTCAATTTTATCTTGCCATACACGCCTAATTACTAGCAGTTTATAGGGTGCGGAAATTAAATTGCGGAAATGTAAAGTGCGGAAAGATAAATCCTACGCTATTACATGGCTTTGGGGCAGATACATAATTGAAAGTGCGGAAAATAAAAGTCCTAATTAAACCATTACATCCCATAGGCAATTACATAATATGAAAAGAAAGCGATAAAAATTGTCCGAAACGGGATAACCTGTGAACAGATGAAAAATCGGAAAACGGAAGAAAATTTCATAAGAGGAAAATGTTAGTAAAAATAATAATTTTTGAATGAGAAAAAGCTTTCATGCTAGAAATAACATTAATATGCTAAAATAATTTTTTGGGATTTTTTGGAGTTAATTTGATAATTAAAAATCAATTAAAAGCTATTTAAATGCAAAAATAGGAATTAAATAAAATATGCATGCAAAAATAATATTTTTAATTTTAAAAATTAAATAAACATTTTTCTGATATGTATGCAAAAAATAAATATTTTTGGTATTTTTTAAATGCATGATAAAAATTATTAAAGGTAAATTAAAATGGATGAAAATATTAAAAGAAAATAAAATAGGAAAATAGAAAAAATATGAAGTTTTGCAAAAGGAAAAAAGAGAATGGTCCTGGCAGGGATTGAACTCATGACCTCCTGGATAATCTTCCTCATGCCACGCCTTAACCACTAGGCCATCTTGCATTTGGTGTTTGGAAAACTGGAATCAATTGAATATGAGTGATCACGTGTCATGGATGTGTTTGAAAACAAGTCAGCACGCGTGGACCCTAGTTTGAACGAGAGAGCGAATCAGAAAGCGCGAAAGTGCCACGCTTGCCTCCAGCCGGTCTTCGCCTGAGTCAGCGCCGGAGCTAGGGCTCCGGTCATCTTCTCCGGCTAGCCCGATTTCGAAACCTGCAAAATAGGCAAAAACAAAAGCAAAGGGATACCCTACCCCCCTAAATCGACCATGGCGAGTTCAATGGTGGCCTCCGTTTGACCTGAAAACAACTGTACAAGCCGGTTCAAAGCTTTCTAGTTTTCTAACCCTAACAATGGCAACACGAGATTTCTACGTGCAAGCTTGCATGTAAGGTATCAAATACATTATAATGAACATCCTGAACATAAACAAACACATGAAAGCAGTTAACAATGCATGATTAATGAAATTCGAATTTCACAAATATACCAAATCGGAGCAAGCTATAGATCGAGTTCTGGGGAGTTTTGGCTTCAAGTGAGGGATGGTTTCGATTGCTGGGAACCTCAGGAAGGTGTTTGGATGGTTGGTTTGCCTTGAAACTTGCTGAAACTTGAAAGTCGATTTTGGACAATTTGAGAAAAAATTTGACAAAATAAGGGTTGAGTATGGGGCTAGGGTTTCGTGTCCTTTGATGTGCAATAGACTGAGTATTTATAGAGTGAATTGAGAGAGCAAAGAGAGTGAAAAAAGATTGGATCTTGAATGTGCAATAAATTTTTTTCAAATAAAATCAAATTTTTGGAAAAAATTTGATTTTCTCTTCAATGTTAGAGCTAGCATGAATTTGGTATGTTTCATGGGCTATCTTGGACCTCAAGTTTGATAGAAATTCACTCCTTTTGAAAAAATATCTTATTTTCATATTTTATATAATTTAATTTTGAATTAAATGGTTTTAAATTCAAAAATAAATCAATAAAATAGAAAATTGTCATGTCCAAGCATCAATAGGTCACAAATAATATTATGATCAAGTTTGGATCATAAAATTATAGGCCCATTTGGAAAAAATTGGATTTTGACAAATATCTCCTTTTGTGCAATTGTTCAAAAATGCCCAACTTGTACAATGTGTATTTTGCTCAATTTTCCACATTTTTGAGTGTTCTTGGACTTTTTAGAAAGCTCTAAGTGTCCTATAACCAAACTCTTTGGTTTCATCTCAATTGGAGATTCCATGCTCAATAAATCTCCAAAACAAAAAGTTGACTTTTTGTTGACTTTGAAAAGGACCTGTAATGTTTTGATCCATACTTTCCAAATGAAGCATTTTTTGAACATTCTTGTGAGACATGAAGTTGTAGAGAATTGAATTTCCTTCAAAAAAAGAGGTGTTGGAAAAATTTCTGAGAAAGTATGAAGAAGTTATGCTCAGTCAAAGTTTGGTTGACTTTTCTCTAAGAAACCCTAATTTAGAAAGTTTGACTTTTGAGCAAATCTTGAGTTTTCTTGATGAATCATGATCAACCCTTGATCAAATGATGAATGTAACTTCAAAATGAGGATGTTGACCAAAAATCAGGAAGTTTGACTGTATGTTGACCACAATTGACTTTTTATCCAATACAACTGATTTTCAACCATCTGAGCAATTGTCTGAGGAAACTTGACTTGTGAGGCTTGAAACTTGACATGGAGAGTCTTTGAAGCATATGAGGAGGCATGATGACCATTGGAGATGTTGGAAGTCCATCTTGATCTGAGAAATACCAAACCCTACTTTGGGTTGATTGTCTAGGAAGGGGTTTGTCTGATCAACCCTTGAAGAATCATTGAGTATGGATGTATGGAATGTCTTGAGAAGTAGGAGGGCAAATTTTGGGGTATGACACCATGAACCTTGCCGACGAAGCCTACCAACCATGGCCTCTCATATTTACGTAATTGTGGTGCCTTTAAGGCAAGTAACGTTTGCCGCCTCTATCATTACTTCCTTTGTAATATGCACCGTCAAGCTTTTAAGGTGACAGTTATACTCCCTTTAAAGCTTTGGGCTAACTATAGCGGTGTCGGCTTGGATCATGGCGCTTTAAGCTGAGGTATGTGCTCGGGCCGTACTCTATCCTCATATGTATGATTTGTCCGAAGACCATACTCGGCTCATACTCCGCCTTCTTACTACTATTTGTCCGAGAATTATACTCGCCTCATACTCCGACCTCTTACCACTATCTGTCCGAGAAATATACTCGGCTCATACTCCACCCTATTACCACTATCTATCCAAGAACCATACTCGACTATTATTCTGTCTCTTTATGACTATTCGTCCGATTTGCATACTCGACTCATACTCTGACATCATCCTCTCCATCTTTATAGCTCAATTTGGATTTTATGTATGTTCAAATACAGTAAATAAAAGTAGGGAATTTCTTCCCCCACCTAGTGGGGTTCTTCTTCACCCTGGTGAAAAACCAAAAATATCTCCCAGTTTTGCAAGTTAACTTGCGGATTCCCCAAATAAGGTGAATTCGAAAGTTAACTTATGAAATAATCCACGATTTTAAAAAAATAAGGCGAATTCGCAAGTTAACTTACGAATTCACTTTTTTTTTTAAAATAAGGTGAATTCGCAAGTTAACTTACGAATTCACCTTATTTGGGGAATTCACAAGTTAACTTGCGAAGTCTGCGTATTGTTTTAGAAAACACACAGACACACCTCCAATAAAATTCATTCCAAAATACCCCAACTCAACCCCTCTACTCCCAATCTTTGCAATTTCTACCAAATCTTTGCAATTTCTACCACTTCAAAGACACTCAATCCAAGTTTAGCTCATCATTTCAACTCATTCCAACTCCTCCAACATCAACTACAACCTCCATTTTGTGTAAGTTTTCTTAACCAATTTCTATTCAAATTTCTAAATTTTTATTAGATTATTAGATTTAGGTTGTAGATATTTAATAGTATATGATGTTATAGTAGGATAATGTAGTAGGAAAAATAGGATTTTGGTAGTTATGGGACTGAATTTTTGGGTTTTGGAATTTCTAGACGAAGGGGGTTTCGCAAGTTAACTTGCAAAGTGTACTAGAAGATACTTCGCAAGTTAACTTGTGAATTTTTGTCTGAATGGGTAAATTTGCAAGTTAACTTGCGAATTTTTGTCTGATTTATTTTTGAATTAGTATGCTAATTTTTGAAATGATTTATTTCAGGAAAATGACCGATCATGACAACCAGATGACACGTTTGAGATAGGGCAGACAAAGCTAGACAGTGTCGGCTCGTCGAGAGCGCGAGCAAAGGGAAATGGCACAAAGGAAACAAATGGGACAACTTGATATAGAATCACCTTCCGCACCGCGACGGAGGAGTCGTCTCTATGAGGCGTCTTCCTCTCGTGCATATGAGGAGGAGGTACCAGAGATGGAGGTACCAGAGGTCGAGTCATCGGTGAAGGAGACACATGATGCCCAGGACGCCAAAAATGATGAGGTCTCCGACGACGATGTTGAGGAACTTATAGTGGCGGAGGATGCTGGATATCTATGAGGGCCATATGATAGAGCCATCCTGATTTATTATGGGGACTATACTGCCCGCTATGTCTAGGGTGGAGAGGTATTATAATTTTTATCGTTACATATCGTATTATTTATTTTTGTTTATTGTCCGTTTTTTTTTAAATTTTCGTATACTGTCTGTTCGTATTACTTATTTATTTTCGTTTGATTCTTATGTTTAAGGAAAGAAAGGCCTTGAAACATGTGAACCACTCCCGCAAAATCTTTGAACTATATGCTCCAAAGACTCAATGGTTCCAGACTGGTATCCCCGCATCCGGTCTTGCCGGATTATACAGTACTGGTTACGGTACCATTAACACCGACATGCATGGTGCTTTTGCCAAGAGATGGCATAGGGAGACGTCATCTTTCCACTTTCCAGTTGGGGAGTTGACGATCACCCTCGACGATGTTGCCTACTTACTCCGACTACCTATCAGAGGTAGGTTACTCAACCATTCTAAGATAACCAAAGTTGAGACGGTTGATTTGATGGTTGAGCGTCTGGGAGATGATCCATACAGAGCTGTTGAGGACTGCGACTCCACAAACGGGGCACACATGAAATTTTCCTATCTAAAAGAGTTATATGAGGAGCACCTCCGTCTAGCAGCTTTTGCAAAAAGAACTGCACAGGCAGCTGGGGAGCCTGTGGAGGCGGATGTTTTTGTTCAATTTCACCAGGATTGTGCCATCTGGTGTTTTTTGATGTATTTGGTAGGCACATCTGTCTTTGTAGACATGAGTGGCCGTTACACCGACGTGGCCTACTTGAGATATTTTATGGACCTTTCTACAGTTCAGGACTGGAACTGTTGTGCCTCTGTCCTTACCTACCTCTACTAGAAGCTGAATGAAGCTTCCAGGCGGAGGGATATGGCTCTTACTGGCTCGTGCACACTCCTCACGGTACGTTTTTATTTTAAAGATAAATTTTAATTAGTTTTAATTGATTTGTACTTACACATTATATTTTTGTTGATGCATAGCTTGATTTATCGTACTTTCACCGCATCCATGGTTACTCCGTGGATCCCGACTATGAGGACTTCATGCCCAGGGCTTCCAGGTTTATTCTTAATAGGGGTAACGATAATGTGGTTCCTTACTAGATGGTCCTTGATCGCACCAACCACGGCGACATCAACTGGACCCCGTTTAAGGTCTACATGGAGGTTGTCCCCTTCAATACCATTTCGTTATACTCCGGGTGGCTAGCCTGTGGGGCTAACATGATGGTCTGATATCTGCCTGAGCGGTGTATGCGCCAGTTTGGCTATGTGTAGATCGTACCCCGATCTCCTTTCCAGGCTGCTCCTGACACTATGACACAAAGGGCTCTAGATGATGTCTTCCAGGATTAGGAGAATCATGTCGTGCCATATGAGTTTCAGTTGTTGCGGGCATCCCGTATATAGCACTCTATAGAGGAGTAAGCGACAAGGTTCTTTACAGTGTCGCACCCTTACATGACACCGGAGGCTGAAGGACGTCCGTTGAGGCCAGCACATGAGGAGCTCTTGGAAAATGAGCGGGCCGAGGATGATCATGCCATTGATCTACTGCCTATAACACCCCGATTCTACCCCAAGTATTTATTCAAGAAATCAGAGTATAAAAATTTCAACGTAATTAGGATGTCACAATTTCAACGTAAACACATAAACATGTCATCTTTACTCACACGGGTACATAACACTTTAAAGAGGATTAATCTTCAAACGAAAACAACTTCATTAATTAAGCAGCGAAATCAAAACAATTATACGTATGAGGTATAACATTTTTGAGTCTTAAAACAAAATCAACGTAATACAATCTTCATTTCAATAATGCAAGTTTCAACATTGAAAACAACAAAATAAAACAAATGTGCATTTCTCCCGAGTGCTACGTATCAGAGTAAATGACACCGAACTTTGACTAAAACGGTAACGACAACTCCTTCTGGTTACCTGCACGTTACCAATATAAAGGCAACAACGAAAATAAATAAAGGGTGAGATATCAAACCATATAATTGAGATTATGATAAACAATATATAGTTCGAATTATATAAAATCACTATTTTACGATCACACCACTATTCCACAACAACATAATTTAATCACAAAAACAACATCAACGTGTGTTATGAAATGCAACTCAACGAATGTAAATGCATGTGGTACCATCGGAGTAAAACTCCCAACGTAAACAATTGCCAGTAATTCCGATGCATCAAGGCGTAAGCCTTCAACGTAATCATCCTGCCCCTCATGGCTCAACGTGGTTCTTTGCCAATATAGGCCAACATAGTATGCAATGTATGTATGCGATAATCTTAATGGCATACAGTAACAACAACGTAAACCACAACGTAAAAAAACGCACCAACCATCAACGTGGACTATCAAGTCTCAACCAACAACAATGTTCAATAACAATTTCGTACAACATCAACTTCTAACAACTCTTAATAACAACGAATTTCCATACGGAAAGCCACATCAAATCATCAAGATGTTCACCTTCTATGTTTGAGACTACTTTTATAGGATAAATCATACTTTTAGCTATCCAAGGGTTCAAACGACAACTAAATCGGAGTTACGGTCGCAAAGATATGACCAAAACAGTTTTTCAGAGTTATGTTTCTGTTTTTGTACAATATGAGCCGATACAAAATCCTATGTATCGATGCAAAATCCACTTGTATCTACACATACATCGTATGAGTCGACTCATACGATATTCTAAATTCTATTTTTTGATTTCTTTCAGTATGAGTCGATACATACAAGCTTTGTATTGATACATACCTTTACAAATTGCCTTATGAGTCGATACATAGCTGTTTGTATCGATGCAAGTTGATTTCAAGCTCCTGTTTTTCTAACCCAGTGCAGCATGTATCGATGCATACATGCATGAGTCGATACATCTTCCACAATTTGACCTCATGAGTCGATGCATAGCAGTTTGTATCGATGCATACAAGTTTTAAACTTCTATTTTTCAAAATCAATACAACATGTATCGATACATACATGCTTGTGTCGACTCATGCAGCGTGAAAATGCCCCTATTATAGTTTCCACGAAATTCCACGTTTAAATTTGGGATTTTCATCAATTCCAACAACAACATGATACAAAACAGCAAAATTATAAATCCCTAACTACCTATCATCCATCACATTACCAATTTTTTTTTCTCTCTCTCTCTCTACAAGCTCTACGTATCGTTCTGTTCCTTTTCCAAAACCTTATTTTTTTTCCTTTTTCTCTACTGATAGCCAAATATTCTAAATTTCTATTTTTTAATTAAATAAAATCCTTATAATTTAATTTGGGCTTAGACTTTGTACCCCCATCATTACTGCAACTATTACAACAACTTAAGCCCACTAATAATAACCTTATAGTTATAACATCGTTTAGTATTATTCTACGATCAAACCAACTTAATTCTCCTCAACAGCAATATCAACCAATAATTCACAAATAAATCGCTAAATATTTAATTAAAGAAAATAATTAAATATTCGGGCGTTACACTGCCTATCTGTTAGAGTATCTGCCAAATTGGACAAGAGACATTGGATGACGGGATTATCGATGGGGACGGACCTGATGCAGTTGTCGTGGTGGAGAGGATGGTCGCTGAGGTAGAGCGTTACCACATGCAAAGGAGTGCGCGGGGGTCAGGATTAGGCATACCCAATAGCCTTTATGTTTTTTTAGTTGATTTTGTATGATCGCATTTTTTCGGAACAATTTATGTAATATGATATTTTTGACATTTTTTCTCTTTAATATTTATAACATATTATTATTTACATGATTTGCGTATATAGATATTGCGTATATTAATATTTTCTGACAATTTTTTTCTTTAAATGAATTTTTGAAAACGAAAACATAATCCGAGTAAATATAGAAAACATAGTAGTTTTAAACATGTTTTTACACATTAAGGAAAAGTTTCGTAAGTTAACTTAGAAATTCATCTTATTTATGGAATGCGTAAGTGAACTTACAAAACATTTTCTAAATGTGTAAAACGTACAAAAGTAAGATTAATTCGTAAATCTTACAAAACATTTTTTAAATGTGTAAAACGTACAAAAATAAGGTTAATTCGTAAGTTAACTTACGAATTCACCTTATAAAATTAATTCATAAGTTAATTTAAGAAAGATATTTTTGATTTTTTAAGAGTGTTGAAGAAATCCAAAATGAAAAAATTCCCAAAAAGTAAACTAAGCTTGGAGCATTTAAATACTTAAATTACAACAATATAGAGTGTTGCTGTGAGGTCGGCAGCACATAGAATAGTGTTGATGTGTGGTCACCAGCACATCACAGCATAACACTATGAAATGAATTGAGACAGAGAGCAGTCAAACTCCTTTCCTTATCTAAATTCAAAAAACAGTGGCGGGTACACCACAACAATGGAGGAAGAAAAACAACACCACCACCACCATCTCGACGAAAACGACGACAACGATTGGCGCCTCTACGAAGCCTACAACGAACTCCACGCTCTCGCTCAAGAGCTTCACACTCCCTTCGACGCTCCCGCCGTACTCGTCGTCGGCCACCAAACAGACGGTAAGAGCGCCCTCGTTGAAGCCCTAATGGGCTTCCAGTTCAACCACGTTGGCGGTGGCACCAAAACCCGCCGCCCCATCACCCTCCACATGAAATACGGCCCACATTGCGAATCCCCGTCCTGTCATCTCCTCTCCGATGATGACCCTTCTCTTTCTCATCAAATGTCCCTCCCACAAATCCAGGTCCGTTTTTTTCTCTCTCTTGTAACTAACTAACTAATAACTAATTAATTACTAATTAATTAATCAACATAACTAATTCATTAATTAATGAACTAAACAGGCTTATATTGAAGCTGAGAATGCGAGATTGGAACGTGACTCGTGTAATCAATTTTCATCTAAGGAAATAATCATTAAAGTTGAATACAAATACTGTCCTAATCTCACCATAATAGACACACCAGGGTTAATTGCTCCTGCACCAGGTAGAAAAAACAGGGCGTTACAGGTACAGGCACGTGCGGTGGAGTCCCTCGTGCGAGCCAAAATGCAGCACAAGGAGTTTATTATACTCTGTCTTGAGGATTGTAGTGATTGGAGTAACGCGACGACCAGGCGCGTTGTGATGCAGATTGATCCGGAGTTGTCGAGGACTGTGATTGTTTCGACTAAGTTGGATACTAGGATACCGCAGTTTGCGCGTCCTTCTGATGTTGAGGTTTTTCTATCGCCGCCCACGTCTACGCTTGATGGTTGCATTCTTGGTGATTCGCCGTTTTTTACTTCGGTGCCTTCTGGGAGAGTTGGTTCGGGAAGTCACTGTTTGTACTCTTCCAATGATGATTTCAAACAGGTTCAGCAATACTGTTGTTTGTAAAAAAAAGAATGAGTTCTTTGGTTCCTTGTGATTTAAGTCATTTAACATTTGTTGCAGGCAGTAAGCTTTAGAGAGATAGAAGACGTGGCATCGTTGGAGGAGAAATTGGGAAGGCCATTGTCAAAGCAAGAAAGAAGTAGGATAGGTGTGAGCAAACTTAGACTGTTTCTGGAAGAAATACTACAAAAGAGGTTTATTTGCGATAGACTTTGTCGTTGTTGACTTGTTGTTTCTAGACATAATTAGAAAATTTGTAGTTTTTTTATTTATCTATATTCTAAGCTAAATCCTAAGAATGAACTTGCTAGGTATATAAATAATGTACCATTGATCATTCCACTTCTTGAGAAGGAGCATCGGAGCGTGACAAGGAAATTGAGTGACATAAAACAAGAGTTGAGGTTTGTATTAAAGTTTAAAATATGTTTGTTTTGTTGTATGCGACCTTCATAGGAAGGTGTAGGGTGATAATTTTATGTATTAGTTTTATTGTTATTTTTATATGTATTTGTTTCATCACTTGTATATTTTTCTTCAAATTATATACAGCACACTGGATGAAGCCAAGCTGAAGGAGAAAGGAAGAGCTTTTCATGATATGTTCTTAACCAAGGTTTTAGTTTCACATATTCAATTTTCTTCTCAATATCTGATCATGCTTTCTCGGATGAATTTCTTCTGTTGATGGATATTAGAACTCCTACCAAGGGAAGGGTTATTTAATATGAACGTTTAACTTGTGGAGTAAGTTTATTTGTCTGTCGTATATTCTATATAAACTTCTCAATAGTTTATATGCATGCTTTTATTTAACTCTTTTCAGCTGTTAGAACCCATAGTTCCCTAAACCTTGAAGATGTACTATATTCTATTTTCACCTCCCGACTCACATATTTTTCTCCATTCAGCTGTCATTGCTGCTTAAAGGGACTGTTGTTGCGCCTCCTGATAAGTTTGGTAATTTTCCTAAGCTCCCTTTTATGGACAAGCCTAATGAATAGTAGATAATGTTTAATGAAAAAAGAAAGCTCACTATCGTTGGAGATCTCCTTTCTCTTGGTAAACGGTTATTGTTATATTCCTTAATGTTCTATTTGTTTTGTTTCAGGTGAAACTCTACCAGATGAGCGAGTAAATGGAGGTGCATTTGTTGGTGCCGACGGTGTTCAGTTCCCTCACAAGCTAATACCTGTAATTTTTTTCTCAGAGTACTTATGTTCTCTGTAGCACCTACACCTCTGAAAAAGGCGTGTACGTGTTTGTGTCAGACACTGACACGACACCTACACTTGTGATACGTTCATTTAACTTATGCCTGTAATTACGACTTCACGTGACTTTTATATTTGTTCTGTGGTCATTTTGCAAAATCTTTTCAAGTATTTTCAGAATCTCACTAAGCAAACATTTGATAGGCTGTCTTATCCTTTGTAGAATGCAGGGATGCGTCTTTATGGTGGTGCACAATATCACCGGGCAATGGCTGAGTTTCGTTTTGTAGTTGGAGGAATCAAGTGTCCTCCAATCACTCGGGAAGAAATTGTAAATGCTTGTGGAGTTGAAGACATTCATGATGGGACAAACTACTCTAGGTAATTCTGTGTTTTACTTATTCATTCTTGTAATATTAACATTATTAATCATTAAAATAATTTTTATTGTGACCAATCAGGACTGCTTGTGTAATTGCTGTTGCAAAAGCTCACGTCACATTTGAACCTTTTCTTCATCAGGTGATTAATACCATAGAAGTGAAAATTGCTTCCTTTCACTCTTTTTTTCTTATAATTTGTTAGGGTTACACGTCAACTTACACCATTATGTTAGAATAAAGAACCAAGGTTTGATGTTTTGCTTCCCTAACTAATATGTAAATTTATTAATTCTTTGTTTTTGATACAGTTGGGGTCTAGATTGTTGCATATACTTAAGAGATTGCTCCCAATCTCTTTTTATCTTCTTCAGGTACTGTCTTTGAAATCTTTTGTTGGATATAAAACTATTTTTGAGTTTTCATCCTATAGCTTAAGGTTTTGAGATAGATGGTTCTTGATATGTATCCAGAGCCTCCTTTATGAACAACTGGTGTAGAGTTTAATTCTTGGCAGTTGCCAATCTATTCAAAATCAAAGTTGAATTTCTGTACAAGTTAGTTTGGGCGTGTGCGCTATCTTGTCTACCCTTCATGCAATTATTTGTCTTTTTTCCTTACTGTAGTTATGCATTTTGTTTGACAGAAAGATTGTGAGTATCTAAGTGGCCATCAGGTGTTCCTCAGGCGTGTTGCCTCTGCCTTCGACAACTTTGCAGAATCTACTGAAAAATCATGCCGTGAAAAGTTAACCATCACTTGCCCTCTATCACATATTTTCTTTCCACATATTGAAAAAATCACGGGCCTTTTTTTAAAAACATAATTCTGCTTTGCTGCAGGTGTATGGAGGATTTGGTAAGCACCACACGATATGTCTCATGGTCTCTACACAACAAGGTAAGCTTTGAAGCGTTGCATTTTAAATGATCTCATTTCCTAATTTGAATTTGAACTAGACTTGTATGAGCGTCTGGTTACACTATAAGAACCTATTAATAAAATGTTATTTACAAAGCTGTTTTTCTTGCTTGTTTTTTATATGATTATATCTAATGTTGGCACTGTCAATTTTGTAGAGTCGAGCTGGATTACGCCAGTTCTTAGATTCATTTGGTGGAACAGAACATTCCAATGATCCTACTGCAACTGTTCTATCACAACCAAATTCGCAAGATAAGGAAGACACAAAGCCACAACTAGAAGTAAAGCTCAGTCATGTGGCCTCTGGAACTGATTCTAGCACATCCAGCCAGACAGCTGAAACAAAGCTTGCTGACCTTCTCGATAGTACACTTTGGAATCGGAGGCTTGCTCCCTCATCCGAAAGAATTGTTTATGGTTTGGTACAACAAATATTTCACGGCATACGAGAATATTTCTTGGTTTCCACAGAATTAAAGGTTTGTAATGTTTCTTGTTTGTTTCGGCTTTATTTTCGTTTCTCTTTTTTATGCACTACTTATACACCTAATATTCTGCAGTTCAACTGTTTCCTTTTGATGCCCATTGTGGACAAGTTGCCTGCACGGCTTCGGGAAGACCTAGAATCTGCTTTTGAAGATGACCTAGAAAATGTTTTTGACATAACCAATCTGCAGCTTTCATTGGGACAACAAAAGCGAGATATGGAAATTGAACAGAAAAGGGTATTGGATAAATTATATGACATAGCTTTTGTTATGAATAATTTCCAAAGATGGTAACTTTCTCTTGTTTTCCATGGTGTCTAACTCTTTGGTGATTTTGCAGATCAACAGGCTGAAAGATAAATTCAGAATGATACATGAGCAGCTAATTCAACGCCAAGTCGTGGGAATATGAGCCACTACCAGATCTTATGAGTGTAATATTAGATTTGACTTAGAAATTTATAAGATGTGTGATTTTTCATTTCTGTCCTAAGTTTATGATAGAAAGATTAATAGATGTTCATTATTGCTGCACTTACTGTATGAGTCTTTCTTCTTTTTTTTCTTTTCTTCCATAAGTAAATTCCAAGCTATTTGGTGGTCATTTTGACAACCGAAATGCACTTTTCCTTGGTTAAAAATTTTCCTCCAAATTCAGTAATTACCTAACAAAACTTACCTGCATAATCCACAACATTGTTGTTTGTTCATAAGATCTCTTATATTTCTCTCTCAACTACTCTATGCATCTCTTTATCTTCTCCTTTTTTATTTATGTTATAGGAACTGTCATTCCACCCAATATACCTATATAAGAAAATAAAATAAAATTTAATATACGATCAATTAAGAAGAAAAAAGATGAAAATTCAAATAAATTCACTAATGAAGCATTTACCTATATAAATAAATGTGAGGAAGTCCATGCAAGTTCTAACACAAGAGAGTGCTAACAACCTAGCCATAAGTCTCTCCCACAAGCACAAACCATGAACAACCATCTTATTGATTCTTCAATCTTGTTCGAACTGTCTTTGCCATTCTTATAATTGTTTCTTCTTTCAATTCTAACTTCAACAAGTTTGGTGGTTCGCTAAGTTTTACACAATAAAGTAAATAATGATATGATATTGATACTCATGGTTACCTTTAATCAGGAAGGAGGAGGTGTGAATTATGCAGGAAACAATTAATCAAATTGCTTGCTATGAAATTATGCAGATAAATGTAATTTATAACTAACATCAGCATCCTAACTCAAATATAGTCTTACCACAAGCTCACATACCACGCTACACCTAATCTATCAATTTATTAATGTTTTCACAAAAATCAAGATGGGGATGTAGCTCAAATGGTAGAGCGCCCGCTTTGCATGCGGGAGGTACAGGGTTCGATCCCCTGCATCTCCATTTGACCTTTTTCTTGCTCTAATGAAGTGAAGTTTTTGCCAAAATCACAATATCAAACTCACAACCGCTCTAATGTATATACATAATTATCTTCATCCTAAGTTGCCAGACTACAATGACAACAAGTTCATTGTTCTCAAAGGAGAGCAATAACTCGAATGTTTTGTGCTGGGTTTAAACATCATTAAGCCACTAATTTTGAGAGAGAAACCAATGGTGTCAGAACTCAGAATTGTTTAATTAACTATACACTCTACATATAGAGATAGCCATTGATATTGTTCTATTTGGATCTTGTGTTGTTTGAAAGTGATTAGTTAGCGTTCTTCTGGAGAGTGAAAGAAGGAAAAATTGTATCTTTTTCATCTCTGGCAACATCAGCACGAAAAGATGGAGTACAATGTTGGTAAATAATCAATCTTGGATCAAGCCTAAAAGCCTAGGTGCAACTTAGTTGGCAAAATAGCCACTCTATATAACCCCATGCTAAAGTTTCAATCAATTCCTGCCCCTAGGTTCTAGAGGATGTGGGTTAAAACTCTGATAAATATTAATTCATTCGATTTAAAATAAGTGTTGTTTAAAGTTTTTACACACAGATTAAGATATACAATTATATTATTATAAAATATTATAATTTTATTAAATTTGTCATATTAATTTATTAGAAATAGTGTGCAAAGTAATAATTATAGGACACAATTATAAAATTGACATCATTACTACATTAAAAAATGAGAATGACATTCATTTTAAAACAAATTTTTTTCTTTAAAACGACACTCATTTTAAAACGGATGAAGTACATTTTATTTTGTTCATTATTATTTATAAAAATGAGAGTCATGCAGCAACACTCTTTAAATATTTTAAACAATATTTTTTTTTAAAAAAAAAATTACTTATTTCAATTTTAATAATATAATTTAAATCCTGTAAAAACTTTATTTCGTCGTGGTTTCTATGTGAAATCATTGTTATTTAGCAAAACATACCGCTTTATTAGAGAACGTCATATCTGTGTGAATATTCACTAAATGAATAATCTCCAAGTTTTAAAATATCCACATATATTTACAGATATCTATCGATAATTTTTTTAATATTTTTTTCTTCAATTTCTTTTAAAAACACGAATGTTATTATCACATAACATCCATACAGTTAACTTTAAATTTAACAATAAAATTTCATCACATTAATTTTTTTCTTATCCACCAAACATAATAACATGCAAATATAATATTAATACATTTTAGTTTTAACCAAAACAATTAAAAGATACTGTGATGGTAAGTTATGGTGGAGGAGCGAACAAAATGGATTTAAAAAGGAGACACTAGTTGGACAGAGGGATGACTCTATTGGTTGGATGGTGGAATAGTAGAAGCGAGGTATGGAATATTCATGAAGTTTAAATGTGAAATGACCAAATATGATTTGTATAAAATATTTAAGGCTTTCTTCATACAAAATTTTAAAAAGGAAAAGAAATTTAAGGAGAGATTTTTTAAAAGATGAAAAAACAGTCTAATAAACTAAAGATATTTAATTCTTTTATAATTTATTAATGAATACATATATATGTGGATACATGTATCATTAAACCTGCATCCATTTTCATTAACAAACAAGTATGTAAATAACTAAATATCTATTTATTTTATATGTGAATATTTATTAAATTATCAATTCCGTGTCCGTGATATATTTTATCAGCAGATATTCGCATGTACAAAACTTTTTATCATTCTTAATTTCAATTAAGTCACTCTTACCTCACACATTCATATTTATGGTTAGAGAGTAATTAAAGAGCATTGAAGTTGATGTTGTTGAAATTAATTCAATAATTAATTAATACTCTCTTTAATTTTATTTATAATAAAAAATTTATTTTTTAGATATATTGAATAAATAATATATTTGAACAATATATTATTCAAATACATTACTTATTCAATGTATAAAAAAAACAACGAATATTTTCTTATAAATATGACGGAAGTTAGTACAAGACATGTTCTCTATACAACAATTAATACTATAATCATACTTTATTTTAAAAGTCAAATAAACAAATAAGTATGCATATAAATTAAGATTATACCAATACTTGAATGAATGTAAAGAAAAGTGTTTAGCCAATGACAACAATAATTTCAAAGGTGTGAAGATAAGAGACAAATACTTAATAGTTTTAATGTCTTGGACACTTAATATATGAAGACAACATATGATTTGCTTTTCTTAAGGTATATTGGGGATTATGGATAGAGCTGTCAAAACGAACAACTCTACTTTAAAAGAGTCGGTTCTGACAAGTCTCAGACTTTTTAAGGTCGAGTCAAAAAGTCTGTTGAAATATGGATTAAAAGGTTCCTATCAGGTCTGAATAATGTACGAGCTTCGGGCTATCCGACCTTAAACGAGCTATTTTTTTATTTTTTTACTTACAAAACTTAAAATACAAATTCTATAATATTTATTATACATGTAATAAAAAAATTATTTTAAACATAATATGTTTTTATGTACTATATTTTTTTTTATAAATACTATTCTGTGTCGGCCAAAGGCAAGAGACCCACCGATATGTGTCGTCTAAATGTCCAATAACACGAGGATCAATTTCCAACCTGCCCCGTCAGGAACAAGATATAAATACCTTGTAAAGTATTTTTAGGCACATAATCTTTAATCTCCACTTTCACCACCACAATCTTGAAGTATAAACTGGTTTGGACGTTGGAGTGCTAATTATGCATGTACCTCTAGGTCCACGGAATTGGAGATAACAAACACTGATTAATGACATCGTATGAAGATCGATACATCTGGTTCAAGAAGTATCCTAATCGCGACCTTTGATCCACGATGTCCATCTTAATAATGCCCTGGAAGCTTTTCTCCAAAGTAGTTTCTGTAATCTTTTCCATTTTTGGTTATACAATAGAACAATTGTGTCATCTGTGGGAATAGACTTTAAATTCCTATGATTTCCATCCACATTCGTTCATCATATTTGAACTCCAAAAGCATCCCAGGAGAGGAAATTGACGTCTCAAGAAGCCAAAATCTCACATCTACGTCGTTCAAATATTTGAACTCCAATCTAACTTTGATCGAGTGGTTGTATCGATTTTGAGCCGTCGAGATATAACTCCAGTACACACCCCGAGGTTGAAATCCATTCTCGCGACATTATGATTGATTGGAGGTATCAACCTCAAATACTTCAGAAAGTTGGTTAATGGACGCTGTAACACCATTCTATACTCCACGAATATTATAAACAATAAATCATATTATTTCACCAACAAGTGTGTCACATCTTCATACAAAATATCATACATACCAAAAATATCCTGCTCTGTAACACGAGTTCTCAAAATTAAAGCATTTATCCTTTTTAAAAATATAATCACGAAACTTCAACACATGACAACAAAATTAATATCTCAAAACATCTTTTTTAAAATACTTAAGAGAGTCAAATATCATCACACTTCATTGTTCATAAGTTGAACTTCAAAATATCTTAAAAACTAAATAAAATATTTTTAACATATCATGTCAACAAGAAACATGCAATTTAATTCAAACGATCCCAAAGACCCCGATGTTACATATCAGAGCAATACCTTCTAAAACCAATGAAGTTAGACAACACACTCCAAAGCTATCCTCTAAGCTTCAACAGACTAATCCTGATCACCTGCAAGTTACCCACATATAAAGGCAACATTACCAAGCAGAAAGGGTGAGTAATCATAATCGTTATAAAATACACAAGGAATAAATATAGTAGTTATAAACACATCGGTCAGAAAATCACATATCATCAGGACTTCATATTATACTCACACCTTCATTTCGTTATTCACTTATAACATCATCATATTATCAATCAACAATCATCATTAATTCACACAATCATAAAACGTCACGTAATCACATACTACACAATATCACAAAGAATGCAATACAACTTCATTAGACTCATGCATGTGGTACCAAAACATCACTGATGAGTCAGTTATCGTTTCTCCAAAGATCTTCACCAAATGATCAATTTCTGCTAGGAGCTAGAGCACATCATAAAATTGCACTGAATCCACACTATGGGGTTGAGGCCATGTTGCTGCAGTATTAGTGGCAAGCAAAGAGTTGGTATTTATTTTTACCGGATGATCTATACCGGTTAGGTTATATCGTATCCTGTCCACAGAGATTGGTTATTGGTTCGTCGTTCGATAATTCTACCGTTAATGAGTTTGGGATTAAATGAGTTGAAAATAAAAGACAAAAAGTAAATGAAAAAAAAGTATAAAGGATAAGCGACTTGTCCGGACGATGCACACTACCCGTCACAGACTTAAATCTACCGTCCAGTTATACTCAGCCTATGATACTCGTCCGTGTCATCACATACCTCTCACAACCCAAGCTATTTCTAACCCAAATTGAGAATTCAACTGCATCACCTCCATACCCATCTCTGGCATATTTCACCAACACATAGGCATTAAGCTCAGATACCCTAGGTGAATGTTAGCTCTAAACCCATTTCTAGCATTCAGAAACTAACAGATAATCATCCTAGGTAAGAATCTAAGCGATCTATATCTAGCAAAGCTCAAATCCCTAACATAGAGTAAAAACCTAATACAATCACCAACACAGATTCGTAAAGAAAATTTTAAGTGCAGGTACACGATTCCACCATGTTTAGGGTTCTAAGGTTCGAATTAAGGCTTTACGATTCAGGCAAAATTAAACGAAACCAAGGGTACCATCGTGTTCAAGAGCTTGATTCCAATCGATCCCTGGTCTCATAATTCATTTATATTGCATTTTCTGGATTTTGTGATTTGCAGGTCTTATAGCTACGGACGAAATTCGTAGGTAAAAGCTTTACCCACGAACTGACCGTCGATAAAAGCTTCAGGAAATTTAAATCTGGGACAAAGCCCTTTCGTGTGCGTTTTTTGTTTTAATTTATTTTGAAATTTAATTTTATTATATAAAACTATTGTTTCATTCCATTAACATCTAGACACCATAGCACAGATGGTAGGAGTCACGCACCCATAACCTTTATGTCTTGGGTTTGAACCCGGTGGCATAACCTTTATGTCTTGGGTTTGAACCCGGTGGGTGCACTTTTTTTTCTAACCTAATTTTCTTCCTTTTTCTCTTATTTTTCTTTTTCTATTTATTTTCTTTTCAAATATTTTTTTAAAATACCATAAAAATCACAAAAAAATATTTCTTTTATAGTACCATAAAAATACCATAAAAATATTTTTTAAACAATAGATAAAATTTATAAATATTTTATATATTATTTTTGGTTTAAAATTATAATGTTCGTCAACAATTTTATATTAGTGAGTGTAATTTTATATAAAATATATCTTGACAATTAAGTTTTATTTTATTTTATTTTCACATTTAGTTCTAATTTATTATTTATAATATTTTTATTTTTATACTTGGTTTATTGTAAAATATTCTCTTAATTTAATTTAAAGTAATATCAAGTAAAATATTTAAACAAATTAATCTACAACTTAAAATGTTGTTTAAAAGTTAAAATTTAGAATATCTCAAAAATATCAAATAATTGATTATAAAATAATTTAATATATAACTTTTAATGAGATTGAGTATTTAAAATTAATGCTATTAATTTTTGCAGATACCGGAAATATTAGATTTATTTCATGTGATACCATACCAATTATTGACTTTTAATAACAGTTTTTTATTGATTTTTCATGAATTCTTTTTTATAATCAGATACTAATATTTATAATGAACATAAAAATATTTTTTCATTTTTTATGGTTATCTTTATTGAATTAAATATATAATTTTTTTTCCAAATATAAAATGCAAATAAAATATGAAAATATTGTAAATAGATATCAAAATTTTAATTAGATTTTATTTTTATTTATAATCAGTTTTTACTTAAGATTGAAGATGTGATTATTTATTTAAAAATAAATCATAAATATTGATTGAAATATTTAAGTACGAAAAGACATGTTCCAGACACAAATTTGAATTGATAATTTTAGACAAATATTTAAAATATTATTATTATTATTGTTATTATTAGTTATACAATTAAAATAATATTTATGATAACACGAATTTATATAACATATTTGACTTAATTTTCATAGATAATGTTACTATTTTTATTTAATTATTTTGTTTTATTTCTGTATTACGTTGGTATTTTTTATGTTTCAGGTATTTGTATTAGATAAAGATCAATTGAGCAAAGAAATAAATTTGAGAAAAAATCGGATTAAAAAGCAAAAAGAAATGAAGCAAGGGGTGATATAGCAAAAAGGAGAAGTTAAAAAGAAGGAGATAATTATACAAATCCAAAAGACTAAGCCCAGCAAGCCAGGCCCAGCACGCCAGCCTCAAAACCAAAGGGCCACGTGGCTGAGACGGACGTCTCATCCTCCCTCTTGTTCCTTGGAGGTGCCCGCCTCCCAGCAAGGTGGGACCCACCACTTGCCACGCAGAAAGTGAGACGCACGTCTCATGTCATGACTTATTCTTCTACATGTGGAGGCGTCCGTCTCCTACTTTTAAGGCAATTATATTTTCTCCACTATCACATTTGCATACGAAGTTTAGGAAACAGAAGTTACTAAGTGAAGCTATAAATACAGCATACAAGTCACAGAGAAAGGGTCGGCATTTTTACCGAACAACCGTTATTAAGTTTTTCTTTTATTGGCATTTCTATTTTCTTTTCAGTTTTGTACTTTTATTTTATTTCCCATTTCAGTTTCTTAGTTTAGATTCGATTTCAGTTTGAACCTGTTATAATTTTCTCACAACAAGTTCTTCACCGGAAGTTGTTGTGTATTTTTCACTGATCTAACCTTACGTTAGATCTAGTGTCTTTTTATTCCTTGTCGTATTTTCTTTTCTTTCAATTCAAGAAGTCTCCGAGCAGATCCAACCGACTTGTGGTGGAGTGCTCGTTTATTTCGAAGAACAAGATTATTCCAGTATTCTTATTTTCAGGTTTTTAATATAATTATTTTATTTTATTTAAAATACTGTTGCCTGACATTTATTTATTTGATTGTGGAGATGTTTAAATATATTGAACCGTATTATTTATGCATGTCTGAATTAATTAATATGTCCGGCTAAAACTTTCTGATATTGGTATGTAAATTAATCGAACCAAAGGAATCCGAAATAAACTGGCATAATATTACGTTGTTAAAAATATTCTTTCTGACTTAGATATCCAAATTTATTCATTAAAAGGTTTAGAAACCAACAGAGCGAAAGTTTGAGGTTAAATAAACTGGACTAAGGTTAGAAACCAATAGAGCGAGAGTTTGAGGTTTAAAACCAGATAGTGGATACTAGGTATTGATTTTAAAGACTGCGAAAGCGTTTTAAAACTGATTAAACCTTATTTATTTTCAAAACGTATTTTTAAGTTTGGCGGGATAGCAAGAGCATACGTTAGGACTTAAACATATAATCTGATTCAATAGAGCGAGAGTTTGAGATAGGATATTTAGATAAATATTGTTTGCTGAAAAGGAATTTTTATCAACTTGAGAAACAAGCCAGTAGAAATTCGGATCCCCTAAGTTAGACGAATTACCATACCGATATCTGTTTAATTATTATTTTTCTTTAATCATCATCCAAAAGAATTATTAGCCTTAGTTATATATAGTAACTTAGGATAACAGTAGATCGATTTATAGTCCCTGTGGATTCGATATCTTTTAAAACTACGCGATAAAACTGTGCACTTGCAGTCTCCCGATTAATAGACGATAAAGTTGCGATCAATTTACATATAATAAGTTTTAATGAAAAAAAATTAATAGTTGATGCACTAAAAGGTTGATAGAATAAATAGTATAAAAGTATACAACTTAGGAATTAAAAAAAGTTAATTAATATTTTTTAACACTTCAAAATAATATTACTTAAATATAATAGTTGATGCACTAGGAGATTGATAGAATAAATAACATAAATAACATCTTAAAAAAGTTATTTAAATATTTATCACTAATAAATAGCATAAATAACATCTCAAAATTACACTTTTATAATTATGGACAAAATTACACTTTTATGATTTGGCTTTCTTCATCAGTTTTGTTTCAATTGATATAATGTTGTTCAAATTCAAATGCTTTTCTCTGCTTTGGTAATGACAAATATTGATTATTCAAAATCCTTGGATATGTTTTAAACTTTTCATCTTCCAAACAATCTGCCTTTTTCCTTCCCCTATAAATAGACATGATTTCAACCTTTATTTATTCTATGTAAGTTGTTTGTTTGTGTTTGATACCCATCTTATTTTAAATTTGTTTTCATGGTTTCTTCTTTACTATTTACTATTGAATCTATTTACTATTGAATATGTGTACGTAGGTTTTTATATGTTATAGTTAGATCTGTTATTTCTTTTATTTATTGGTATTGGTTGTGTTTGTTGTATTGTTCGGTCTAATGTATACCAGACTTTGGTTTTTTTGTTGATTAAAGAAAGATTTGCGTCTTTGTTCTTCCATTTTTCCCATCGTTTTCTTCATCATCTCATTTTCCATGTCGAATCTGTGAGATCGCGTAGGTTTTTATATGTTATAGTTAGATCGGTTATTTCTTTTATTTATTGGTATTGGTTGTGTTTGTTGTATTGTTCGGTCTAATGTATATCAGACTTTGGTTTTTTTGTTGATTAAAGAAAGATTTGCGTCTTTGTTCTTCCCTTTTTCCCATCGTTTTCTTCATCATCTCCTTTTCCATGTCGAATCTGTGAGATTGCGTTGGAGAAGACGAATTGGAAGTGTAAAGACGAATTTAAAGTGTAAACAGGAGGTGTTCTTACAGTTCTACGTAAGAATTGATTCTGAGATTTGAAAATTTTGTTCAAGATCAGTTGTAACTTAACAGGTTTATTTATTTAACAATTGGTATTTTTTGTTCTATTAGTTTTTTGTGAAGATGCTACTCTCAGAGAGTAGAGTTACCGATCATGTATTCCTTTAAACTATATTCTTCCATTCCTCTAAATTATTTTCTTTCATGCTTTTTTAATTGGTTAATAAAATAGTTTTCTTATTCCATAATAGAAGGAGCTTTTTAATAATATGGACTTTTGTAAAAATGGTACGGTTCTATGATTTGATTTAGTTTTAGAGTTTGATATTTGACAGAACTTTTTTACTGTGAAAACCTTCCAAGAATGAAAATTTATGGAAAGGATGTAAGAAAACAGATCAAAGATCCAGCGTTTTAACAATTTTGATTATGTGGCCTCTCTTTTGATTTGCTGTCAAGTTTGTGAATAATTATATCATTGTGTTATGTAATTGAATGTGTTATGTAATTTTTCAATGTGCATTTTAATTATTATTGTGTAACAATTAATTAGATTTATGTTTTTGGAATACATAAGAACAATAATTTAATGTTATTATTAGTGATTAAATCTTTTTAATTGATTGTTAATGATCATGTAAAGTCGAATTTCTTTATAATGAAAATATTTTATTTTATTTTTAACAAATAGTTAAAATTTATTGATTATTAACAAATAGTTAAAATAACTTTTAATAGGGTTGAGTATTTGATATTAATGCCATTAATTTTTAAAGGTAATGTAAATATTAGATTTGTTTTATGTGATACAATATTAATTATTGACTTTTAATTTCAGTTTTTTATTGATTTTTTATGAATTCTATTTTATGAATTTCAGTTTTTTATTGATTTTTTATGAATTGTTTTTTATAATCAAATTTATAATCAACACAAATATTTTTTCATGTTTTTTTTTTAAATTCAAAGATCATATAAAATTTTAGTGGTACCAAATTTCTTAGTGGTTTACATATATTTTGGTCTTTATAGCCATTTTTAATTAAAATGGGTCTAATAATTTTGTTATTTGTTATCTTTATTGATTTAAATATATAATATTATTTTTTCACATATAAAATGCAAATAAAATATAAAAATACAATTGTAAATAGATATCAAATTATCAAAATGTGTATAATTTAAAAAAAAATATTAATTTTAAAAAATATTAAGGATTTTAGATTTATTTTGAATAAACACTAAAATGAATGATATGATTTTAATTTTAGTATATTACAAACGTTTTTTAGAAGTAAAAAATAATAAAGTTGGATCATTTAATTTATATAAATCAATTATTAAATGGAAGCATTAAAGTAGAATTCATATTATTTTACTTTAATCTATTATAAATATAAAATTTAAATTTAAACTTAAATTAGTAAATTATAGTTCAACATAATATTTTTTATTAATTATGTGATTTGTATAATTAAAATATATTTTGTTCTTTCAAACTTATAATCTTAACATTTATAAAAATAAAAAGCAAGAATTTCACAAAATTAAAACAAATATATAAAATTGAAAATAAAATAAATTTTTATTACATTTTATTTTCCTAAATTTTATTATATTTTATTTGTGATAATTGAAAATATAACAAAAATATTTTATTCTAAAAAATGTATTTTATGCTATAATATATGTAGTATAATATTAATTTAAATTTATATGGGTTGGGTTTGTCATCCAACCCATAATTTTATCGTTAAACCGACCCGAACTATCCGCTCATTTATGGGTTGGATTGGGTTGAGTTCATGGGTTGTGTTTAAAATGAAAAAAAAGAATTATTAATGATTAATGACACATCAATAAGTTGGGTCAACAGGTCTGTGGGTTGTGAAACTCAAACCCGACACCCAAACCAAAACTGTACGGGTTTGTTTGGGTTGAATTGGGTATACCTGTAAATGAATGGGTTAGGGTAACTTATGGGTTGGTTTGGTTTGGGTCAGTGAGTTCGTGGGTTCACCCGTACTCATGAATACTCCTAATTGAAAGAGTACTTAATGTTAATCATACAATCTTTTTCTGGTACAAAATGATAATCCAATATAAATGAATTTCAATATAAATACAAATAGAATGAGACATAAAATATGACCGGTGAAATGCATTAACAATTTAATATAACAAAAGAAAATACTAATAAAATGAGACATAAAATATGACGGGTGAAATGTATTAAAAATTTAAGATTACGAAAGATAATGTATTATAATATAAAAATTTACAAGATTATAAAGTATAGTATTATGATCTAGAATAAATACATAAATAACTTCTGAGTTAAATAGTATCAAAATTGTATGATAATATGAAATATTCTTAATTATTTTACTATCACAAAATTAAAACTAATATATAATTATTAATTCAAACATGAAAATTATATCTATTCAAAATTTTAATATATTATATTTTCTCCCAATATGAAAATTATGCAACGGGGAAAATGAAGATATTGATCAAACAATTAAATAATAATTGAACACGTTTACTATTGATTCAAAAAAAATTTTATACACGAAAAAATTATAGGCATCAATTTATTATCTCTTTTAAAATAATTAATTTTTCCAGTTAAACAATTTAGTTTTTCTATCATTTCATGTTTATTACATTTTAAATCAAATACGCTGAATTATATGAAATTAGGAAAATAAAGTTATTTATCAAAAAATTAAATAATAACAAAAATAAATTTATTATTGATTCAATTATTTGTGTAAATAATGTCAAAAAATTAAATAATAATGAAAACAAGTTTATTATTGATTCAATTCTTTTTGTAAATAATGTCAAAACAAAATTAATATTTATAAAGAAAAAATAATGTTATTGATTCAAATGATTTTGATATCAAAGTTCGTGAAATCTGTGCGAATGCACAAATAATATACCAGTATCTATAGGAACGCACAAGTAATATACTAGAATTCGTACGAATACACTGGTAATCAATACCAAAATTCGTGCGAACGCACGGGGAAACATACCAAAATTCGTGCGAACGCACACATTATTACATTTTTTTACAAATAAAGAAAATAAAAGTAAAATAATGTATTAACACACACGAAAATGTGTTGTTTTCTAATTATTTATGTATCTATTTTTTTTTAATTTAAGATATAATTTTTTAAAGATATATATGAAAATTATTGATGTAAAACAATTTTATTTTTTATTTTAAATATATCTATTTTTTTAAATAATAAACTATTTTGGTAAAATAATTTTATTTTTCTTATTTATATTTTAATTATATTTTAAAAACAAAAATATACACTTTATTTATATTCTTGCATTTCATTTTTATTAAACATGTGTGAAATGTTTTTTTTAACAGAGGATGAGCCTCCCAACAAGAAAGGAAACTACAAAACTAAATTACGAATGACACCCTCCCCATCTAAATCACTCAAAAAATGACTGCAAATTATATTAGTTGAAGAATTTATCTTGGCCATAACGTCAACACACCTATTATATCCTCACGGAAGATATGAGTAAATCTTACATCAATATCTTTAGTAATAAGGGACAAAATTCTTCTAAGCAGCCCCGTTGTCGCTCCATTTTGATTATGCCTATCACTGAGCTTCGCAACGATGTTCCTGTTGTCTGATTGAAGCTCAATCTTATGATACCCGTGTGAAAAGTTTTTAACTTACATTAACAATTTATACTTTGTGCTTATTATATTTCTCAACTCTGTCATGACTTTCTATTTGAAATAACATTTAAAATTTAATAAATAAATATTTTAATATTATTTTTTTCTCAACATAAAATTAATTTTTTTTCCTGAACATACAATTGTGTGATAAATTTCGTTGTTAAATTATATTTTTTTGTACTAATTATTTTTTTAAAATTAAATAAATTGATATTTGGGGTTTCAACATTTTTATTATTATATTATATGATAAATTTTTTATAGATATTTTATTATAAATTAAATATTTATTTTAAAACATATTCTCAAACTATCGATGTACCTTAGCAAACGCAGTGCTATCCGACTAGTTCACAATGGTCACCTAAACCTTTCTCAACTAATGGTTATATTAGCTAATATGATATACCTTCCTTGCTCTTCATTTTATGGAATATACAATGTACGCAATACTAATGAAATTAAGAGTAAGATCATAATACTCTTGTTAACCACAAGTTTGTACTTATCCTCAAAACAATAATGAAAATGGTTTGCATTTTCTACATGTTAGCTACAACACAACAGTTAAAATTTATAAGACAATAATTTTGCATCCAAATTTTATTGATATAAGATGATAGTTTTGTAAATACACATTTCACATACATAGAAGTAAATCTAGATTTTTTGTAAATGCTGCTTAATTAAGTTTAGTTTAATAATAATTAAATCTTAAACCCCTAAAAATTGTCAAGTAAAAAAGAAGAATTAATTATATAAACAAATAATTAATCTTTATTCTCAAATCACATTATTGACTGGTTCTCAAATCATATTATTTACTGAAATAAACTAAATACATATCATAGAAAAGTATGGTATTAAATACAAATACTTTAAGAGGTTCATAAATTAGAGAAATTAGTTTCTAAATAAATAATCTAGATATTGAAATAATACAATATGTTGGTTAATAGCATTGGAAATTGAGTGTGATGTGACATTTATGAATATATGATGTACTAATATGCTACTTATCAATATGTCTATGATGTATATTATGTCTCATTTTGGAAGTTGGAAAATATTATATAAGTAAATTTGTAGTGCAAATTAATTGTAAGGGTATATAGTAAAACTAACAAAATCTAAAGCCTAAATGCAGTGGCTGTATTAATTATGTATGGCCGTATAAACGTTATGAATACATAGCATCTATAATATCTTAATTCAAGATTTTGTGAGGCTCCTCTAGCATCTATAATATCTTAATTCAAGATTTTGTGAGGCTCAGATTTTGTGAGGCTCCTCTAAATCAGAGGTCCTATGTCGTAGCACTGTTTGTACAAGCATCAGAGGTCCTATGTCGTGGCACTGTTTGTACAAGCACATGGCTGGGTATATAATGAATGAAAGGATCTATATTTTTAATAGCTATTCTAAGATGAAATTAGACTTTTTATGATCGATTATAGTGACGTGTGTTGTTTGATGAATTAATGATACTATGATGATACCATGTTGTTATAATTATAATTTGATGATGTTGCGGTAATGCCATGTGTGTGTATTAGCGTTAGCTTTCTAACGCTTTGAACGTAACATCAAACGGAGTCGTGAAACTCAAGTTACGACACTTTAAAAATCCTATTGTTGTCCATTGCTTGATGCCCGCCCGACGATGTGGGAGTGACAACGCCTTCCCCATACAAATTTCAAGAGCGTTGCTTTTCTCCTACTTCCTTCACCGAGTGAAGCTAACAGCTCGCCCAACGAGATTACTTTCGCCCCCATTCACTTGGCGAAGCTAGGGCCAGTCCCCCAATTTCATTCAAAATTCTAGGGGATATGTTTTTCACCCAGTACCTTCGCCCCTCTTGCTCGTTTGACGCTGTTTGAGCAGAGCTCTCTCGTCCGACGAAGCACATGGCTCGCCCAACAACAGAGTGCGAACATGACTTTCCTGTTGCAATCTCAGCACTGCACCAGTATCAAACTCACACGATATCTTCACATTATAGGTCTCAATTCATCACAATTACTCATCGTTTCATCATATAACAATAACACATCATAACATACATCTTATGAATCAATTCATTACACAACAACATCACAATTTCATCAAAACATCATATAACACTATTAACCAAAATCCCGAACACAAACCTACAATTATCCAAACCTTAAATCAATTATAATAACAATGATAAAATCCCATTACCTTAGATTCTTCACAACAATTGATTCCTCTTTGCGTTCTTCAAAAAAGCCTTGTTCTCTTCTTGCCCTAACTCTCCACAACATTCTTCTCTTTTCATGATTGCACAAAATGACACATTTTCCCAACATTCTTTGTTTAACCCTTGATCCCTTTCTATGGTCTCCCATATTACCATCACTTACATCACAATATTACCACCTTGTCCTTAACGTCTCTACCTCTTATTATTAGTCTATTGAACTAATTAAAATAATTCCAACTAATTATTCTAACTATTTCAAATTATCCCAAAAATACCTAATATTGTCTTTATTCTCACTACCCCCATCATACACCACACAAATAATCATATCAAGCATCAGGTTCATCACAACATCTCATATACTCCACAATTACGCCACAAATACTCATAAAAATCAATTAAATAATTAAATAAATAATCTAATTAATTTAGGGTGTTACAGACACCCTCAAATCCTAGTTAATATTCATAAGACCGAGTAGATCCACCTCCACTGGATGAACCTCTCGATGAACCTCGTCAAATTCGGGAAAAAGTTCACCACGGACCCGAGCAAGAGCATAAGAAATCACTTCTAGGAAATTTGGCGACACAAATACTACATTGCCCTACCACCGCCATATGTCCCGTCATTGTAAAAATGTCACGCTAGATATCTCATCATCGTAAGGATAAGAGCCTGGTCCTGAATCATCAACCAGACTCAGGGACTACAGAATGATAAGGAAGTTGCGAGATAACAAACATACCCCGGCGTGGGGTAACTCGGGGGACTAGACGGTCGACCGAGGCTCCTGCCGATGGAGTAAGTGAGTGTTACATTACTCTCCACTAGCAAGAGAACTTCCTAATACCCATACCTTAGTCCAAAAAGAGACTAGGAGGACGTACATATGAGGTGTAAAGAGAGGAAAAAGACAAGATGCACCTAACATAACACGTAGAGCATTATGCATGCTACAAATGCTGACCAAAATCCCTTTAATCTCGTATGCACAAGCATCTCAGATGTATCAAAATCTTCACAAGTTAAAAGATGCATTACCTCAATACAAAAAACCAAATCCGAACACACACAATAGAGGCCGATAGGTCCCAAGCCGAAGGCCCGGCCTTCTTAGTCAATTGACCATAAAGCTACCCAAACAACACATATGAGGTCGAACGCTTGGTATATACTCATGGTCGACTGCAAGATTTAATTAATGTGTTTGTAAATTAATTATAGAATAGTTAAATGATATAATTAATTTTATCTGAGATAGCGTTCAGATGAAGCTGAGATGGAGCCAGACGAAGGTGGTCGAACATCGCCACTTGCAGGTCAGTAAAGGGAAGACGAAATCCCAGCTCCTAAACTAGATATCGAACACCAGAATATGACCGTCCTAGTATATTGAGAAAATCTTATGCTCGGCCGCATGAATATATACTTTCCAATCCTCTCGTCTTTCCTCCTCATTCGCATCTTCCTCCTCAGGACCATACCAATCCACATCATCGAACATCTTGTTCTGACGAGTGGTAAAATACGATCCTCTCAAACGAACATTCAGAGCCACTCAAGTAGTCGGATCTTGGCTACCGATCTGAGCAACTATTACGGACGGACCCTCGACAGACTGAGGGTCCTCCCTTAAAACCTCGTCCGAAGTACTTTCCTCGTCAGTAGTGAAGTCAGAATATTCTCGTTCGGAACCCCTCGAGCCTTCACAACTATCTTATCTAGTGTCCGCCATAATACTTGAAAAGCAAAGGAAGTCGGTGAGCTCGACATTGACGTCAAATCCACCCTTCCACCACTAATCAAGTGAAAGGGCTCGGACAAACGAGGATCCACTTCCTTAGTCAACAACCCCCTCTCAAAACAGATTATCATTCAAAATAAAATCCCTCAGCTCGGGGAAGGGAACACACATAACAATTATGGCGTCGTGAAACGCTAGAGAATAGCGGAGCAGCCACTCACCGCCGAAAAAACCCAAGAGCCAAAACCCTAACCGCATGCATTCTATGAACAAGCAGGAATTTCAAACCTAATCTAGAAAATTTGAACAAAAAGTTCGAAAATATACTGTTTAAAAGGCGATCAAGGCGTTGCAGACAGAGAATCAAACACAGGTGCAACGACGGAAGACGGAGAAGACTCTTGAAAATGCAACTCGGATTCCTCGGATTGATGAATGATGAAGCCGAGCACGCGCGAGCAGGTTCAAGTGAAGAAAAGTCCTCAAATGACGAGTCTTCTCTCCTTTTATCGGCCTTCATCCCACACGTGTAATTGCACGCGCATAGGAGACCTAGGGGGTCCATCATTACACCCTAGTCCCTAGGTCTGCCAAGCCATCAATGCACACGGCTCAAGGCCACATGAGCGAGAACCCTTCAAATTCTCCAACATTTCACTTCCTCGACAACTCCTCGCCTCCTCAGTTAAAACGATCTTGGTCACACTCTTCGAATTAAGTCATCGCCTCCACAGATGAATGCAACGACTTGGGGGGCTACTATTCTAGACTTCCTAAATGTCTGTCAGGCAGGTCGCACCTCCTTGAGGTACAGTTTTCTGCCGAGATCCGTTGGCATACTGGGGGCTACCAACTTCTCGGGTCGTGTACCATGCGATGTCCCATGCTCGACATCCGTCGGGCAAGTTCATAGCTTATCACGTTAAGAACTACGCCCATTATGTCCCCTTTGCTCGACATAACGGCTAGTTACGAGCATCAACGCTCGACCTTAACCTAGTCTGATCGAACGGCTATATTCGCGGGTCCGCTTATCTCGGCCCAAATATAGCAACCAATGAGAATCCTCATAATATCATTATATAAACCCTCATATCTTTGAGAGCAAGGTATCACTTTTCTTACACTCAAAATCCTAATATTCACTATCCTCTTTTTTGAACATTTGCTTACTTTAGCATCGGAGTGCCTTGCAGGTACACCACCCCTCCTCAACATCAACTTGCTCGAAGGATCTTCAACCGTTCCGTCCATCTCCGATTCTAATCGCTTGTTCATATCAGATTACAACTTCATCTTCTTCAATTTTTCATCACCACCGTTTAGCTTATTGAATGTATCCTATGCACCCTCATTTGTTTCTTCTTTGGTAATTTTTTCTAATGTGTTTGAATCCACACAATTATGGATCAATAACAAACCACCTCATCCTTCTTGCTTGACTCACGAAGAGAAGACTTATGCACATCAGTTACATTGGCTTCTAATACAGGAAAGCCATCATTCACGATTTCATAAACATCTTAAAATATGAATATGACTTTCATCTACGTTAACAATCTATCATAGTGTTTTCCTTTGAACCTTGGTAGATTTGTTAGAAATTAATTTAAGATTATGCTTCTATTTTTCAGTGATGAAAGCTTCTTCAGATCAGACTATCATACCAATTTATTGAGATAAATTGAGAAGAAAAAAAGATAGAATAAAAAATAGAAAAATAAAAGATAGATATATACTGATAGAATTAAATGAAGCAATGTTTACAATTGAATATGAATAACCAAAATTAGTTATCTAAGCAACCTATTTATAAGTGGTAGAAACTAACTACTATGCTAACTACCCAGGCTTAACCATTTTGGGTTAACTTGTGTTGCAAATAGCTAACTTGCAACAGAAGTAGTTTCACTATAGGCCATGAATTACACTCACAATAACACTCACAATAGTCGTGTAATTTTCCAATGTGAGAATTTCATCAATTGAATAGGTGTCTTGTGAATCATCTTCCTAAAAATTATACATGGACAAGAAAATCATATATTGTCTTGACTAAGCGATCACATTTGAATTTATCAATATCACATTTCTCTATTGTTTCACGCATTATAAAATTCAATGAACTACTTTAAATGTTTTTTCATCTTCCTAAAAATTATACTCGCAGAAAGTTATATGTTTATGTTCCAATACAATAAAAAGTTTTAAAATGAAACTTGAATCTCAACACACTGCAATTTTATCATGTTGTTAATTGAGTCTCAATTTTACATATATCACTCGTATTATTCAATATATACTTCTTTAATCTAATATGCACAAATTAAACCCTTTTCAAATAATATTTAACAAAGTTTTAAAAAAATTTACTCACAATTAAAAACATACAATGAAATTAATATATGTTTCTTGTATAGGAGACCTTACTAGAACAACCCATATCCTCACAGTAGTGTCTTATACTTCTTTTGACTTAATTTTTTTGGGTTTGCATTCTTAAACTCGAGATCTTTCATTTTGATGAGTTACGAGAGTTGATCTAGCTAAACTTTGAAGAACTTGCTTCAATTAGAATGCTCAAGGAACTTACTCACAATTATTTTAAATTTTAGTGAGACATGAATTTGCAATCCAACTCACGAATAAATAAAATTAAACGAGTCTCTTCGAGGCCAAATTTATTTTAACTACTTTAATTTTAATTTATAATACTCAACACACATTATTAAGTTCGATTTTTTGTAAAAATAAAATTTGATCAGTAAATCGGTCTTTTGAATTACAAAATCAGATTAATCAGTTCACTATGTAGATCAGAACTGATTGGATAAAATTACAATTTACCACAATTCAATTATTGTAAGAAAAAGAAAAATCATAGAATTTTTTTTTAGTTTTAGTTTTCATCATCTTGTTTGAGAGAAACCAATATCTTTGAGAATTCAATAATTCACAATGGAAAAAGGTAATTTGGATTATTAATGAGACATGCATACAAGGAAAACGCCATATGCCTTTTATTTTTCATGTCAAATCAACTTATTTTCCTCCTTAGCCTCATTCAAAACCTGTGGATAAGAGGCTTCTATTTCCTATCATTTGACATGTAACTGATCAGCACATTTCAACTTTCAAAGGTGCAAGTTATAAATAGATAGCGACTAAAGATGGCCACAAAAAGACCCATTTTTAGTGGGCTAATTTGGATTAAGTAGATCCATTATTGTTTTAATTGCAAGTGCGTATCATAATCTTACTTGACAAAATTTTAAAACTAAATATATCCGATTAGTAGTAGTAGTTTTGTAGTAATCATGCCCAAAAATTCTATGGAGGCTAATTTTGAGTAATCGCATAGGTAAGAGATAAGAATTAAGAATATACCAAATCATATTGGCCCCCTTTATTCTTAATTCTTATCTAACACTAGTGTGACACTAACACTTCAGGTGGTGAATGAGAAATGCACGATCTACCCCCTTAATTGTATGCCCAAATCATATTAATATTATTGTCTTCTAGTCTATCCTCATGTTCTATTAATAGTACCAAGTAATTAGTCTTGCATAAAGACAATGTTGAAAATGATATAGATGGCCTAACAACTAAGTTAATTAAGTAATAACACTTGCAGTTCCTGTTAGAAATTAATAGATAATTAATTTTTATAAATTTGTTCAAATATCATAAAGTTAAATAAAAATTAGAGCAACGTAAAAATCATGATATCAATATTCTAAACATGAAATTTACTAACTGTCAATATCGGGGCATGATTATCGATATTATGAGTTTTTCGATAATAATTAAACAATATGAGATTAAAATTGTCAAAATAATTAAACAATATAATTAGAATTTTTGGGAAATGTTTTGTTTTCCTACTAATTAAATTTTCTGCATTTCTTCTATGCATACATCTGTGTTCAATATTGACAGTATGATCGTGTTCTAAACATGCTTTGGATTACATCATTAAATTGTAACGTAGTTTCTTTATTTCTAATATTATTAAACTTAACGTGGTTTCTTTATCTCTAATAGTATAAAGAGTGAATCTATTTTCATTTTGACAATTGCTATATGCTGTGTATAAATTTCGAATGTTGACAGAATAGACAAATATTACATAGCGGGATATTTGTTTTTAGAGGAAAGTATGTTTTGGTTTATGAGACTTGTATTTTTGACATTAAGAGTTAGAAATTATTTTCTGTATGTATAATGAATTTAAATGTGAAAATATTTAAAGTCAAAGTGAAATTGAGTATCTTTAAATTTTCTAATAGTCTCCCTTATTAATTCACAAAGTGTCGGTTCGTTTATTTTAAAACAAAGCCAACATTATACTACAACGTTAAGAAATCATATAAGCAATATATGTCAAGTTGGTATCCTACATACATACTAAGAGGCTATTGATTTATAGTCGAAATTTTTAATAAATAAACATATGCAATTCTTGTTACTTGTATGTTTATACATGTTGAAAGTTTGTGTTAAAGTGGTGGACATACGACTTCAAACAATGAATGGCTCTTCTTTTACAATATATATTATTAATTGGTTTAAAATTATCATGTTAAAAAAAAAAATCAATAACGTCATCAAATTCATTAAATTCCAAATGAATTTTAATTTGATAATATATGGATAATATGTTTATGTTAGACGATATTTACTATTAAAAGACATTTATAAAAGGCATTTATAGATCACTCAAAGATGGATTACGACTTATATTAATTTTTGAATTTGGAGTCTAATGTAATTATTGAATTTTAAGATTTGGAATTTCGAGAACTTTAGCGTGGAGGATAAAGAATTCGAGATTTCCACAAATTAAAGAATCTTGCGAGGAAGCTTCTCCACAGATTATTGAGACATAAATCGAAAGTTTTTCACGGGTTTCTGAAAACAACTCGAACTTAGAATAAGCAGAAAGTCTCGAAGGAAAAGATTTAGGATCGAACAAAATCAATTGTTGATATATTTCTTTTATCTAATAGAAGAAAATAGTGAGAATTTTGTTCATAAGATTCCTATTATTCTTAAAGTGGAAGATGGTCTTAAGATTTACAATGAAGAAGTAACTTAACAGACTTCTCTTGGAATAATGTTTTCTAAGACGAAATGAATTCTATAATGTCAAACCATATTTGGGAACTTGTCGATCTACCTAAAGGTTCAATACATGTTGGACGCAAGTAGCCGTCTAAAACAAAGTGTAATAGTGATGGTACAATAAACATAAGAGGCTCGATTAGTAGTGAGGGCTTTTTAGACAAAAGAAGGTGTTAATTATATCAACACATATGAACCAATAGCAAAGATGACGATAATTAGAAGTATTGTTAGCATTAGTTTCTTTGCATAATCTTATAGTTCATCAAATGGATGTCAAAATGACATTCCTAAATAGAGATCTTGATGAGGAAATTTACATGGAGCAACCGAAAAATTATGCATTTCTTAGTAATAACAAAAAGGGAGACACACAACTTGGAGGGAGACTTTTTAATCTTATCAAAACAATAATTCAAAGAGTTTGTCATCATCAAAAAAGGGGGGGATAGAGAGGAATATATCTTATATCTAGTTTTGATGAAGAAAAAAATTATCAAAGAAGAAAAGGATCAAAAGTGTCATGCACATCAATGATGAAGTTGACCAATATGGTTTAACATAGAAGTTTAAGTGATAATTCTTGATAAGTTCAAACTGTCATGTTTCAAGAAAGTGAATATTCAATTTAATTTTAGTATCAAAATAATGATAGAAGAATTGTGGCTATATTAGAATACGCAAGTGCAATTTATTCTTTAATGTGATGTATTGGACCTGACATAGTATTTGCAGCTAGTAAATAAATAGATTTACTAGCAATTCGAATAGTGGGCATTGAAAGGCCATCATAAGAATTTTTGTTATTTTTTTAAAACAAAATTTTGGCCTTCAACATGGTAGGTTTCTTGCCATACTATGATGATATATTGATGAGAGATGGATATCGAGTTTTATATATCATAAATCTATAACTAGGTGGACATTTATACTAGTTGGGGTGCAATTTCTTAGAAGAGCAAGAAACAAATATGTATTAATTTGACAAAATTAATTAATGGCAATTAACTCTCATGTATATGTTCAAATATGACAAAATTAAAGAGGATAAAAGTGCTCCATAGACAAAAGTGGAGATTACTTTCAAATTTGTCTGAAGAAAATATTGGTTAGTTTCTGCGCTAAACATGTAGAAGTTGCCTTTAACACTGTCTGAAGGAATCTTGGTTTGTTTTTGCACTAAACATCCACTAGTGGAAGTTGCCTTTAAATTTGTCTCGTGCTACTGAAAATTTGAATTTCGAATTTAAAATACACAACACTTCATGAATTGGTGCATTATATTATTATAAATGAATCATTGCAAACATATGCTGAAAAACTATTTTTTTATCAAGATTTATAAACTTATGAAACAACACATGCATGACCTATAAATACATAATTCTTAATTCAAAAATTATTCACTCAAAATCTTACATCCTCTTCGCTATTCCAGACACTCTTCCTTGCATTCGAGTTTTTCATCAGTCTTGTGCAGACTTGATACAAAGGCTGAATTATCTTGGATATTCTTGTGTTCTAACTCTAAGACATATTGAGATTACTTGAGATACTTATAAAGAAAGTGATGCCGTTTGCGATTTTGGCCTCAATTCATTTGACTCGAATTAAGTTTCGAACAATTCTTTCATATCCTTTGTCAACAGATGTTACAGGTGAAATGTTTTTACCAAAAATAAAATACATAGAGAAATGTTAAGTACATTCTCTTTTCAATACTTTTTAACACTCTTTTTTTAATTGATTGAAACGTGTATGAGTCCTACCACTTTATATGAGATTTATTTTAAAGTAAGAGAACCACACATGTCTCAATCAATAAAATATATAAATATTTAAGAGAGTGATGAAATAAGAGTGTTGCTAGCACTCCTCGTATACATTTCTCCTTAATTTCAGTATAATAATTACATGCTGGAGAATTGTGGTGACATAGGAGTCAAAAATAACTATTTTAAATAATTAAAACATACACTAATTTATTTAATAATTAGTAGAAATCTAATAAACAAAAATAATAAAATTTAATTTTAATAAATAAAATAAAACTCGATTACAAAATTAGAAAAAACAATTTAAAGTCGTCAACAAAATATTCTTTGTTACTCTCCTCTACTATGTACATGTCGGTTGTCTATATTTTTGGGTTGTCGAATGAACCCCTCTTTTATCAATAGAATTTAGTATGTCAAGAATTTCTTGTGACACACTATTGAAGAAGTTCTCATACGTCTCACTTACAAACTTAAATTGATATCCAACTTGAGTTGGTAGAGAGGTTGTGTTTTTTGTTGGATTGATGTTTCAATTGAGGGGTAGAAGAAGTTAGGTTGTTAGGGTGGATTTGGAGTGATTGGTCGTGTTGGAAGTTTGAAGAAGATGGTTGTTCATGAGGGTGATAAGTGTCAAAATATCGTTATTTTTGTATATAGTTTTGTGGCACTTATCGACTCTTTTGCCTCAACTTTTGTGTGAAATTGTTTATATTGTGTATATTTGTCCAAATTATATATAATTGTGTTTTTGAGTAATTAATTTATATTTTTATATTTTTTCATATATTTTATAGGTATTCATACATGGTTGGAGCATTGAGTAGTAAAGGTCAAACACTAACTTTCAAGAATGCAATTTTTGGGAATTCATCAAAGAATAAGGCTCAAAACGAAGATGAGTAAAATCATCAATTTGATTGATATTTAGTCATTTTTAGATATAGAATTGAATAAGCTTTCCAACGCTTCAAACTGTGCGTAAATCAGAGTTACGGTTCTCAAGTTATGGCGAAAACAAAAGCTAATTTTTTTTTGTTACAGTAGGTTTGTGTAATACGGTGAACTGACTTTGTAGGATTTTTGTATCCAAATGTGCGGATAGCAAGAGTCGCCACCGACTTTTATTTTATCCAATTAAGGGAAGGTAAAAGTAAAGAAAAAGACCTTCGTTAGATTCGAATTCGGAGAATGGTTATGAAAAGGGAAGGTATTAGCACCCCTTTCCATCCGTAGTTATCTACGGGCTCTTAGTTGCTCTAGATCACTTTTTAAAATTGCTTTCTGTGTGTTTGACAAAAAATGTTTTGAAAGATGGCATTTCGCTTTGACTGTGTAATGACTCATGTAGGAGTGTATACAAAGTGTTCGGAAATGTTTTGTTTTGAAAAGAATTTGAACTTTGACAAAAGTGTGAGGTGTGAAAAGCATTTTGATAGAGCAAGCAACTAAAAGTCTTATTTACCCACTCAGAATTGGTCGTTTTGTTATACTTCTATATTCCTTTAGAATAGCGCTAGCCATACCATTGGTTGGTAGGTAACTCCATTCGTTGGATGTAAGCGGGACATTCGAAGGGTCATCGGATGGTCATAGAAAGCAACTTGTAGGAAGTATCCTAGCACATTCGAAGGGACTATCATCATTTTTTCGTAGGCGACAATCGAGGGTCAAGATCATGTATTCGGAGGCGACATCGTGGGTCTTATGATCTTTGTATCGAAGGGACTATGATGATTTGTTTGGAAGGCAACGGTGCTAGAATACCTCTACGTTCGAGGGACATGACCATGGTGAATCGAAAGGCATCGAGAGAGAATTACCCTAAGGGGTGCGTGTGTGAAAGAAGTGTGTTGATTTCAAAATATGTTATCTTGAAAATTAGTGGGCTATGTTCAATTTTAGTCTTGCCATACACGCCTAATTACTAGCAATTTATAGGGTGCGGAAAGTAAAATGCGGAACGTAAAGTGCGAAAAGTAAATGTCCTACGCTATTACAAGGCTTTGGGGCAGATACATAATTTAAAATGCGGGAAATAAAGACCTAATTTTAAACTATTACATCCCATAGACAGTTACATTATTGGAAAATAATATGATAAAAAGATAAAGAGAAAATCGTCTGAATCGGAACAACCTGTGAAAGAATAAGAAAATCGGGAAATATGATAAAATCGAAATAAGAGAAAATGTTAGAAAAAATGCAATTTTTTATATGGAAAAATTATTATATGCTGGAAATAAGATAAATAAGTTAAAATAATTTTTTGGGATTTTTTAGATGCAATTTGATAATTAAAAACTAATTAACAATGATTTAAATGCAAAATTATAAATAAAAATAAATATGCATGCAAAAATATATTTTTTAATTTATTAAATTAAATAAAGATTTTCAGAATATAAATGTGAAAATAAAATATTTTTTGGGTAATTTTTTAATACAGAATAAAATTGTGAAAGGAAATTAAAACAATGCAAAAATATTAAAATATAATAAAATATGAAAATATGAGATTTGCAAACTTTGTAAAAAGAAATGTCATGGCCAGGGATCGAACTGGAGACATGTGAGAGCATCCAACAACAGTACACGCCTTTACCACTACGCCGTGTGTGTTTCACTGTTTGAGATCCGGAGTGAGTGGGTTAAACACGCGTCGCTCTCCCACTGCCTCGTCTCCGCGCCAAACTTCATCTTCCTCGATTTGAATTTTGAAACTTGATCGGCTTTTGCTCGCTACATACAGCTAAAGCGAAAATCAAGCACACATAATATAAATTAATTCTAAAGCCATGGTTCGATTCGGGCATCATTCAATGCATTGGTACTAGTCTTGTGGTCCAATTTTTCCTAATAAGCCAAGCCCTAAATCGAGCTCGGGAACCCTAGTTATGGCATATTACGTTTGAGCCATGGAAATGCAATTAACACCTGATTGCTTGCAAACTTTGTTCTAAGCATGAAACAAACATCAAAACTTGTTAATAATGCATGAATAATGAAACACGATTTTGAAAAAAGTATGAACAAACCGATTCGTGATTCCTTGATTACGGATGGTTTTGAGCAATGTGAGGGTGGATCGACTCAAGAGGTATCAAGGAATACAATAGACACCTTAGAATCGATTGAAAACAGCAGGAACTAGGGTTGCAAATTGCTTCAAGAACACGATTTTTTGGCTTTTAGGTTAGGGTTTCTGGAGCAATTTTTTCGTCCCCTTGTGATTGGTATGCATCAGGTATATATGCTGGATGGATTTGGCATTGTTTTGGGAAAGATTTGATCACCATTCAATGATAATCAAATTTGATTTTTTCATGAAAATCAAATTTTCAAAACTTGATCAATTTCAATCCAATCTTGCCTTTTTTGTCAAATTTCGAAATTTGCTGGCTTTTAATGAATTTCTTGAATCTCAAGGAAGGAATAAAATCAATCTTTCAATTAATTTTGATTTTATAATTTATTTTAAAATTTAATTTGTATTTAAATGAATAAATTCAAAATTAAATAGAAAAATAAATCAAAAATTCGTGGCATTGGGCTTGGATATTCCTAATTGTATGAGGAATAAGTTTGGATGAAGAAAAAGCAAGCCCATTTGCAAAAGATTTGATTTTTTGAAGTATCTCTCTTTGTGCATTCTTTCAAAATTGCCCAACTTGTGAATGGTGTATCTTGCTCATTTTTCCACATTTTTGAGTGTTCTTGGACTTTTTGGAAAGCTCTAAGAGTCCTCTAAACAATGTATTTGGTCTCATCTCAATTGGAGTTACCATGCTCAATATATCTTCAAAACAAAAATTTGACTTTTTGTTGACTTTGAAAATGACCTGTAATGTTTTGAGCTATACCTCTCAAATGAAGCATTTTTTGGACATTCTTGTGAGACATGAAGTTGTAGAGAATTGAATTTCCTTCAAAATGAGCTTTGGTGGGAAAATTTCTGAGAAAGTATGAGAAAGTTATGATCAGTCAAAGTTTAGTTGACTTTTCACCTAGAAACCCTAATTTAGAAAGTTTGACTTTTGAGCAAATTTTGAGTTTTCTTGATGAATCATGATCAACCCTTGATCAAATGATGAATGTAACTTCAAAATGAGGATGTTGACCAAAAATTATGAAGTTTGTTGTATGTTGACCACAGTTGACTTTTTGTCAATCTGATTTTCAAACATCTGAGCAATTGCCTGAGGAAACTTGACTTGTGAGGCTTGAAACTTGACATGGAGAATCTTTGAAGCATATGAGGAGGCATGAAGACCATTGGAGATGTTGGAAGTTCATCTTGACTTGAGAGATACCAAACCCTAGTTTGGGTTGATTGTCTAGGAGAGAGTTTATCTGATCAACTCTTGAGGAATCCTTGAGTAGGGGTGTATGAAATCTTTTGAGAAGATGGAGGGCAAATTTTGGGGTATGACAGTTTGCTGCTAAGCGCCCTCTGTGGGGCTAAGCGCGGTCTGCAACTTTGAAATTTGTATAAATAGAGAAAAATACATTTTTAGGTTATGGGTTGGGTATTTTTGAGTTCCAACACCATCAACATTATTTTTTGATCTAGAGAGCTTCAAAAACAATATTTGTGATTTGTAATCGGATAATCCGGTGCCAACAAAAGATTTGGTTTCTTCTCCATTTCTTCTTTTTGCAACCATTATTTGTTGGGTTTTTGATTTTAAGCATGCTTGTTTATATGTATATTTATTACTCATGGTGTTGTATGAAGCTTTCTTTACAAATCAATGTTGGTGATTCCTTAATTTATTTGGATTTGAGTTGTTATAGACATATACAGCTTAGATTTGGATTTCGATTGAACATCTATTACGTCAGTGAATTCTTTTTGTTTCACTTGACCCTCCTTTTTCCCACTTTCACCAAAGATTTATAGAAGTAAATAAAATTAGTATTATTTTTCTAATACTTTTTGTTGGTTGTTTATCCTCAAACCTTGTGCTAAAAACTTGATGAATTTTAAGGTGATTTTCCAAGTTTGATCGTTTTAACTTGCGGATGTATGATAATGATAGTGTTTTTAAGTTGTTTCATTCAATGTACTTGTTTATCGCTTTCTATAGCATAACGTGTTTATGAAACTTTTCTTTTGTAAAAAATTTCATGTCATTTATTCTTTTGCCATACTTGTTCATTCTTGAATCACTTTAGGATTAAACCTTTTTGTGAGGAAGCTTTCCATTGTTTACTATATGCACGTGAGACCAACAATTTTTATTCAAACTCAATTTCATTATGTTTAATCTTGCATTTATGTCAATTTTTATGAAAGTATGATGTGATCAAGGAACTTTTGTTGATTTTGAGAAAAATCACTCCACCCACCTAAAGTAATCACCTTGTGAATGAGCGATCATTTCTGAATCCCTTTGAGCCTTTTTAGTTAGAATTCATATTGGTGTTGAACTATGAACTTATGCATAAGTAAGTAGTTTATCTTGGATTTTAATTTTTTTCTTGACACTTGACCCTCAATCATGTATTATGGTTGAATTTTTCCTTGTCTTAGATTGTTGGAAGCAATTTATCACTATGTATGGTTGTGTTTAATTTGTTGAGAACAGTGTTTATTTTTTTGTTTGTAAGTGGGTTGTAAGAGGTTGAAAATAAAATGGTGGAAGTATAGAAAAGAAAAGAAAGAAAAAAAAAGAAAAAAAGAAAAGAAAAAAAAAAGAGAAAAAAAAAAAGAGAAAAAGGAAGGAGAAAAATTTTTTAAAAAGAAATAAAAAAATGTATCAAATAATTTTGTGTGTGTTGGTGTAACATTTGAGAATGTTGAAAAAGTTGATTGAGTTGTGCTTGAGACTATGTGAATTGATAACTCTCATAGGATTAGACAATGTGTTTGTTTCAATTACCTTTAGATATTGATCCTTCCTTGTTACCCAAGCCACACTACAACCCTTTTAAACCCTTGTGATTTTGCTTTTGTGCTTTTCAATATGATTTGTTTTGAAGAATGCATTACTTAGTTGTTGTTAGCATGATTGTTGTGTGAGAGTTAAGTCACTCGTGCTTGTGTTTTTCATCTATCGATGAAGTGTGTTCTAGGCGTGATTCATTTTTTAACATTATATTGTTTTAGAGTTTTTGAGATGTGTTTTTATATTTAGGAGTTGTTTCTTTTTCATGTTGTCATTGTAGTGTAGTGCTAAGTTTTTTCTTGCGTGTGCGTTTTTATTATGAACCATACATTTGTTTTTATCGTGATTCTTTGATTATCACCTCTTTGTTCTTTAGGTTGTTTAACTTTTTTTTAGGACAACCAATGTTTCAAGATGGGGAAAGTTGATAAGTGTCAAAATATTGTTATTTTTGTATATAATTTTGTGGCACTTATCGACTCTTTTGCCTCAACTTTTGTGTGAAATTGTTTATATTGTGTATATTTTTTAAAATTGTATATAATTGTGTTTTTGAGTTACTAATGTTTATTTTGATTTTTTTCATATATTTTATAGGTATTCATGCATGGTTGGAGCATTGAGTAATAAAGGTCAAAGGCTAAGTGTTATGGACTACCCGAACACATGTCGGGCAGGTCACTCCACCACGACTTATAACGACCCGCTACGGTCCAGTAGCATATTGGAGGCTTCTATCTACTTGTCTCGCTCGCCACCCATCGTCTTTTGCTCGACACTTGTCGGGAAGATTCATCCAGCTTGCCTCGCTGAAGGTCATGCCCGTTATGTCTCATGTGCTCGGCATAATGACTAGTTTCGGGAATTGGTGCCTGATCTGACCAAGTCAGCTTGGCTAGCTATATCCACAGGTCCGCATATCCAGGCCCAAATATAGCAACCAATAAGGATCCTCCTAACACCATTATATAAATCCTCATACCAAAGTGCATTGTAGGTACACCACCCTCTTCTCATCATCAACATTGCTCGTGGGATCTCAGTTTGCTCCGACCGTCTTCAGTTCTAATCAACCGACCAGATCAGTGGCGTCGTCTGTGGGAAGCTATCTTCCCCATCTTCATTCATCACCAAGAAATATTAAGATAAAAGACACCTCAAAATTTCCAACAAGATGACTGAGAACAACGATCAGTTCCTCTCCGACAAGACCATCATCTTGCCTGTCCGAAAAATAGACGGGAATGACACCCTTCCTCACCTCAAGGACTTTGCAGAAGACAGGGACGGAAGGCCTGCCTCCCCCAACTAAAACGATGCTCGCGATCAAGATTCCATCTTGAATAACAAGAAATCTAGGAACCAACCTGACGATATTGTCACCAATCATCCCTCGACACCATTGTCGACTAACACGGACCCAGATCTGGCTGCGATCTTGTCCGCCCTCAATAATAGCAATAACCTTCTCCTCCAGCAATGTCAATGTATCGAGGCCCTGGAAAATAACCATCGCATGTCTCCACCTCAGAGTCCAAAGACACTCATTTCTCGCAGCCCCTCGTCGAGAAGACCTGCTCGTAACCAAGCTTATCCTGACCAATATTTTTCGAAAAAGAGGGGGCATACCTCCCCTCAGAAAAATCAGGGATCCCCTTCATACAAAAAGATGAAGAATGAGTCACATCGCTCTCACGGCCACTTCATCTCCCTCTCCTTCGATCGAAGCGATGAGGACGAGCACCATGGTCCCCTATGTCGGGTTGTCATGGACATCTATATTCCCTCCTGCCTAGAAAAATCCCCCAAGATCGAACAATAAGATGGCACCACCGACCTAGAAGAGCACATCGAAAACATCAATCCCTTACTCGACTATCGAGGAGTTAGAAGAGCCATTAAGTGCCACCTATTCCCTACGACCCTGAGGAAATGAGCCATGGCTTGGTACAAGAGGCTACCTGGCGGGTAGGTTACCTCTTGGAAGCATCTGAGGAGACTATTATCCAGGCACTTCACTGCCTCCCGGTGCCACCCAAATTCGGAGGCATCCTTGGAAGCTATCATCCAGGGGAAGGAAGAATCTCTGCGAGAATACATCGAGAGGTTCAATAAAGAAGTCGTCCAGGTTTCACCCATGGACGAGATGAAGAAATATCTCCTCGAAAGAGGATTGCACCCTTGCAGCGACTTTGTGAAGGCCGTGGGGATCGAAACCCCCATCTACATTGGATGTTTTCCTTCTGAAGGCTCAGACATATATCCAATATCAAGGAAAAGAAGCAGCCAATTATGCTCGCGACACCTAACATAGAGAGAATCTCAAGGGTTCAAAGAGAGAAGACACATAGACCTCTCGTCGAGGGGGAGAGAGAAAACAGGAGTACAAACCCCTTGACTCTAGAGACCACCAGGGGCCAATCGGTTGATTCAGCGACTATACCCCTCTTACCACATCTTGGGAAAGAATCCTAACCGACTGTGCAAACTCTGAGTTCAAATAAGGCGGGGTAAGTTTCCCCCGGCAGACCCCGGCGAAATCGGGGACTGATAAAAGTAAGTATTGCAGATTTCATAGAAGTCACAGGCACGTGACAGACAACTACATCCACCTGAAGGATGTGATTGAGATCCTAATCAAATACAGACATCTCAAGAAATACAAAAAGAAATAGACTAAAAATGAGGAAGCTCCATCGTCCAGCAAGTTCGAGGAAGAAAAACCTACCGAAGAGTCCTTTATGCCTGTGGCTATGATTATTTCCAGTCTAGAAGACTTCATCTTTCCTGACCTCGACATAACTCCGACGTACTTTGCCGCCAACAACCCTTGGGAGTCCTTCCCCACGACCATGGCATCTCTGGTGAAGGGTTCACCAAGAATCCATCAGGTCAATCAAAAGAAGGTTTGACGACCTCGTCAAGACGAGTTCATAACTGGGCGCCCCCAATGCAAATATTCCCCTGCTTGTGCGTGCTCGAATGAATAACTTCGACGTTAGGCGAATCCTTGTCGACCAAGGAAGTTCGGCCGATATCATGTACACTCAGCTCTTCCGCACGTTGCAGCTCAACGAGACCCACCTGACTCCTTACATTGGCTCAAATCTGCAGGGATTCCACGGCTCCACGGCGAAACCGTGGGGGTATGTAGAGCTGATTGTGACCTTTGGCACTGGGGAGATGGGCAGGTCGATCAAAACCTAGTTCCTGGTCATTGATTTCCCATTCCTATATCAGTGCAGTTTTTCTAACCCACTCTAGCTGAGCTAATTGTAGTACCATCCACAGTCCACCAGAAGATGAAGTACTACACAGCAAGCAGGAAAGTAACAACTTTGCATGGAGATATCCAGGCAACCCAAATATGCTTCACGACATCCTCGAAGGGCATGAACTCGATCAACCTCCAATGATAAGTCATAGGAAAACACGATCTTCCTGAAAGCTCACATAGACCCGAGCCCCTCCCTCGAGTCGATGCCATCGACCTCGACATCTGTTTGGAGCTTAAAGACTTGGCGGAAAGGAAGAGGAAAGGTAAAGCACCAATGATCGAGGAAGAATCATCTATTCCCAGAAACGTGGAAGGACCCGCCAAGCAACACATGCGACCAATTCCAGATGGAAAATTTGAGCTCGTACCGCTCGGTGACGACCCTAGCAAAGGAGTCAACATAGGAGCAGATCTTCCAGAATTGGCTCAGAACCTGCTCAGAGCATGTTTTAAGGACAACGCAGACCTCTTCACCTGGAGCGCGGCAGAAATGCTCGGTCTCAATTTAGAGGTGGCATGTCACCATCTGATGATGGACCCCGCCCTTAGGATCGTAGCACAACATAGGCGAAATAAGTCCCCGGAAAAAGCCAAGGCTACCGAGCAAGCTGTTAAGGACCTTCTAGAGGCCAAATTTATTTTGGAAGCTCAATATACTACTTGGTTATCCAACCCTATACTTGTCAAAAAGAGTAATGGAAAATGGCGTATTTGCATTGATTACTTTGATCTAAATAAGGCATGTCCTAAGGACGCCTACCCCCTACCTAACATTGATAAACTCGTCGACAATTCTGCAGGTTTTAAGTTGCTTTCATTCATGGACGCCTATTCTAGTTATAACCAGATCCCCATGGTCAAAATGGACAAAATTTATACGGCCTTCATGATCGAATCGGGAAACTACCCCTATAATTTGATTCCCTTCGGTCTAAAGATCGTCAGCGCGACATATCAACGAATGATGAACAAAGTTTTCAAGGGAGAAATCGGGGACATGCTCGAAGTATATATGGACGATATGATCGTAAAATCCCAAGAGGAATTAGATCACGCCCTACACCTTGGGAAGGTTTTCGATCAAGCCAGGAAAGTCGGAATGAGGTTCAACCCCAAAAAGTGCACCTTCGGAGTCTAAGCCGGGAAGTTCCTCGACTTATATCTCCCCGAGTGTGGCATAAAAGCTAACCCGACAAGTGTCGGGCATTCTCGGAATTGCCACTCCGAAGTCCAAAAAATCCATTCAAGTTCTCAACTGGATGCTTACCTCGTTATCAAGGTTCATTGCAAGGTCGACACAACACGCACTCCCATTCTTTAAACTGCTAAGAAAAGAGGTTGCGTTCAACTGGACTGGAGAATGCGAACAAGCCCTACTTCACCTCAAGCAAACTCTATTGCGACCACTCATATTGTCTCAACCAAACAAAAAAGAAATATTGTACCTATACCTGGCCGTAATGCCCGAGTCTGTCAGCACGACCCTCATCCGAGAAACCCCTGAGGGTCAGAAACCAATCTACTTCACAAGTAAAGCCTTACAAGGGCCCAAAATAAGATACCAACGGATCGAAAAGATAGCCCTCGCATTGATCAACGCAGCAAGGCGACTCTGACAATATTTCTTAGCGCATATCATCATAGTTCAGACAGACCAACCCATCAGATAACTTCTAGGTCGCCCGGATATGGCCGGACGAATGCTCAAATGGTCCCTAGAGCTATCCAAGTTTGACATCATGTGCGAAAGCAGAAGGGCACTCATACCCCAAGTCCTAGCTGATTTTGTAGCAGAAATTACCTTTCACACGTCCCATGAAGGGACCAACAAATTGACGATATTCGTCGACGGTGCCTCTGGCTCGACAGGAAGCGGGGCAGACATAATTCTGGAAAAACGGAGAAGGAATCATCGTAGAAGTATCCCTCTCCCTCTCATTCGCCACTTATGACAACCAAGAAGAGTAACAAGCCTTCCTCGCTGGTCTCCGCCTTGCCGAGGATATGGGAGCCAAAGAGGTTAAAATCCTCACAGATTCACAACTCATGGCCTCCCAAGTTCGAGGCGAATACCAGGTGAAGAACGATCAACTACTGAAATATTGGGACCTCGTACAAGACCATTTAAAAAAGTTCATCTCGATCGACATACAGCATATTCCTCGAGAACACAACACTCGAGCAGACTTCCTATCCAAACTAGCCAGCACAAAAACGAAGGGAGGAAACAAATTAGTGATTCAAGAAATACTACCTCGACCAAGCATCGAGAAAAAACACCTCATCCACAACATGCTCTTTATCGAAGAGGGCACCTCCTAGATGACGCACGTTTATAAATACCTTAAAAATGAAACTCTACCTGATGATCCCAAAGAATCAAGCATCATCGGATGAAGGGCATAACACCTAGCTCGCGATGGGACGTTCACGCCACCGATCACAGGCCTTTAATCAAAGCTTGAGTTCCGGACTAAGCCCGACAAACAAACTGACCCCCTTCGATTAGTTGCCCCACACTAGCGAAGATTGTACCTAACAAACGAGCACTCCCCCAAAAATAAATATCACACAAACGGGCATGTCCCAAACAACAAGTATCGCATGCATAAGACAAACAATAGACATAAAATATTAAGATTATATCAACGACCACAAGGGTCGAATTTATCCTGGAGTTAAAACGGGGACTCCACCCCAACAAAATAAAAGATCAAAATAGTCACGAAGACTGAGTCTACCATTATATAAAGAGGGTCATGCCCAAACCAACACAATACAAAGCCAACATATCAAGAGCAGAACGGACAATCACTCGGCAGGCAGAGTCGAGTCTTCTTTGGAGGTCACATGCGGGGGAGTCTCTTCCATGATAATGTCATCAAGGAAGGTGGGCCTCTTTATGCACCATCTTGAACGTAATGATAAACCCCCATCCCATCGGTCACCGGCTCCACATGCGGGTTCAGAACCCGTATCTGGGCTAAAGCATTCTTGAAACTCCCCGTCGAAGTTGCCTCAGCATCATCATAGTCCAAATGTATTCTCCCAATCAAATATTCTTGGGTCCTCAAACCCGCGAACTCTTCATACTCCTCCTCGATTAGAGCAAGGTCATCCTTCAATCCTGTTACTTCATCAACTAACAGTTGTCTATCCTTCTGAGCCTCATCGCGCTCCCCAACAGCCTATTTGAGGTCAGTGGATAATTTCTTCCGAGCCTCCTCCCGGTTCTTGTCGATCTCTTTCTTATCCTTCAACTTAGTTTTGAGCACTCGAAGCTCGACTTTGGGGGATTAGCCGAGTTCGAAATAAGCTATAGCCATCTCAAAAATATTCGTCCACGCGCCCACATCTTTAGCGAGATCCGTCTTTTTTGACGGGTGATCCATCTCTTCCCACAAGAGGAACTCAACACGAGTCAAATTTACACTCATATTCTCGAAGTAAGTTCGGTTGATCCAACATGGAAGAAGATCGAACTTCCCTTTGCCCTTCTCTCTGGTCATATCAATCACTCCGTCAAGCTGAACCCTCTTATTCTTCGAGGGAGTCTATTTAGGGGACAGTGCCTCGGCCACATGACTTGTCGATGCTTTGCCCGGAGTAGCTTTAGGAGTCACCCCTAGATCACTCGGAGATCCTGTTCCTTTCCCCCTTTTCCTCTACAACACCTGTCGAGCGATGCGTTCCTATACGGTATTCATCATAGTTGCAACAAAGAAAGAATTCTGATCAGAACTGAACCAACCTGAAAACACTCAACAATAACTTAGAAAGAAAATGATGCACATATATTAAATAGCTAAACATCTACCCAAATAAGCCTTAGGATCCCCGTTCAGAAGGAGATCCCTCACATTGATAAGCGGGGGATCAAAGACATAACCCCCATCGTCTCCCACGAGCGCTATTCCCCCTTTTCCCATATGTTGGACTTGGGGAAGACCCTCAATGTATGACAATAGCACACCAAGGTTGGCCAAATCTTCCACATCCAGTTTCTCTTTGGCCCACACGTACTGGTCCGCATTCCGCTTGAAATGCTCCTCCTTCTAGTGAAAATTAAACTCGGACACAAGTTGATGCACCCTTTCCCCCCAGCTCGTTCTTCTTAAGAGAGTCATCCTCCTTAAAAGCAGGAGTCCTCGTAAACACATTAAAAAGAGCTCGCTCCAAGATCGGTCAGACAGACTATTGGTAAGGCTTAAAGAGATTCCCATTCTGTTGTCGAAACGACACCCAACTCCATTGAATCACCCCGTCCACCTTAACCGAGTTTCTCTGGAGGCAGAATATATAGAAGAACAAAGAAAGAGTAGCACCAATCTCCAAGAATTCACACACAATTTCGAACGCCCTAATAAAAGCTATCGCGTTAGGATGAAGCTGAGACGGGGCCAAGCGAAGGTGGTCAAACACCGTCACCTACAAATTTGTGAAGGGGAGATGAAACCTTAGCTCCTTAAACCAAATATCAAACACTGGAATATGGTCGGTCTCATATATCGAACAAATATGATGCTCGGGCGCGGGTATCTAAACTATCCAATTCTTTCGACCCTCTTCCACATTTGCATCATCTCCCTCGGGATCATACTAATTTACCTTGTCGAAGATCTCATTATGACGAGCGGTGAAATACGACCCTCTCAAACGGGATTCTGGGGCCACCAGAGTGGTTGGATCTTTGCCATCAGCCGGAACGGTTGACTCGGCCATGCCCTCGAGGGATGGGGGTTCCTCCACATGACTTCCACTGAGGCGCTTCCATCATTAGTGGAAAAATCTGAATACTATCGCTCGAAACTCCCTGAACCTTCACGACTATCACTATTCTCCTCCATATTACCTGAAAAGCAGAGGAAGTCGGTGAGCTCATCATAAACGTCAAATTCACTCTTCCACCACTAATCATGTAAAAGGGCTCTGACGAACGAGGACCCTTATCCTCGGTCAACATCCCTCTCTCAAAATAGCTAACACTCAAAATAAATCCCCTAATCTCAAAGGGAGAGACACACAGGAAGCCCCAACGGCGTGAAACGCCGGGGGAGGACGGAGCAGCCGCTCACCGTCAAAGGGATTCCAAAAATCCGAAACCCTAACAACATGCATTTCTACGAAAAAAAGAGATTTTCAAAACTTAATCAAACAAGCTTGTGCAGAAGATTCAAAAACATACCATCTATGAATGGTGGGAACTTTGGAACAGATGATCGGGACGCTAACACGGTGGCGGACAACGAAGACGATCTTGAAACACCTTAATATAGGTCCCTCGGATTGGTGGATGTTGAAGTCGAGTGTACGTGAGCAAGATTAGGCTGAGAAAAGTAACCAAATGAAAAGTCTTTTCCCCTTTTATAGAACCCTACTCCGCACGTGCGTCTGCACGCACCTAAGGAACCCAGGGGACTCATTATTACACCCTAGTCCCTAGGCCTGCCAAGCAATCAATGCACATGGCTCGAGGTCACGCAGACTAAAACCCTCTATATTCTTCCACATTTCGCTTCCTGGACAACACTTCATTCCCCCGGATGAAATATCTTCGGCCGCACTGCTCGATATCAAGTCATCGCCTCTATAACCAGACGCAACAACTTGGGGGGCTACTGTTCTAGACTACCCGAACACATGTCGGGAAGGTCACTCCACTACGACTTATAATGAACCGCTACGGTCCAGTGCCATATTGAGGGCTTCTATCTACTCGTCTCGCTCGCCACCCAGCGTATTCTGCTCAACGCTTGTCGGGCAGATCCATCCAGTTTTCCTCGCTAAGGGCCATGCTCGTTATGTCCACTTTGATCGGTACAATTGCTAGTTGCGGGCATCGGTGCCCGATCTAACCAAGTCAGCTCAACTAGATATATCTACGGGTCCGCATATCTAGGCCCAAATATAGCAACAAATGAGGATCCTCCTAACACCATTATATAAACCATCATACCTTTGAGGGCAAAGTATCACTTTCTTACTCTCAAAACCCTAATATTCAATATACTCACCTAAAACACTTATTTACTTTAGCATCGGAGTTCCTTGCAGGTACATCACCCCCTCCTCATCATCAAGAGTGATCGTGGGATCTTAGTTTACTTTGGCCATCTTCAGTTCTGATCAACTGACCAGATCACTAAGTTTCAAGAATGCAATTTTTTAGAACTCATCAAAGAATAAGACTCAAAATAAAAATGAGAATGTCATCAATTTGATTGACATTTAGTCATTGTTAGATAGAGCTTTGAATAAACTTTCCAACGCTTTAAATTGTGTGTAAATCAAAGTTACAGTTTTCAAGTTATGGCGAAAACAAAAGTTGATTTTTTTCGTGACAATAGGTTTGGTGATAAGCGCCCTCTATAGGGCTAAGCGCAGTCTGCAACTTTGAAATTTGTATAAATAGAGGAAAAATCACATTTTTAGGTTATGTATTGGGTATTTTTTTAGTCCCAACACCGTCAACTTCATTTTTTGATCTAGAGAGCTTAAAAAACAACATTTGTGGCTTGTAATCGAATGATTCGGGGTCGAGAACTTGGTTGATCGTGATTGAAACCACAAAAGATTTGGTTTTTTCTCCATTTTTGCTCTTTTCAAATATTATTTGTTGGGGTTTTGATTGTAAGTATGCTTGTTTAGATGTATATTTATTACTTATGGTGTTTTATGAAACTTTCTTTACAAATTAATGTTGGTGATTGCTTAATTTATTTGGATTTGAATTATTATAGATATGTACAGCTTAGATTCATATGTAGGATGAATATCTATTGAGCTTAGAATCTTTAGATAGATTTAGGCTTTATAATCATGTGAGTATCGACTCTTAATACCTTCGTGTTGTTTGTGTTGTGCTGATAGATCATCGACGCGAGTAACACAGTTGATATCTCACTATGCATTAGAGGTAACCTCTGTATGAGTGATACGTGATGATATTGACGGGTAGTTTAGGTTGAATGAAATTGGGTAGTAATTTGAAGTATTTAACGAGTATGTGAAATTATATCCCGAGAATTCTCTCCTTTTTGAAGAATGAGTTATTTTATTGTTAAAAACTTTAATTCCCGCATTTACCTTTTATACAAACCAATTCAATTAAACCCCAAATTCATAAACACGAGACTTGTCGAACGAAAATTCAGTAGCACTAATCCCTATGGAGACGATGTGATATAACCTATAAAAACACTTACTTTTGCTTGTCGTCTTACCGCTTCAGCAGTGGGTTAACTAGTAGTATATTTTAAGAGAGGTATGTGTTGCAATAAATCTATGAAGGTGCGATAAATACAAGAAAATAAGGGTTTGAATTGAATTGCACCAAATATGTATTTTTTGCAACTCAAACACAGTAGCTAACAAGTGAATAAGTTACTAAGTTCACAATTATTTTAATCATGGTTCACTGTTAACTAAGTTACTCCAACTCACCCCGCAAGGTGATTTGCCTTATACACAGGGACTTAATCTACTATAATTCACTGATTACATACAATCACAATAAGTCTGATCAAACTTGTTGACAACCACAACAAGTCTATATATCCTTATTACCAATCCACAATGACTACAATCAAAGTTTTCTTGAGAATCATGACTTCACCTAGTTTCTCATGGAACCTATCAACAACCGTTGATTAGAAAGATGTGTATATACAATCGTTGATTAGAAAGATGGGTATATATAGATGCTTCTAACAAGAAAATTACACAATGTTTAAGTACAAATAATAACACAACAGTTTTAAGAAAGTTAACGAACAAAATATCCTTACTAGCAAGTTAACGAGCAATAACTCATTACTTTACAAAAATCACATAGTTATTTTGGTGATGTTTTAGCAACTTGAATAAGCGTGAGTTTCTTCAAAATTCTTCAATGTTTCTAATTCTTCCATGTCTTCCTTTTATAGCTGAAAAGAAATCCTTTGGAATAGGAATACCAAAATTCTAGTTGTTTTCTTGCAACGATCGGTGAGAGAGTGGTAGACAATCTAGTGCAAAAGTATTGTCCTTGCACCACAAAACTAGCATAGTGGATGCGAAGTGATGTTTTACCTTGTACTACTACTCACGTGAAATATGTTGATCTTCTTTTCTAATATTCAGAGGCTTCTGGATGTATAATGGTTGAAGCATGTGTAGAAAGATCAATCAACAAACCCTAAAGCTTATTCACAACATCTATAAATAAAACATGAACAATACACATGATAATTTTAAAGAACATAAACATAAGCCATTGATTCATGAAATATCAAGTAAACAAAGCATTATTTATGTGTAAAAAAAGAAACCAGTAACCCTAGCGAAGAACATAAACATTCAGAAGCATCATAGAGATCATGGTAACATACCAAAAATGATATTCCAAGAGGATGACGATTTTGTTTCCAGAAATGATATTCGTTTCTAGAAATGAATGAAGATGGTGAAGATTTTGCTATCGTTGTTGTCTTGTGGAAAATAATTTTAAAACTATTGCAAGCTTCAACTGTAGTGAAATATGGAACATGTATTCACTGTTGAATGAAACAATTGTAGTTGTTATACTTTTAATTTTTAAGTAAAAATAAATGTTAAGAAACACACATTCATTTTTATTGCAAAATAGAAAAATATTGAGCCTGTCTGAATGACTTTTTGTTTTTGTTTTTAAAAACTATTTTATAAATTAATTTTAAAAATTGTTTTTGAAGAATAAAATAAAATAAAACATGATTGATAATCTTGATTTTGAAAATTGTTTTGGAGATGAGAAAAAGAAAAAAACTTGTTTGATAGATTTATTTTTAGAATATATTTTATTTTAATATAGGTATAGTTCAAAGTATTTATGATATAACATTTATCATGTTAAACTTAAATGTAAAGTTAATGATATATTTTTTTAATGTTTTCAAAATTATTTATATTTATTGTGGAATGAAAAATAATCATATTAACTACAATTTTAACATCCGAAAGTTTATTAACTAATTTCATCACTTCATTAATTAATTTTTTATATTATATAAATTTATTTTATTTTATTATAAAAGTTATTGCTTATATACTATTCACAAATATTGTTGACTGACATAGTTTATTAATATTATTTATGTATTGTTTAAGTATTATTTATAAATATTAGTTTTAAAAAAAAAATATTATTTATCATATAAATATGGTGAACAATATTTAGTGTAATTATTTAATGTAAAAAGTGGTGTACAAATAACACACCTGTTAGTAAAAACACTATAAATGAATAATATGTATTGTAATCCGTCAATATTAATAAGAGTACATTTTAAAATTTTAATGTATATAAAATAAGTTAAAATAATATTTAATTTACTTTTTTAAATGGTGCTTTATATTTAGTTAAAAATAGAGTAATAGTTATTAAAATAAAATATTGTAATATTGTAATTGAAAAATATTTGAAAATTAAATCAAAATTTTAAGTGATATTATATTAATTAACTTAATATTATTATTGAATTATATTATTATAGAATTTAATACATGTAATAAATTTAATTTAGCTAATTATTTACAATAATATCATTCATGAAAATTTGTGGTGTTTTCCGTATTTTTTAAAAAGCAAAACACTCTTAAGCTGTTTTGGTTTTTCTGTTTTGAAAATAGGAAATTTTGAAACAGTTTTAAAAAATAATTTTTTAAAAACATAAATCAAATAAATTTTTTAATTCTTAAGTTTTAGAAAACACAAAAACTGTATTTGAAGAGACAATTAAATAGACCCTTAAAATTTGTCACCAAAATTCTATGACTACGATTCTTTTTAAGAACTGTAATGAAATTTCTTTAATAAAATAAAAATATATATGCACACAAAAATGAAATATGACTACGGTGAATAATCGACCGTAGGAATATATTGTCACTAGAGATATATATTTTGCAGTAGTAATAGTATTGTATATTTTCATGTAAGTATTATTTTTAAATAACTACTTGTAATTGAAAGTGTTAAATTCTAGATAGTCACTCAGTCAAAGTCCCTCGTAAGCATTTCAAAAAACGTTTGAACTAAATGTTGTCCAACAAAGGGGGAATGAAAATGTGTTTTGAATGATAACAACTGATTAGTGATTACTCAGTCAAACAACAAGGACCACAGTAAATTATTGATGTTAAAGTATTTCAATTAATTGAAATTTTCTCAAACACCTTGATGTGTACCAATAACAAGAAAAGGACATAATGAATAATAAAACCTTAGACCTAACATAAACATGGCTAACTCATCCCACTACTCAATTACTGTAACATCATCATCTAAGTCAGGTAAACTTCCATGCTTATTAAATTAGGAGCATATTATATTTATGCTCTTTTAGTACACATCTCCACTCTTAACTAAATCAACTTTAACAAATATATTATGTTATATATAAAGGTAAAAGATACATTTTTAGTATAATGGAGATTTTTTTAATGTCTCAATCAGCTTAAAAGTGACTAAAAATATTACTTGAGAATACGGCAATGAAGTGGAAATATACCAAAATTCTACATTATGAATGAATCTAATGTAATGTAACTCTTGATTGCCTTGCACTAGCAACCATTATCCATTCATTTTGATGTGTAGATTTGGCAGTTTTAATATTATAAATGCTTTTGTACCTAAAATTATGTTTCCTATTAAGAAACGTGTTCCAATCACGAACAAAGATTATTCTCGAAGATAAAATGGAAGAAGGGCTCCTTAATTGAATACTTGCAAACACTCTAAAATTAAATTAGAGGTTTAGAATGAAATATATTTGAAATTAGTCAAATTCACGTTTAGATTTTCAAACATAATTGACTCTTGTGAGAAGAAATAGTAGATTCAACCCATAAAAGAAAAACTGAACATGCATTATTAGTATGGATTAATAAAAGTTGAGTATTTGGTAATTAGCTTTTTAAAACCGGTTATAATAATATGTTTATGTATATATAGTTAATTTATTAGAACTAGAAATTGTCTTAATTCATTAATCATGCAAAATTAATTAATAAAGTAAAGTGAGAGGTGTTATTTTATATGAATTATTTTTAGTCTTTAAAAGTAGTTGAAGAATAGAGTTAAAAATAAGCATTTTGTATCGTATCCATTTGAATTAGGGTGATATTATCGTGGTTCAATAGTTAATATGATTTTAAGTGATAATTGGTAGATATTTGGTTGTGAAAAGTAAAGAAATGTAAAAATAGTAAATAATAAATAAAATTGTAGAGATATGAATTTTTTGGGATTATATTTTGTTAACTGACTTCGGATGTATCTTCTTGATCGGTTATATAAGTTCTAGTTACTTCAACATTATCATGTATCGCTCACCGACATTATTTATGTCTAAACAATGTTGGGAGTTCAACTATATTATTTTAATCGGCGATCTCTCATCCTATTGAACAATACGGTAGCATTAAGAATCGATATTCATAATAAATGTTAGATCCAAATCTATCTCTATAGTTTAGCTTCTAACAGATGATTATCATACACCGAGATTCAAACAATATTTCTCAATACTAATTTAAATCTATAAAATTAACATTGAAACAAAGATAACATCAAAATTGATAAGTAACTAGTTCATATATAACAATAATCAAAAGAGATAAATGAAAGCATGATTAATTACATCTTATCCAAATTATATATATATATATATATATATATATATATATATATATATATATATATATATATATATATATATATATATATATATATATATATATATATATATATATATATATATATATATATATATATATATATAGAGAGAGAGAGAGAGAGAGAGAGATTTAGCTACTCATTATGATGGTAGCTTGGTACAAATGAGAAGAATAGAGATGGATGAGCATCAATATTGATTTCTCGATGATTGCTGCGCATTTGTCTCCACTTCTATTAATTCTGACTTTTCTCATGTTTCTTTCTGGTTTCTATCTCTGAAAATGTGATAAGATCATTTATGGTTGTGTTGAAACGATATTTATATTGGTCCTAAATTCCTAATCTTGCTTATAGACTAAAAGTCTCGCCTAGCGAGATGTCCTTTCTTCACTATGAAGATTTCTGCCACATAAGTCTTAAACTGCATTGTCTCGCTTCGCGAGATTTGGCTAGTAAGCTTTCTCGCTTTGACCTCGTTAAGCAAGAGTGATGAATTTGAGGGATAATGACATTCTATTTTTCCTCACATGAAGCTCGATGTGGGCTCGTTGGACGAGATCTCGCTTGAACTTCTGTTGAGTAAGGATGATGATTTTTCACACTTTTGGCAGTTTGTTTTCACTCGTTGAAGTTCATTTGATGCTTGTTGGGCGAGAATAGTGAAGCTCACATCGATGTTTATTTGACCGATCTTCAAGGTGAGTAAAAACACTTGCAAAAAATTGTTAGAATTAGTTATGCCACATAGAAATGTATGGCATCCAATATTTTCACTATGGTTGAAGTTTTGATACTCAAAACTTGCGAAGCAAGTCAATAAATTCCCTAATTCCATGTGTCTATTTACCATATTTTAGCACTTATCAGTAGTGATATTTGAGATTTTCTCAATACCACATACACCGTGTATTATTAAGTTTGATATGTGGATATAAATGGTGGGTGACTCGTGTTCCAATTGATATGCTCTAATACCATATTATAATTAGAGTTTGACATAACTTATTCGTACAACACCGACTTGTTAGGTGATGAATGTCACTCTTTATACATTATTTTCAGACTTTATCTATAATCAATGTGAGACTTGAGAGTTTTCTAATATAATATGATGGAATATGATAATTTTAAATTGGATCATAAAGTCAAAATATTTTACATTATTTGATGCATCTTGATTAAACTAAAGTTAACTAATATTATTCTTATTTATAAAGGTGATGATCAACATGCTATGAGATATTGGTGTCCTATTGTTCGATGTAATGTGATATATAAATTAGTTTCCAAAGTTCTTGTTAATATGTTAGAACTAGTTTTGAGAAAGTGCATATCTATAAACTAGTCAACTTTTTTGTCAAAATGGTTTATCATAGATAATGTCATGACCTTCATAGAGATTATTCATTGCATAAAATATAAAATTAGAGGAAATTTTGGTGATGTTGCTCTCAAGTTTGATATTAGTAAAGCATGTGATTATATTTGCTGAATTTACCTTTGTGTGGCGATGACAACAATGGGATTCTCAACTCAATGAATATCTTAGATCAAATTGTGTGTTAAGTCTATTGATTATTCTATTATCTAAAATGATAGTATTGATAGATCTATAACATTGGACACGGGCTTGTGACAAGGAGACCCCATTTCTCCTTACCTTTTTATCAAATGTGCAAAATGGTTCTCTATTCTTATTAAGAAAACATAAGCTAAATGAGACATGCTGGAAGTCAAGATTTATCGCAATGCATCCATTATTTCCACTACTACGTAAAAGGGATACTACAACAATTGAAAAAGGGATACTATAATGTTTGTTCAATCATTGTAAGGTCGGAGGTGATTGTATGTATGGTGCTTTTCACCACGGCCGTGCGACCGTTATTATAAGTCAAGTAGCACGCTACCTATCACAACGGTTACTTCAAACAACCATGGTGATATGCTTTAAAGAAAATCATTTAACAACAATTGTTCTAAATAACTGTTGTGATATACACACTTAGTTTATTATAAATTATATGGAATGCTTATTTCGTTAATGTTCACTAAACATATATCTTTCAATCTGATCTAGAACAATATAATATGACAAAATAAGTTATATTAGAAGAACAAGTTACATTTCCAATGTTAAACCATAATTGTTCAACTCCTTATCTGCATTTTGCTCATTAACTGTTAGAACTTATTTTAAAGCTCCTTGTTTTTTAACCCTCCTTCTTTCACCTCTAGTTTATTTTGCAACATATTGTTTACTTTGCAAGCTAAATTAGAGGTGGAGTAAAGGGAGATCGAAAAACAAGAAGCATTCACTACTACAAATAATATATTTCATAATAAAACTTTCATTTCACCCAACAAAAAATTGACGTACAATGTCAAGGCGCGCCATATTTCATTTGTTTAAAAATAATAATATGTTCCCTCAGTTTTGATATAACTGGGGGAGGGGGGATAATTCATCACATGTTTTAAATTCCAACTAATGCAGTTTATCTTTTTTTATAAGTAGAGCCTTTCTTCTTTATTTATTTTTTATTTGTAATTAAAATGATTTATCCCTTCGATTTTTGTAATAACAGAGAGAAAAAATAATCAGATTTACTTTAAATGTACTCGTTAAGATAATTTTACCATAATCCTAGCTTATATCACTACAAAAATTGCAGAAATTGGGACTCTTAAATTGTAGCCTTTAGTAAAAACCGCCACAATTAACAGTAGATTACAACAGTTTAACTAACATGCATAATATTAGTCATAAAGTGGTGGTTTTGACCTCCATTATTTACTTATTTTTATAAAGTCTTGCACCAATAGCGCGCTCTTTTTTTCATTCTTCCCGCTCAATTTTTTTACTGCTTATTTCTTTTTTACCACTTAAGTTTCAATTCTCATATTAAAAATCTTTTTTAAAAAAATAATTTTAAAAAATTATTCAATATGAATTAAAAAATAAAAGAGAACAAGATGGATTCTATCTTCTTCTTCTTCTCCTTAAAAAGAAAGAGCAACCCTCTTCTCCCTAAAAAAAATCTTTCATCAAAGAACGCCACCGTAGAAGAACAATATCGGTGCACCCAACTTGTCGTCACTTTTTATATCTATTACCTCCTTGATTAGTTCTCTCCATCATCTCTTTTCTCGCTATCTTGTATGTTGTAAATAGAATCCCTAATGTTTTTTATTTCAATCTATGAAATTGTTGTATAGTTTAATTGCTGGATAATTGTATTAATGATTTATCATGTTATCAATGGTATGGTTTTACATCAAATTTGAATTCTCTCTTAGGGTATAAACTCTAATTTTTTAAAACCCTTTTTTGTTCAATTTTGTAACAGTTTCGCAATCGACAATTCCGCAATTCGCGGTTCTGCAGTTCTGTAATCGGAAAATTTCTAGGTAAATTCATCTCTTTGATATAAAATAAATTATACATTAACTTCTTATTTCAATCGATCAATTCTAAGATTGTTTCTTTTGTTGTATACTCTTGATTTATATGGTTTTCTTTCCTTAATTATTTGTTTGTGATTATGGTTCTTTTTATTGTAGTTAATTTGTATTGTTTGTGATTCTTTGAGATTTGTCAGTTCATCGTGTAGTATAACTTAGTTCCAGATAAAAATTCTTATTAAAGGTTCAGTTTAGTTTGAAATTAAAAACATTTTTTTCGAACTATAACTTTAGTACGGCTCTGTTCTAGAAAAATAGAAATGTTTAGGTTCATTTCTTCTAAACTTATGTTATGATTCAATTTTGTTCAGCTCATTTTTTTATAAAACTTAACCATAAACATAGTCATAAGCATCACTTTGGTTGTCTTTTTATTTATTTTTTTGGTTACAAAGAGGGCCAAAGGCCCGGGGGGAAGGGAAACTACGGAGGAACAGTAAAAGTGGTAGGAACACCACTGACATCCGAGATAAGAATACGAGAAAGACTCACAGGAGCCGAATAGAAGATCCTAATATTTGGAACATGATCACAACCCATCTTAGCCATCAAGTCAACACATTGATTGGCTTCACGACAAGAGTGGATAATACGAACATTTTCATGTTTAGTAATAATAAGCTTAATTTGATCTATAATCACCATGCTCTCAATATGCACAAAACTACCCTTTTCTATGGCTTGAACCGCCATAGTAGAGTCACTAGCAACTTCAACCTTCCTTTAGCCCAGCGCAAGGGTAAGCTTCAAGATCTCTAAAACTCCCCAATGCTCTGCCATAAAAATAGAGCAATTCCCCAAATATTTGGAGAACTCACTCAACCATATACCACAATCATCTCGAATAAGACCACCACAACCAACCACCAAATTTCGAGAATACGCTCCATCAGTGTTAAGCTTCACCCAATTCTTAGGAGGGGCACCAAGAGATAGATCGAATAGTAGGATTTATATCCAAACCAAACCTCATGAAACTAGCAGCTCTGTCATACTCCTTCGTTTTCCTCAAAATAAAATCCCCAGGATCAAAAGGGTGATCCCCAATATTAACATGAACCTCAGTATTCCTCCACATCCAGATGAAGTAACACCCAGTTGCCCAAATAATACTCCACGGTTGCCCATTTTTCGAACCACTACCAATATTCCTATCGAACCAGCTGTTGAAATCCATATTCAAGAAGAAGGAAGGAACACAAACTGTAGGCCTCAGACCATCCCAAACATGCTTCGCTTTCGGGAAGTCACGCAAGACATGCATGGTACTCTCCTTGACATGGCCACATAGAGTACAGTTCGCCAAGCTTAAACCTCTCTTGTTTTTATTGAAGTTAGTCATTAATCTATCATGGTAAGTTAATCACAAAAAGGATCGGATTCGTTCTGGGGCTTGAATTTTCCAAATACAAGTCCAGGTGATATTATCTCTGCCAACAGTTTTCCTATCCATGGCATTATACATTTCTTTGACTGAATACTCTCCATTGGCAAAGCCAGGTAAAAAGAAAATATCCTCGCCACGCTCAGTATCCGGAGGAATAATATATACCAATTTGTTGCTAATGGAGTTTGGCAGCCAACCATTTAATGCCTGCCAGTCCCACTGCCCTTCAGCAACCAAATCACAGACCTTGTTGTCAATCAACTTATCAGGTATTTGGATATCCAAGTCTGCAATAATCAAATCGGAGTCAATCTAGCAATCCTCCAAAGCATCAATTTTATGACCATTTCCATTGTACCACATGCCAGTCTCACGGATGTAAGGCATCAAGTTATACATTGCTCTCCATAAACTGGAGTCTTTACTGTTATAGTTACCCGTATGGTGGCTTTTATTATCCAGATACAAACCTTTTAAAACTTTGCACCACAAGGCCTTAGAATTGCTCATAAGATTCCAATTCAGCTTCATAAAACACACACGGTTCATGATATCAAGCTTCTGAAGCCCTAAACCACCAGTAGCCTTTGGTTGAGAAATTACATCCCAAGAGACAGAGTGAATTTTCTTATTAGTCGGAGTATCTCCCCAAATAAAATTCCGCTGGAGTTTATGAATCTCATCAATACAGGAAGCCGGAAGAACGTTTGTCATCATGGCATATGTCGGGATCGCTTCAATAATAGATTTCGCCAAAGTAACTCTACCTGCAAAAGATAAAACGTTAGCTTTCCAAGTAGCAAGACTGCCCTCCACTTGCTCTAGGAGATACTGAAAATCAGATCTTTTAAGAGCTTTCCTACTCAACGGCACACCTAAATATTTTCCAAAGTTGTCTGTTTCCCGATATCCCGTGATACGCTTCAACTTATTTCTCATATTCTTCGGAACATTTTTGGAAAACATCAGACTTGTCTTCTCAATACTGACTTCTTGTCCAGACATAGTACAGAAAGATTGAATCGTATCGTTCACACAAACCATCTGTTCCTCGTTGCTTCACCAAATAACAACAAGTCATCGGCAAACATAAGATGCGAAATAGCAGGTCCATGTTTCCCCAAAAGTTTCACAATAATCCCCCGCTTCCATGGTTTATGAATTCGTTTCTCTTCCACCTTCGATAAAATAACCAAAGGGCAATCATAACCCCCTAGTTTTTGATTTTCCACCCGGATACTGCCAGATTCATCAGCACCTCCCTCCTCTTCATCACTATCATCCTTTATAAGGCACTTCATTCCATCATTGAGACCACCACTACTACCACCCAACATTATCTCCTTATATGTCTTGGAACTGTTGAGTGTTACCGTTCCATTATTATGCGAAGGACCTCTATCTTTTGCTTTTTTCGTGCTTCGCTCCCTCAGATCTTCTTCCTCATCAGACTTGCCATAATTCGGTGCAAACCCTAGCAGAGGGTTGGCGCTCATGATTGATGTTTTTAACAACCTTGTTATCTCTTTTGTCCTTTTATTAATGAAGAAGTCTCTAATACATATTTTAAGGCTTCTTTTGCTTTAATTAAATGTGAATATATAATATGTGAAGGCAATTAGTTGAAACGATTTAGTTTATGAAAGTGTGTGTATCTACACATTTGTGATTTTTTAACATTCGTTAGTGAGGTGAATAGAGATGACACATCATTCTTTCTTTGAAATAGATTACAAGATAAAAAAAAATCTTTGATATTCTTGTATCTTGAACAAAATTTCTTTTCTTTTTTTTTGAAATCTATCTCACATAATAGTGTCGTTGTTGTTATATTTTTGGAATAACCTTCATATGTTGTCAATAAAAAAACAACATTATTTTTCTCAATTGACAACATTGAGAAATTTATTCCTAAATATATTATAAATTGCACATAAAAATGATCAATGGTAAAAAAATTGGAATGGTTTACTTTTAATTCTTTAACATTTATTATTTTTTTCTGACACTTATTACCTCGATTTTTCTAATACCGAGGAATTTTCTTATTTTATTTTATTTTTTATTTTAAAAAAAAAGTATTTTCCTCTTATTTTCATATCTTATATTCATAAAAGAACAACGTTTAATATATTTTCAAGATATCAATGCACAATAAACAATTTATGTCTAGCATTATATATCTCGAATGAAACTTCTTCTTTACTCATTATATAACAACTCTAATGTGAAATTTATTGAAAACAAACAATATATAAAATTGTCTATAATTTAACTAAGACAAACACGTATTTAATTAATTTCTATATTTTAATGGAAATGTCACATTGCATTGACTACGTACATTCACATTAATGAATAAATATTCTTCTTGAAAATAAAAATGACATATTTTTTAACTTCAAATATTTTCACTAGTATTGAATATTTCATCTTCTACTAGATAGATAAGATTTTAAATATATAATAAAAAAATATTAAAAAAATTGCAGTGCGCACTAGTAGTTCCTTTGTGGAATATGGATTGGCAACTCATAATGTGATGAATATGGTACATAGTACAAAAGAAAATGGAGATGAAATACTTCCATAAATTTTCACAAAGTTCAGGAACGTTGTTCTCTAGGCATGGTGCACAGAATTTTCCTTAGACGTTGAACTATGTCTGTTAACTAATGGTCCACTAGAGCCCAGAAATGGGCCATATCTAGTTAAAGGATAATAGTGTTTATAGGAATGGTTTGTCTACGGTGAACATTTTTTCTATTGAAATCTTAACCGTTCCATTTTTTGAATTGATGTAATTAAATTAATCAATAAATAATTGGTATCTTCATTAGACACCATCCAATTTTATTTTAAAAATTCATTAAAATTTATGATAAATTTTTATCAATCTAGTTGAACAAGATTGTTATCGTCACAATAATAAATGACAATGAAAAAAGTTTAAAGAAGAAAAAAAATAAAACAATTATTTTCTGTAGAATTTCTCTCTGTTCACAAACTGTGCAAAATTTTATTATTCACTTATTTCCTCTATTTATAGATTTAGGTTAGCTTATATCCAAAACGCCCAAAATATCTATTTTGAAACTAAATCAAATATATTATATTTTATACCTAAATCAAATCTATCTAGATCTAAAACAAATCTGCGTGTAACAAACGATTTCCATATTTTAAAATCAAATCAAATCTTTTTGATACAAAGAATTACTTTCAACATCCAAGACCTATACCATGGGAGACAATCCCCACCCTATATGTATGTGATGTATATTGAGAAGTTTACATCCAATATAGTACTCCCTCCGTTCTTTTTTAAGTGTCATTTTAGCATAAAGCTCTTCAATCAAGATAGTGGTATGTTAGAGTTAATTTTTCTATTATACCCTCATTTATTTTCTCTTTCCTAATAAATCCACTCCTACAGTCTCTCTCATTTATTGAGAAAGTAAGGGTATAATTGATAAGTTATGACATTAAATTATAAAACGACACTTAAATAGAAACAAAAATATTCTTCTAAAACGACACTTAAAAGGGAACGAAGGGAGTATAGTCTAAACATCTATTTATATATTTGGTATCCAACTCTCACAATGACTAATTCATAAGAATAATTTTATAGTTTATTTACGAGGGTTTATTAAAATTAAAATAAAATTCTATATCAATTCATAAAACACAAAAATTATTAACACTTAGAAGGTGAAAAAATTTCAACAATAATTATATTTCAAAATTAAAATATGAATAACTAACTTTCCAAAAAAGTTATTTAAATAATTGGGTTTGAGAAATGATTTTAGTGGACAAGTCATTTATATGGCGCATATATTTAAAAATGCACTTAGGCATCATATGAGATGGCGCATATAATATCTAGGAGTTAGATAAAATGGCACATGTATGTGTGTTTGTGAGGACGCGTCTGTGATACGGTGAACTGACTTTTTAGTTTTTGTATCGCAAATGTGCGGATAGCAAGAGTCGCCACCGACTTTTATTTTTATCCAATTAAGGGAAGGTAAAAGTACAGAAAAATACCTTCGTTTAGATTCTGAGTAAGGGAGAAGGTTATGAAAAGGGAAGGTATTAGCACCCTTTCCATCCGCATTTATTCTACGGCTCTTAGTTGCTCTAGATCACTTTTTAAAATTGCTTTCGTGTGTTTGACAAAATGTTTTGAAAAGGCATTTCGCTTTGACTTTGTAATGACTCATGTAGGAGTGTATACAAAGTGTTCGGAAATGTTTCGCTTTGAAAAGAGTTTGAACTTTGAAAAGAGTGTGGTGTGAAAAGCATTTGGTAGAGCAAGCAACTAAAACTCTTATCACCTACTCAGAATTGGTCGTTTTTTGCATTGTTACGTTCCTTTAGAATAGCGCTAGCCATACCATTAGTTAGTAGGTAGCTCCATTCGTTGGATGTAAGCGGGACATTCGAAGGGACATCGGATGGTCATGAAGGCAACTTGGGAGTATCCTAGCACATTCGAATGGACTATCATCATTTTCGAGGCGACAATCGAGGTCAAGATCATGTATTCGGAGGCGACATCGTGGGTCTTATGATCTTTGTATCGAAGGACTATGATGATTTGTTTGTAGGCAACGGTGCTAGGATACCTCTACGCTCGAGGACATGACCATTTTGAATTCGTAAGGCAACGAGAGAGAATTACCCTAAGGGGTGCACGTGTGAAAGAAGTGTGTTGATTTCAGATATTTTATCTTGAAAATTAGTGGGCTATGTTCGTTATTATCTTGCCATACACGCCTAGTTACTAGCAGTTTATAGGGTGCGGAAAGTAAAATGCGGAATGTAAAGATGCGGAAAGGTAAATCTTACGCTATTACATGGCTTTGGGGCAGATACATAATTTAAAATGCGGGAAATAAAGACCTAACTTTAAACTATTACATCCCATAGACAGTTACATTATTGAAAGAAAAAAAATGATAAAGCAAGAATCGTCTGAATCGGATCGACCTGTAAAGGAATGAGAAATCGAAAAATACGATATGAATCGAACAAGAGAAAAAATGTTAGAAAAATGCAAATTTTTATATGAGAAAATTATTACATGCTGGAAATAATATAAATATGCTAAAATAATTTTTGGGATTTTTTGAATGCTATTTAATAATTAAAAATGAATTAAAAGTGATTTAAATGCAAAATTATGAATAAAAATAAATATGCATGCAAAATTATATTTTTTTAATTTTATAAATTAAATAAAGGTTTTCTGAAAATAAATGCAAAAAGAAAAATAATTTTTGGTAATTTTTTAATGCAGAAATAAAAATATGAAAAGAAATTAAATAAGATGCAAAATATTGAAAATATGAGAAATATGAAAATAGTTAGAAAATATGAAAGTTTTGGAAAAAGAATGAAAACCGGTCCTGGCAGGGGTTGAACTCATGACCCTTGAGAGCATCTTCTCAAAACGAAGCCTTAACCACTGCGCCACATTGCCTTTTGTGTTTGGAAAGCTGGAATTCAAGGAATATAAGTGTAAACGTGTCACTGATTTGAAACTCAACGCGCAGTCAGCATGTGGGCCCTGTCACTTACGAAGGAACGAATCAGAACGAACCAAACTGCCACGCAAGCTATGCCGGATTCAGCATCGGTCAACGACGCCGGAGCCCTAGCTCCGGTCGTCTTCTCCGACGAGCCAAAACGCCAAACCTGCAAAATACTAAGAATCGAAACTCAGGGTTAAAGCTACCCCCCCTAAATCGGGGTCTGCGAATCCAATGGTGGTCTTAGTTTCCTTTGAATCGGCCTGCAATTAGAGATACAAAGCTAACAGTTTGAAAAACCCTAGTAATGGCACTATACGATTCTGACGTTCAAAACCAAGAACGATTGCCCAGATCAAACCCTAGGCATCTTATGAGCATGATAAAAGCATTAGAAACATTTAAAACAAGCAGGATAGTAAAATGCAAAAATCAGAAAAGTTTAAATGTATATGCATGTATATGCATCGATTCTGGATGGTTTGATCAATGCCAATAATGTATTCTTACTCAAACCTACCTCCTGAAGGCAATGGAGTGGTTTTTGAAGGCTGAAAACGGCTGGAGTTTGAAATTCGATTTTCAAAGTTTCTTGAAAAAAAATTGACAAAATAAGGGTTTGGCTTGAGCTAGGGTTTCGTCCCTGTGGCTTGTGATCTTGCTGAGCATTTATAGAGAAAGTTGGATGGCAAAAGTGAAAAAGATTGCTCCATCAATGTGCAAATATTTTCCATTAAAATAAATCAAATCTTTGAAAAATTTGATTTTCTCATGAATGCAAAGGCTAGCACGAATTTGGTATGAATCATGGGCTTTCTTGGACTTCAAGGAAGATATAAATCCATTCCTTTTGAAAATACTTAATTTTCATATTTTATATAATTTATTTTTGAATTAAATGTTATAAAATTCAAATATAAATCATAAAATAGAAAATTACCATGGCTAAGCATTTATGGGTCAAAAATCATGTCATGAACAAGTTTGGACCAAAAGATTTTAGGCCCATTTGGAAAATTTTGCATTTTGACCAAAATGTCCTTTTGTGCAATTGTCCAAAATCGCCCAACTTCCGAATAGTGTATCTTGCTCAATTTTCCACATTTTTGAGTGTTCTTGGACTTTTGGAAATTTCTAAGAGTCCTCTAACCAACCTTTTGGTCTCATCTCAATTGGAGTTTCCATGCTCAATATATCTTCAAAACAAAAAGTTGACTTTTTGTTGACTTTGAAAATGACCTGTAATGTTTTGAGCTATACCTCTCAAATGAAGCATTTTTTGGACATTCTTGTGAGACATGAAGTTGTAGAGAATTGAATTTCCTTCAAAACAAGAGGTGGTGGAAAACTTTCTGAGAAAGTATGAAGAAGTTATGATCAGTCAAAGTTTGGTTGACTTTTCTCAGTGAAACCCTAATTTAGAAAGTTTGACTTTTGAGCAAATCTTGAGTTTCCTTGATGAATCATGATCAACCCTTGATCAAATGATGAATGTAACTTCAAAATGAGGATGTTGACCAAAAATTATGAAGTTTGACTGTATGTTGACCACAGTTGACTTTTTGTCCGATACAACTGATTTTCAACCATCTGAGCAATTGTCTGAGGAAACTTGACTTGTGAGGCTTGAAACTTGATATGGAGAATATTTGAAACAAATGAGGAGGCATGAAGACCATTGGAGATGTTGGAAGTCCATCTTGACCTGAGGGATACCAAACCCTAGTTTGGGTTGATTGTCTAGGAGAGAGTTTGTCTGATCAACTCTTGAGGAATCCTTGAGTATAGATGTATGAAATCTCTTGAGAAGATGGAGGGAAAATTTTGGGGTATGACAGCGTCATCTTATCTAGTCATGAGTGTATCTGTTTTTTTTATAAATATGACTTCATTCTTCCATCATTCTTCACACATCTTCTCTCTTTCTCTCTCTAATTTTGTCATCATGACATTAAATATGATTTTCACTAGATACGGGTATGTTTTTTTCTCAGGAACCAAATTCCAATTCAGATGAATTTTTGGCACATCCATTTCATGGAGCATTTTAAGAGAGAGTTGCTCCGATAGTTAGACGGGGACATCCAAGATGGCGAAGTCATTAGAAGAATTCAGAGACAAAGAACGACCATCTCACTTGCGACCGGAAAACCTCACTGTAGCATCCAACACACCAAAAAAACACCCAAAGCTACCAAACCCCACAAGAATTATTTCCTTTTTATCCCCTTATTCAAACGACCAGTGCTACCGACCACTCATCCAACCCAATCCCCTGCCAACACGGTCAAACTTTGAGAGCATGAGTAACCGACTATTTGATAGCGGAATTTTAGGATTTGGTGACCTGACTGATTTCATGGACCTTGATCGCATTGATCTCACAAGTCCCTCGATCCAGCCTCAATAAGAACTTCGTAAGGGACGAACTTGGAGAGGACAGGGCAATTAAATTATTTGTAATTTTTATTTCCACAATGTAATCATTTTATTAAAATAAATTATTTAATTTTGTAGTTTCATTTAGAAATTATTTATTATTATTTAAATAAATAAAATTAAGAATACTCATAGGCGTCATATGTGTGGCTTGTTAGGTCTCAGATCAACTTAGGCGTCATCTGATATGGTGCATATATTCAAAATATATGTGCATTCGTCATCTCATATGGCGTATCCATTTAATTGATTTCTGAAACTTATATATTTGTGTTTTTTTAAAACCTAGTTATTGATGTATTTTTATTTCAAAACATGGTTATTGCTATTAAAAAAACGTTAAGATCTTTTTGAGAGTTTGGAAGGGAAGGGAAGAGGGGTTTGAAAAAAGGAAAAGATTAAAGAAAAAATTAAAATATTTTGGTTGAGAGAGTTTGTTTTTATTCATAACACTAAAAACCTTCTAACTTGGAGGAATTCAATATTTATATTGAATTAGGATTTTGGAAGGCGTACCTATATTTTTCAAATATATTTTATGTTGTTATAGTATTATGTAATGATAAATATTTTTTAATTATTTTATATAAAATTATTTTTTCAAAAATTATCAAATATTTTTTCTATATTTTTTTTAAAATTGATTGTTGAAAGTCTTCTCTTCCCCTCCCCTCGTCTCCAAGTTCGTAAATAAAGCCTACCATAATTAAAATATGAGACTTTTAGATAAATATACTCTCAAAAATTAACTCTTCGATATAGTTATTCATTACGATTTATTGAAAAAACTGAATTGATTTGAACTAAACTATAGTAAAAGTGCATTTGAATCGAACCGATTTAAATATACTCATAATCAAATTAAACAAAAATTATTGGTTTGGTATACCATTTCGAAACTCCGTACAATAACAAACTATAAGAAGACCAATTTTTCTAAACCGAACCGTTAAACTATTTTTTCAAATATTTTAATAAAAAAATTAAAATTTATTTTTAATATTTTTATTTTCAATTTTAATTCGATTCGATTTATTTATCAAATAATTTGATTGAAGAACTGTTTGTACAATATAATTAAATTCACTAATCAAACATAATAATTCAATTTATTTCGACAGTTCAGATTAGTTAATCTTTTAAAAACATGTTGCTTATAGTTTGTTTTTAATGTTGATGACTTTTACTAGCTGGTACCAACTCAACCCTAAGGTAAAGACAATGACATACTAGTATATAAGAAAAACACCGTAAAACCTTGTACTCAAAATAGTAACTCTTTATACATTTATTATAACTCACTCTCAACATTGGACTCAAATGGAGTAACATTTAGATATTTTCGATTAGTCATCAGAAACAAAATAATGTTGTCTACTTCAATGGAACAACAAATTATAATTGCTGACCTCGTAAATCCAAAAGAGAAATTCATGGTTGGAAAAGTTATAAGCAAAGTAGTTCAACTTGAATCCTAGTGAGCACTTTTATTTTCTTATGCAAGATTTAATAATTGATTAATTATATAAATAATGTGGGGGCTTTTTTTGCCCCAACCAAATCAGTTAAAAAAAATCACTTGAGTGGTTTGTTTCCATGTGGAATGTATGTGCAGTTCCCACTGTAGTACTCCTACTAATTTGTTGATTACAAAGCAAGGCAAAAGCATATGGGTAGAGAGAAAACAAAAAAGTTATTGTATTTAAATGTAGAAAACTTATGATAATTGCTTATAATTATGATCAACCATTTGTAGGTACATTCCAACAGGCCCAATGCCAAAAACACACTCTCTTGCCACGTGGATATTAGTGTACTTGGATGATATCAGCATGAAGTGTGATGATGACTGAAAATAAAACTATTTTTATTTTATTTTTTAAGGTATTTGTTGCCTTATGTAGATACAAATGCTAAAAACCAAAATAGTATATGTACAATATTAAACGTAACTCTTAATCGCTAGAGTATTACAATTGTGAAACTTTTGTCTTTTATATTTCATTTATACAAGTATAATCTTTCAAATGAAAATATCTCAAATTGTTATAATTGAGTCTTTCAATAACTAGTTATCCAAATATATTAACAATGAGAAATGATTGTAGTTGATATTTGTGTCGATATATTAATATAATATTTATATAATTTTATGGTGTAATTAAATTCAAGTTTAATTGAAATTTATTAATTTATTTAATGTATAAGTTAGTTATATACAAATATATTAGTTTGTAATTTAGTTTATATAATTCAATTTAATAATAGAATTCTTATTTCTCAATTTTCTTTCTTTTATCTCTAAAAGTATCTTATATACTAACAAATTGATATTTAGGGCTACATTATATTCTTGATCGTGTTTTCAAGAACCGCATATCAGAGACCGTGTTTCCGAGATCATAGGTTGTTGTCAATCAATCATTGTGACGATGAATGGTATTAACGGCATTCTGAATTCTCTTCTAACTCTTGACAAATACAATCTTTGTTTGACTTTCATGAAACCCTAGAAGTGGTTACTAATGGCGTTCTTGCACTGGCTGTAGATGCAACTGACGCACAGAGAACCGCTCATAACAAAGTCAATAAAAATGATTGCAAGGCGGGGTATTGCATTCAAACGACAGTAGATTCAGCGAACTTTGACAAAATTTCTCATGTTCAATCGATGAAGGAGGCATTGGAGATTCTTGTCAAGTAATATGAAGGAGGTGAGAAAGTTAAGGTTGTCAAATTGCAAACCTTGCGACAAAAATATGAATTATTGTCTATGGGAGAAGACGAAAATATTGCAGGCTATGTGTTGAAGGTGCAGAAACTCGTCCATCTCATGAAGGGTTGTGGTGAAATCCTAACTGATAAGATGATAGTTGAAAAGATAATGCATACATTGACCTTTCACTTTGATCACGTTATTGTAGTTATTCAAGAATCCAACCAACTTGAAACCCTAAAGCTGGAAGATTTGGTTGGTTCATTGGAAGCGCATGAGATTAGGATTGTCGAAAGGAAGCAAGTCCAAGACTCGATACAAGCATTGTAGGTTCAGTCATGGAAAAAGAATGGTGGTTCCAACAAATTCAAAGGCAACATAGACAAGACTCGGGACAAGAAGTCTTGGATAAATCAAGAATAAGGTCGATGACAGGGCTTCTAAATCCTTGAAAATAGGAGAAGGAAATTCTTATCAGAAAGACAAAGAAGAGAAGAAAGGTGTGAAAGGCAAGGATGAAGGAGCGAACCTTGCAGTCAAGATTTAGATGATATGACAGTTATGGTTGTAGTTATTGATAACCATGTTGAATACATGATCTGGTTCCTCGACTCTGGAAGAGCAAGGTCAAACTTGTTGCAAGTAGAAGGCACGTGTGACATTGTTATACATAGGAGCAATGAAGCTAAAGCCTTGATCAAAGATGTACTTTATGTACCTGGCATTAAGTGTAATCTACTGAGTGTTAGACTACTAGTTGAATAAGGTTTCTCAGTCATCATGAAAGACAGAGCTTTAGAATTTTTCGACACCTAGAACAATTTGGTATTAGAATCTCTCTTGTCAAAGAATTGGATGTTTAATATTATGATCATTTTGATAGAGGTACAATGCCTGAAAATAGTTGTTGACCACAAGGATAAGTGGTTGTGGCCTTTGAGGTTTGGTCACTTGAACTTTCGATCACTCAATCAATTGATTACTCAAGATATGATAATTGGCATATTGGGTCTTGATATGCCCGACAAACTCTGTGAAGGTTGTTTATTCGGAAAGTAACCCAAAAATTCTTTTGTTTCGACCATGCCAATAAGATCTTCTTGTATACTCGAAGTTGTACATTCAGATGTATGTGGCATGTTCGAAGAGCAAACCATCGGTGGAAACATGTACTTTGTTTCATTTTTCTATGAGTATAGTCAAAAGCTTTATATCTATGTGATAAAGCAAAAAGACAAATTATTTGAAATCTTTAAGAAATTCAAGATACTTGTCGAAAACCATAGTGAGAAGAAGACTAAAGTTCTGGGAACAGATGAAGGTGACTTATACACGTCCAAGATATTTGAAGATTTATGTGCAAAACATGGTGTCGGTCATTAGGTAATTGCTCCATATATGCCTCAACATAATGGAATTGCAAAAAAAAAAAAGAAACAAGACCATATTCGACTACAGTTTATATTTTGAATAGGTGCCCAACCAAGAAATTGGAGAATAAGGTTCCTGAAGAAGTGTTGAGTGGCAAACGACCATCATTGAGTCATTTTAAGGTGTTTAGTTATATGTGTTACAAGCATGTTCCTCATGCGAGAAAAAGGAAGCTTGATGACAAGATTGAACCTATAATTCTAGTAAGATATCATAAAACTGGTGCATACATGCTATTTAATGTAATGAATGAGAAAATTGTGATAAGTCGAGACATTGTGATTGATGAAAAATTTGACTGGGATTTGAATTCTAAGTATGCAATTAACAAGCCATTGATGAGTTATGGTTTCGATGAAGAAACGGATGAAGTAGAAATCAAAGAAATTATTGATATTCCAGTCGAAGTCGAAGTAGTTGCTGACATTCCCGACACATTCGAATTCGAAAAGGGTGTGGCTAGCACAAGCCAAAGACCTCAAAGAACTAGAGTTCGTCCAACCAGAATTCAAAACTATGAAGTAACTGGTAATGATGAAGTAACACCAGAAGGAGAATTAGTTTATTTTGCTTTACTTGCATGTGTTGAACCAATCATCTATAGTGAGGCTTTAAAGTATAAATAGTGGAAGTAAGCTATGGTCGAAGACTTACGGACAATCAAAAGAAATAACCTATCAGAGTTAGTCAAATTTCCAACACACACAAAAGCTATCAAAGTGAAGTCGGTGTTCATGTTGAAACACAATGTTGATGGGTCGATAGTAAGACATAAGGAAAAATTAGTAGCTCGAGAATTTCATCAGCGAGCATGACTCGACTACTCTGAAGTGTTTCTCTAGTAACAATATTTAGAAATTAGCATTTCTAAATGGTTCTTTAGATTAAGAGTTCTATGGCACAACCTTATGAGTTTATGATTCATAAGAAAGTGAGTAAGGTTTATAAGTTGTACAAAGCACTCTATGGTCTCAAGCAGACACCTAGGGAGTGGAATAAGAATATCGACTCATAATTAGTCAAATTAGGATTCATTAAATTCAAATTAGAGTATGGTGTCTATGTTCAAGTTATGGCATAAAATATACACATCCTCTGCTTATATGTTGATGACTTGCTAGTAATTAGAAATAGCTTGGAGAACTTGTCAAAGTTTAAAGAGTTGGTGATGAGGAAATTTGAAATGTCAGATCTGAGAAAATTATCTTATTTCCTAGGCATAGAATTTCAAATGTCGAAGCAAGGTGTGGTGTTGCATCAAAGGAAGTATGTCAAAGAGATACTCAAGAGATTCAGGATGGATGATTTGACACCTTCATCTTCGTTTGTCGAACCAAATTTGAAATTGGAGAAACATGGAGAGGAAGATAAAGTCGATGTTATTTTGTTCAAACAAATTTTGGGATCTTTGAGGTAATGTGTGCAACAATCAACCTGATATAGGTTTCGCAGTCAGATTAAGAAGCAGATACATGAGTGAACCAAGGGTGTCGCACATGAAGACTGCAAGAAGAATATTGAGATACTTAAAAGGATCAATAAATTGTGAAATTCTATTTCGAAGAGATTCTAAAAGCAAAGAAGCTACGATTACTTGTTTTTGCTAATTGATATGGAGATAAGGAAGATCGAAGTAGTACAACTAATTATTTCTTTCAAGTATTTGGTTCCTTGATCTCATGGTGCTTGAGAAAGCAACATGTGGTGGCATTGTCATCTTTGAGGATCGTATGTTGCATGTTAAGCAACTTGGATCACATCTGTGTTGGAAGAGATCGGAGTCAAAATGAAGAGACCTCTAGTATTGCAGAGCAACAACAAATCAGCCATTAATCTTGTAAAGAATTGAGTTTTGGATGGAAGGAGTAAGCATATCGAAGCTAGATTTCACTTCTTAAGAGAAAAAGTAAATCAAGGTAAACTTGAAGTAAGGCATTGCTTAAGTAAAGCACAAATAGATGACATTTTCACCAAAGGATTGAAGATCAACAGATTCTTGAATTTTAGAAAGAATTTAGGAGTAGTTCAGATCCACTATTACTAGCTTAGGTTTGACAACTTGGATTACAGGGGGTGTTGAGATATTAGATATAATCTAAGTTGTGTAATCCAAGCGCAAGCCCAATTAGGTTTTGTTAGCCTACTTACTGTACACGTTAGTTGTATATAAATAGACAGGTTCGTAATTCAATTTGTTCAATTCAATTCAATAATTGAATCCTTATTTCCTTATTCTCACTTTATCTCTTTCTTCCCTTACTAAAAGTGTCTGATGCACTAACAATTTGTACATTTATTTATAAGTTTCTTTCAGTGTTTTAAAAATTGAAATGTTCTGGCAAGTCGGACTGGTTAAACTATGAATTGTAGGGTAAAGCGGTTTAGTAAGGTCATTGGACCATAGTTGCAATTGAACCAATCAAAACCAGTGTGATCCAGCTGGCTCATTGGTCAAACCAATGAATCGGTGGATTTCTTGATCCGACGAATTGATCTTTTTATGCTTATTTTTTAGCTTAATTATAATGTTGATCTCCTATTTTCATTTTTCTTAAGTTTTGGTGCCCATATTTTGAAACTCGATTTTATTAATATTTATAATTATATTAATTAATTATAATAATTAAATATTAAAATTATAAAATAAAAGTCAAATTTTAAGAATCGGACATGTAGCCTTATTAATTGTAGGTTTACCAACTGCACCATAAATATTTGTATGTTTAATTTGTTCAAAAAGAAGAGAGTTATATATTCTATAATTACAACATTTCACTCTAATGCAATTCTCATAAAACTTACTTATTATTAATCATATAATATAATAATATAATAAATTTAGAAAATTAGAAAATTAATTATGCGATATAATAAAATTAACAAAAGTTTTAAAAATAATTATCTTATTAAAAAAATAAAATTATATTTTCATATTATTAGAAGTTATGTGGTCCGACTAATTATCTACTGATCTGACCAGTAATTTAATAACCCACTAACTTAAAGGAATCAATTATCAGTCCAGGTTTTAAAACATTATTTCTTTTTCAAAGTAAGTTTAAATTTATGAGAAATTTATTGGAAAATATGGAGCCAAAAAAATTGATAAAAATATTAGTTTTAGAATTGATAGAATTGAAAAGGTTTGTTGCACTAAGTATTATATATAAGATGATAAAATGATTTAGACTTTACGGATGTGTTTGTTTAATTTGTTGTTTTTTATTCTTATAAAAAATTATAATATTTTATAATTTAAGGAGAAAATTTAGATAAATTTCTTATATGTAATTTTTATTATTTATGAAAATGAAACTAGAAGCAACCACTTCACCTGAACAAACAAACACTCTGAGGGTCTGATATACTCCAGAATTCATTGTGTTATATGCAACAGAGCTTGGTTCATGACATACCCTGATAGCACTATATATCCTAGATACCCATATTTCTAATCACTCCCATGTCTAGGTGAAAATTTTCAGTAAACAAAGAACTATGCAAAGGTCACAATCTAGATTTAAATTCTGAAATATTGTCATTAGGCACACTAAATTCCTTGCAAATGACAGTTTCAATTATGAGTAATTACTTGAAGTTAAGAACTGGGCTGAGAAACTGCTTAAGGCCACTGATTTAGAAGAAATAATGCTTATGCAGAAGGCTAAAGTTAGCTGGCTGAAATTGGGTGATGGTAATAACTCTTACTTTCATGCAATAGTGAAGGGAAAAACCAAACAAAATGGCATCCACATGATAGAAGATATTGATGGCAATCAACTCACTGACTTCAAAGACATGGAAAATGAATTTCCCTAATGTCTTCACCAATTGGATTATGATTTGTGTGAAAACTGTGTCGTACAGATATAGCATAAATGGTCAAGTAACTTATTTGATCAAAGCAAAGTGGGGCCTTAGGCAAGGGACCCCATATCTCATTTTCTCTTTGTTCTTGTAATGGAATATTTGCATCGCTGCCATGTAAAGGCGGATAAACTATGGATTTGTTGGTTGGAGACATATTTCTTCAAAAAAACATGACGTTATGATGTGGCATCCAAGTGCCAATTGTTCATGAATATCCGAGACATGATGAAGGGCACCCAATATTGGGAAACAGTGATACAAACGGGTGTATACAAGACCAATGGCATGTATAGAGATCTCAGATGAGAGTTTGAACATGTGCCTTGGAAGAGAATGTTGCACAACAACTATGCCCGACCTCAGATAGATTGGTGCAATTTGGCATTATAATTGACACTTATTGTAGCTTATGTGGTGGTGAAGAATCCATTGATCACCTCTTTTTCCACTCTGGAACTCCTTGCAAGATTTGGAGTGATGTTTCCAAGTGACTTAACATAAATCATACTCCAACGGAATGGACAAGGGAATGTAGTTGGATCACAAAGTAAAGTAGCCAAAAAGGTTGGAAAAAACAAATTCTCAAAGTTGCTATTACCGAACCACTTATGAAATCTGGAAAGGAAGGAACCAAATGGTGTTTTCCCAAAAAAATCATAGACCACAACATAGTAGAGAAAATTATTGATATTGAAAAAAGTAGATGTAGTTTAAATAGGAAGCTTTATTTGCACATAAATGCTCCTAATCAGGATTAAGTTGTTGAGTTTTGGTACCTGTATCCTTTTGGATCAGTTGTAATATCTGTTTTTGGATTTTAATAAAAATAATGTCTGTTCTCCAAAAAAAATTATACACTTTTTATATTTTTATTAAAAAATAGTAAAAATCACATCTGATATTTAAGTTTTTTTAAATTTAATTACTTTGGTGAAGTCGTGAATTTTTTATTTTGACTGTTTTGTAACTTATTTTAGAGTGTGGGCAAGTGATAAAATAAGTAGTGAAAAATCACTTTGAGGACAAATTTAAGAAAGCTAATAACAGGGCAAATATAGATGGTTTTCAATTCAAAAAACTCCCCTCTTATGCAAAGAGCCTAAAAAGTGTGTGTAGTGGAAAAAAATCATGGAAACAGTTTGGTCGTGTGACGGAAACAAAAGTCTCAATCTAAATGGATTTAATCTAAACTTCTTTAAGTCATGTTGGGCATATTTAAAATATGTGTAAGATCGACTAGGTTTTAGTGTAAAATGAATCATTTGGATTAAGTTAGGATTTTACCTTCAGTGACACATACTTAGTGCTAATCAATGACAGTCTGACCGAAGAATTCAAGACCTACTATGAAAAACATTAAGAGCACCCACTGACTTCTTTCGTATGTCTCATCACGGCCAAACGAGTGGTTGGCTTGGAAAACAAGGCAACAATTGTCGGGGACCTTATGGGCTTCGAAATGAATGATAGCTTCAGTTTCAAAATACTACAATATGACGAGAATACAATTTTGTTGGGGGTGGTTCTTGGAGTAATTTTTGGAGTATAAAGAGAGTTCTTCAAAGTTTTGAATTAGTTTTAGGTTTGCGCATAATTTTTTTAAAAGTAAGATGTAGGGAATTAATGTGGACGAATATTTCATACAGTGACATCATCTTTCTTATCATTTTATATAAAATTTATCCCTTTTAAATTTTTGGGTTTACTTATCGGTTTCAACTCTAAAAGGATCGGTACGTGGATTCTCGTGATAGAGTCATTGCAAAATATATTATTCATTTGAAAATGAAAATACTTGTCAATGAGAAGATAAAATGAATTTTATAAACAATGTTACTCACAAGATAACTTCCATTTAAAAAATATTTTTATGAGATGGTGTAGATATAAAGAAGAAAATTTGTTGGATTAGTTGAAAAATATATGCAAATCTAATATAGAAGGCGATTTGACTTAAAAATATAGACCTATTTAATTTTTTTTTACTTAACAAATGAAAATGGTGCATGTTAGCTTATATTAAGTAAAGAGAAGGTGGTTACGCGGAAAAAAAAATTTTCAATCAAGTCGCGTGATCTTTAACTTTTTGAGTCAGATTTAACAGAAAATTTAATCCTTCTTCATATTTTGTGCTAATTTATTTTGGATTTTAGATTTTTTAAATTTTTTATTATTTGTGAGAGTTAGAGTAGGAGTGGCAAAACAGTTTGACTGTTGGGCATTGTCTATTTTACCTGCACTTTAGTGCGGGTGGATAAAGAATTTAGGCATAATGGGTTTGTCCTGCCCTATTTTTTATTTGCTGGTATATATTAATATACATTTTGTATTTTTTGGCTTAAAATGTGCATTAGCTTGATGTCTGCTAACCCTCATGTTTCGTACGGGATGGAACAAAGTTTTAGGTCCACACTCTAAAATATATGCACCTCATTCGTCCAATATTTTCGTAGTCTTTTACAATATAGGCCTAAATGAGAGAGAGAGAGAGAGAGAGAGAGAGAGAGAGAGAGAGAGAAGTCACATTTCAACCTAAAATCTTAAGGTATTAGGTGAAATGAGTCATCTCTCTTATAAATTCAACAAACCACTCACTTGCACCCAGCACTCTCTCCATGAGTGTGAGTTCTCATATCCAATAACAATATCCAACATTTGATCTAGCTCACGCTTCCTCACTAAGTTGAACTACGGCTCTAATACCACTATTGAAGAGTCCAGGAGTATCAATGAAACTAATGCTCCATAACCACAAGTGAGTGAGACGCCACATCACAACCTAAAATCTTAAACTATTAGGCAAAATAGATCATCTTTCTTTTATAAATTCAACATTTCACTTATTCATAAACAACATGAGACTTTAATCACTCACACTTACACCCAACATCAACTATATTTTTCCTTAGTATAATTTCCTTATTAATAATAATTTTTGTTTATAGTGAGAATTTAAACAAAAATATTGAACTAATCTATAAACAAAAATATTGAACTAATACTAATTGATATTAATTGATATTAAGCAATACTAATAAAAAGTATAAAAGAATGATGATTTGCATCAATGTCTCTCTCACAAGCCCTTTTCCACTAAAACGATTTTGGTTATCCCGTTTTATGCCCAAAGTATCTAATCTTAATCCATCACGTTCCGTTATCAGCCGCCTTACTTCCTTGGTGGAATTAGTTCTCAAAGTGCCACTAAACAAAATCAAAACTATACACTATATATTTTTCATCAAAATTATTAATATTGAAAAGATGCAATAATCAATTCATATATATGCGTGATAAACAACACCTTCAGTTTCACGTCACTCCTTCACAATATAACTCCTAGATCAAAAATTTCTATAAATACCAAACCTTGACACCCACCACCTTCATCTATATATCCTACCTATAGCCAACCTCTTTCATTTAATTTCTTACTCTACCTTTAATTATTTAATGGGTGATAACAATAATATTAACAACAATGTTAATCTTCCACCAGGGTTTCGATTTTATCCAACTGATGAAGAACTTGTGGTCCATTTTCTTCATAGAAAGGCTTCTCTTTTACCTTGTCATCCAGATGTTATCCCTGATCTTGACCTCTACCCCTTTGATCCATGGCAACTTCAAGGTAACTTCATTTTATTGTTACTATATTATAGTTTTACATTAATTAATTAATTAATTAATACTCTTAATATAATTAGTTTGATTAATTTTTTGTAGGTAGAGCTTTGGAAGAGGGAAATCAATGGTATTATTATAGTAGAAGGACACAAAATAGAATTACTAACAATGGTTATTGGATGCCAATGGGAATGGAAGAACAAGTTGTGACAAGTTCAAGCAATAAGAGAGTTGGTGTGAAGAAATATTATGTTTTTCATATTGGTGATTCACCTAATGGTAGCAAAACTAATTGGATAATGCAAGAGTATCGTCTTTCCGATTCCGCTTCTTCTTCAAGATCATCATCGTCTAAAAGAAAATCTCATCCGAAATCGGTTAGTATATATTATCGTACTATACATGAATTTTAATATTATATATATTGTGTCAAAAAATTAACACATGAAATATATGTATATTTTGAATTTGAATCTGCACTTATTTGAATTTTATTAATATTAATTTTATTATTGTTTTTTTATTTAGGAACATAGTAGATGGGTGATATGTCGAGTTTACGAGCGCGATGAAGATGACGATGAAGATGGAGATGGAACTGAGTTATCATGTTTGGATGAAGTTTTCTTATCATTGGATGATCTTGATGAAGTAAGCTTGCCAAATTAGAAGATGGAAATGCAAATGCAATGCAAGTGATAATAATACTATAGAGAGAGTTTAATTACATTTTCCTAATAGGAGATAAAGATCTAAGCTAATTGTTGTTGTTATCAATATGATTAATTTTCTTTTTTGTTATTGTAGTTACTTAAATTAAATGTAATAGTCATTGTGATCACTAATACTCAGTGAAGTTGCTATAGCTATAGAATTCTAGGAGGCCTTTGAAGTGGGGCACTATATGAAATGAAATTCATGACCAAACAATATGCAATATGACGTTCTGCTTTCAAAGATCCCATTCTCTATTTCATTTGGAATTTTTTTGTGATTTTTCAGTTTAGTTTTTATGCTGACACGTGGATAATCAAACACTCTCTTTTGCCACTGATGAATATCACATAACCCTGCAAATCCAATCCAGATAATTTAGGCAAAAAGTTCATATCTATTTTTATACTATGGAAGTAACGTGTGGGATTTGTGTTCCCTACGAGTGCGTGGGAATAAGCTTATATTTGTCAAATTGTTTTTTTTAAATATTTAAAAAAATATATATTGAAAATAATTGACCATGATGAAGTAACAACGAAAAATAATTCTTAAATATTTTATTTGATTTGTGTTTCATCAAATTGTATTGAATAATAGACCATGACGAAATAACATGAAAAATAATTCTTAAATATTTTACCGGATTTATGTTTCGAGACAAAGACTGGGGATTGTTATAAATTACTATTTACTAGGAATACATTTCATGGTAAAGTTAGTTATAAAACCTATCAAACTTCTCGAGCTAGTATTCACATTGAATTTTTATATTAATTTTCTTATTGATCCAACTTTAATACCACATTTTAAAATTTATGTAAGTTTAATATTTTCATCTCTTAAAATATATATTTTTTATCTAAAAATTTGATAATTAATACCCACTTGAATGTTAGAGTCTTCACAAGTATTTTTTTATATCTTTCATCAATATTTTCATTGAACTATTATTTACATATGTTTGTCAATGAGTATCTAAATTCTAATTCAAAATATTTGATATGTATAATTTTTGTCTAAAAATGAAATAAATAACTAATTATTAATCGAGATAATAGTTGAGTCAATTAAGATTTACTATTACTCAATAACAGTTACATCAGTCAAAACTTAAAAAGCACAAATAAAAAGAAAAAAAAATAATTAGATAATTAATTACTCAGATCATCGAGTAATAATATTTCACTTCAAAAAAAATAATTTAAAATAATTAATACGATAAGAGACTTTAAAATTAAAAAACTAATTTAAGATTTGATAGAAAAAATATGTGACATAGAATACAAGTAACTAAAAGAATGATTGACCCTTAAAGAGCTAGGTAGGATGATGAAAGGCATAGGAATGAAGCATTGTTATTGAGTTGGGAATGTCACCTCTCACGTGCAAGGAGTGTTGTTGAGAGAATTATAATGAGATTTATACATTGATCAAACTTGAGAGAAATGAATAGTGGGTCCATTCATTGTGGGAATGCTTGCATCTTAACATTTGGGGGGGCAATAGTCCTATTACACTTTTATAGCATTTGCCTACTTTGATGGTATTTGTTAGCTAGTTGTCTTGTATCACAACAACAAGAAACAATTCTATTATTTTTATTTTTAGTTTTATTTTATTTTGAATTTTTCTTGCATATAATAAATAATAATTGTAAATATTGGTTCCTGCTTAGGGAAGCATCAAGTCATGTGTGATGAAAGCATTCGCATGCTTTGAAGCACCAACACGAGCACTATATTTTATATTGTCATCACAAAAAGAGTGACAGACCTGTCCATGATGTTTACCTTATATTCATCACTTTCTTTCTCTTCCAATAAATACAGACAAGATTATTACCTTAATTTCTCTATTTACAAGAATCCAATAACAATAGAGATTGCTTAATTATCTTTCTCATTAGTACTACTACCATTTATCTATCTCAATAATACATGATGCTTTTTTTAATCAAATGATAGCCGAAGCTTGCGCAATTTTGCATAATTTACGTCATTTTCAACGGTGTACAAATATCTAGGATTTAAGCTTAAATCACATCATATTCACTTTAAACAGTTGACTAAATTTTAATTATATTTTCAGAGAATTTTTAACCTAGTTTCTAGTTGACAAATAAAATCTTCGACTATTCATTAAAGTAAAACCTTTGTTTAAGGTATTATACCTTTCAAATTGAAGGGAGAAAATGTTAAAGGAGAATAATCAGACTTCAAGTTAATATAATCCACCTTAAAAATTAATTTCATATTTTAAGAATAATATTTTTGCAATAATCAATTAAGTTGTAATGTACTTATTAGAAATATGACAATATAACACATACTTGTTGATGATTCAGACGAATCCACTTTGAATTTGATGGGGAAAAAATATATTTTGATTGAAATTGAGCTCGGTTTTAAGTTTTTTCTGATTATAAAATAGTGACAAGTCGAGTGATAGAAACACTAGTATCATCATGTGTTGGAACAATGGGGATTTTCAAAAAAAATGAGGAAGAAGAGAGAAAATTGTAAAGGAAAAATATTATTCTCAATTGAAAATTGTTAACTATCAAGATTATATTGAAATTACAACATCATGATTATTTATATGCAACCAATGCCTAAGCCCAAAACATACAACTCAAATCCAAAAACATACCAATTACATTTCGACTTAACAGTTATATGAAGTATTTGACTCTGTTGAATACAATTGACTTATATTACTTCAACTAGGTCGAAGATACCTATGTGGAATACAACTTTTTCTATAAAATAATTAATTACAACTTCTAACACACCACCTAATTCATGTTTTCTAAACTTCTCGTCTCAATGCTTTTCTTCAATTCATCGAAGCTGACTTTCTTCAAGGATTTGGTGAGTATATCAGCTGGTTTTCATTCTTCTTGCAATGCTCAAGTTCAAGCTTCTCTTTATTTACTTGATCCCTAAGAAAATGATACCTCTTATTTATGTGTTTACTGTAACACCCCAATATTTTCAATTATTAAATAATTTTAATTTTAATTATTTATTTAATTAAAATTAGAATTTTTGGTATTTTTGAAATTATTGGAAAATAAAAGGAGTAAAGGATTGAGCTTGTGTTGTGATTAGTAGACGAAGGAGGTGTAAGGTAGTAAAAGTCTCTAACTAATTTTATTTTATTATTAATAATAAAATAAGTAGTAAGAAGGAAAAGAGTTAGAAAAGTCAAAGTGAGAAGAGAAACAGCGTACGTGAGAAGAGAAGAGGCAAAGAGGAAGAGGAAGAACCCAAAGCTCAAGGATTCAAACGATTGACCAAGGTAAGGGGTGACTTTCTCTAGTTATTATACCTTATAGATTTTGGGAACGATAGGATTGATTGAGTAGTTTAGGAATCCCATTTTAGAATTTTCTAGGTTTATGAGTTTTGACCCTAAAATGCCTAATTGTGTGAAATTGAGTCAATTACATGTTATAGGGTTGTTATGTGTTGTCGGTTCATGTTGTTTTTGCACTATGATGTTGTTTGATGAACTATTTTGGTGTTAATTGTGGTTTTGTTCGTATTGAAATGAATGGGGTCGAATTGGAAATCATGAATGTTGTCAAAACTATGTTTTTCTGCTACAGACGTCGCAAGAACCGGTTACCCTCTAGGAGGAACCGGGTTCCACATATAAATTCCAGCAAATTGATTTTTATGAGTCGTGGGAACCGATTACCCCCTGGGAGGAACTAGGTTCCTAGTACATTTTCCAGAAAAATACTTTTTATAAAACGTGGGAACCGGTTATCCCCTGGGAGGAACCGAGTTCCACATACATTTTCCAGAACGTGTTTTCACTATGATAGTGGGAACTGGTTACTCCCTTGGAGGAACTGATTACCACTGTTACTTTTTGAAAAATATTAAACTTTGAAAATTCATAACTTTTGAACCGTAAGTCCTTTTTAATCGTCGTTTTGGACATTATTCCTTAAATTAAATATTCTATTTTATGAAATAAAGAAAATAATGGTAACTTGGTTTTATTTTGGGAAGTATTGATTTTCCGACTTTGTGAACTATTCGTACCTTGCTACTTGGTGGGTAGGCAATGTATGTTGTTTTAGATTGTGTATGTGTGTATACTGGTGGCTGTATGCGTATGATGGTGATAGCATTACTAATTGATGAGTAATTGTTTTGCATGTTTATGCTATTGGTGATGATCATGATAATTGATTGATATCATGTTTTGGATTGATGATGGTTTATGATGTATGATGTTATCATAACCTGTGTTGAATGTTGCATGCTTTTATGATGTGCATGCATATACATTCTGGTGGTAGCTAATTCCCATTGTGTGGAATTAATGAGTTTTTCCAATAACCGTTCCCGGGTGATTATGGGTGGTGAGGTTGGATTCATGCTCGGGTGATTATGGACGAATCGATATAACTGTATCCGGGTGATTATGGATTAATGTGTGACTTAGTTCACTTTTGGTACCACATGCATAGAGTCTTGCATTTCATTTTGTATGGATTATAACATGATAGGATGGTTTCCGGTGTTATAATCTAGTTGTTGTGTGTGATGTATATTTATGACTTGTGTTGTGGAATGAATGAATAAATCTGATTATGCTGAATAGGGTGGAATAATAGCTTATGAAATTCTGTTGTTTTATGAATTTATAATGCATTATAATTATGACGTAGTCTCACCCTTACTTTGATGATTTCATATTGAAGCTTTAGCGGGTTAGAAGTTGGTGAGGATGGCTCGTAGAGCTATGCATTTTTATTTTATCGCGTGTCGGTGTCATGCTCTGATTGTAACACTGGGGAACGCTTGTCTAGAGTTATTATTAAACTCTGTTTTTAATTGATATTTAGTTGAATAATTATGTTGATGATTCAAGGCATTGACCTTCGAGGTTTTCATTTGGGATTTGAAGTTATCCAAGTTTTGAAGTTATTTCGCTGTGTTGAACATGTGTATTTGATAATTAATTGAGTTATGTTCCTTAGTAAAGCATGACATATGTATGTAATTTCATTTTAAGTAATTGTGACGCCCTTTATTACATGTTAACTCTGAATCATTTTATTATTCCAGGGATATTTTAGAAGGGTGTTACATTTACTTCGACCGTGACACATAGGGTGGTTGACTAGTTCAATAGCTGACTTGTTATCTACAAACAACTTCATTTTCTTAGGTTCCATGATCTTGAGTTCCTCTAGAAGCATCTATATCCATACATTTTGACATGTAATATGATGCAACCACGTACTTAGCTTCACATGATGACAACGCCTCCTATCATGAATATGTAGCATGTAGTACTTTTCGTCTTGATCTCTACTAAAATCTGAATTAATGTAACCAAGTACCTCTGCATCTATGTTAGTCTTCTTCTTTCTTGGCATCAACGCACCATGATCAATCTTACCTTTAATGTATCTTAGCGCTCTCTTGACTGCGACGAGATGGAATTATTGGGATTTCTCCATGAACCTGCTCAACAATCAAACACTTTAAAAAATATATGGCTGGTATTACAAAGATACTTCAAGGATCCAATGGTTTATTTGTATAGTGTCTCACTCACAAACTCATCATTTGTATCCTTCATCCACTTTGGTTCGGTTTCTAATGGTGTGGTAGCTACACTAAAGTTGCTCATATTGAACATTTTCAAGATATCTTGAGCATACTTCTTCTGGTTCACTTGTGTATTTAAACTCCATCCCTAAGAAATATGACAAGTTCCCTAGATAGGACATTTCAAGCTCCTGTATCAGGTTCGACTTGACTCTTCTTATCTCTACTTCATTTACACTTGTAATAAACAAATTATTTATACAAGAATAAAATGATTTGATTGACCATGCTTGCATCATTTACATACACTTCATGTTCAAATACACACTTAGTGATACCTTTTTGATCAAAAAGCTATATATCCTCTAATTCCAAGATCTTGGGCCTTGCTACAAACCATAGAGAACCTTCAATAACTTGTACACCTTCTACTCTTGCCCCTTGATTTTGAATCTTGGTGGTTGGGGGACATAAACCTCTTTTTCTAATGGTCCATTCAGAAATGTTAACTTCACATCTAATTGATGTATCTTCCATCATTTGTATGTTGCATTCGACACAACAATACGGATGGTTTCCAGCCTTGCAATAGGTGCATGGACTTCGTCGAAGTCAATACCATCTTTTTGTAGAAAACCCTGTGCCACTAGTCTTGCCTTATACTTGGCAATTTCACCTTTTGGCATTCGTTTCAACTTGTAGACCCATTTCACATAAATTGGCTTCTCACTATATCTTTCGATAGGCTCCTAGGTCTAGTTCTTCTCAATTGCCCTAATTTCTTATTTCATGGCTGCTAACCAACTTGAACCAGTCATGGATTGATCCTAGTCAATTGGTTCTGATTCAACAATCATCATCACTTCTTCTATTAAGTCACCATCTAAATCGACTGCTTAATCTGGAAATCTTTCATATCCAATTATCCTTGTCGACTCAATTATTTCTCTAGTCGATCTTTAGACATTATGCTTATGTGGTTCTTCATTTTGATTAGTGGTGACTTCAGTATGTTAGTCTTATTCTTCAAGCACAGTTGGGATTGTCTCTTGCATATGCTGATCATACTCCTAAGTCTAATTACACCATTTACTTTTGTCCACCAGCACATCTCTACTGATTACTAGTTTATCATCATTTGGTATGTACAGCTTGTAGGCACTAGTCGAATGATATCCTATGAGTACCATGGTTTGACTTTGATCATCTAGTTTCTCCCTCAATTGCCTAGGTGCATGTCTGAAGCACATTGATCCAAACAATCTAATATGACTATCATTTGGTTTTTGTCATGTCCAAGCCTTATAAGGTGTCTTGTCGACTATTTTCTTGGTTGGACATATGTTAAGTGTGTACGCTACTGTCAAAATTTCTCCCCCCAACCCCCAAAAACAATATCTTTGGCATTTCTTTAGCTTTCAACATACTTCTGGCCACGTTCAGTATACTTCAATTCTTTCTCTCAGCTATACCATTATGCTGAGGAGTACATGATGTAATGACCTCATACTTTATTCCTTCCTCATTTCAAAACTTAGCAAATTCTCAAAAGGTGTATTCACCTCCACCATCAGTTCTTAGTTTCTTTAATTTGAATTCATTTTTCTTCTCAAGATGCAATTTAAACTTATTGAACTGTGTAAATACCTCACTCTTATTTTCGATCAGATAAATCCATATATATCTGGTGAATTCATCTATGATAGTTAGGATATAATAGTTAACTTCATTTGTTCTTACTTTAAAAGGTCCACACACATCAGAGTGAACTAGCTCCAGATTTTCCTTCGACCTCATGGGAAAGTCATGCTTGAATGATTTTCTATAATGATTTACTTTACAACATTCCTCATATACCTAACGTGGTTCCTTCACCCGAGGTAAGTCGTACACCATATTCTTCTGATTGAGCATACCTAAACTTTTTAAGATTAGATGTCAATAATTGTGATGCCATAGTCAATTCTTATCTTCTTCCACAGTCAAATCAAGACACTTGTGATCAAATGTGTTGATCTCTACTTTGAAGGTCTTGTTATCTTCCAACGGTGTTATCATAATCAATATTTCATCATCATCATCATACATCTTCATATGATTTTGTTCAAGCTTCATGTTGTACCATCTTGCTAGTAATTGACCAGTGGTTATTAGGTTACTTCTCATCAAAGGTACATACAACACATCAGTGATACCAGATTTTCAACCATCCTTTCTAACCACAAATATGTCTCATTTTTTACCTGATGTCACGTGTTTTCCATCTGCAAACTTTATCACTTTCTTAACTTATTCATCTAGTTTGGTGAACCAGTTATTATTACAAGTCATGTGTTTACATCATCCTGAATCCAGGTATCACATATTGGTTTGTTCATTGTTCGACTGAGTATTGGCCATGAGTAACACATCATCAGAGTTAATATCTCTAGAATACTGCATTTCATCGTTATATTTTGTTCTTAGTTACTTCTATCTTCGACAGTATTGAGCATAATGACCAATTACTTGACAATTGTAACACTGCACCTCCTTCATGTTAACTTTCTTCCCCTGATACTTATTTCTCGTGTATTTCTTGGTTGAACCAGAGTGATTCTTTGAATTCTTGTTTAGCTTCTCATCCTTAGCAAGATTATTTCTCTACTTCACCTTCTTTTTTTAGACTTCTTGATGAATCTTACTTGTAGTGTTTGTTCAGCCACATTCTCCCTTTATGAGTTCCTCTGCTTCAGCTCCATCTCATGAGCCTTTAATGAAGCTTGAAGTTCTTCTAAATTTACAATCAGAGAACTCAACATTTTCTCAATCTTTTGCAAGTCGTTGATCGATTCACCACACAGCTTTATCTTATTCTTTAACACCACCACACGTGAAAATAATTATGAAACTGATTCATCTTCCTTCATCTAAGTCATCTCGAATTTCTTTTTCAGCATCTACAACTTTGCCCTCTTCAGCTTTTCATCTTCGTCATATAAGTTCTTCAAGTTATCTCACGCTCCTTTGGTCATTTTCTCTTCAATGATTTTCTCAAACATGTTAGGATTCATACACTAGTGAATCAACAACAGAGTTTTTCCATCTTTCTTCCTTTGATTTGTATGTGCATCTTTCTGAACATTATATGCATTCGCTTCTAATGTTGGTACTCCATCATTCACAATTTCAAATACATTTTGAAATCTGAAGATGATCTTCCTATCTCTCGTAATTCTCACCTTTGAAAACCGGTAGATTCGCTAGAAATTATGTTGATATTGTGTTTTTTATTTGCCATTACAAATTCTCTCTAAATCGGAATTGGACTCGTTGATACCAATTTGTTTGAACAATTAGGATTTTCAATAATGATGAGGAAGAAGAGAGAGAAAAGAGAGAAAATTGTAAAAGGAAAATATTATTATCAATTGAAAACAGTTAATTATGAAGACTGTATTAAAATTACAACAGCATGCCTACTTATAAACAATCAATGGCCAAGCTCAAAACATACAGCTCAAGCCCAAAATATACAAATTAGATTTCAACTTAACAACTATATATCATATTCAACTATGTCAAATACAACTGACTTATATTACTTCGACTAGGTCGAACGTAATTATGTCGAATACAGTCTTTTCTACAAAACAATAAATTACAACTTCTAACATCTTAAACTCGCCTCGTTTATTTTTATTATATCCTTTATTATTTGATTTTGATCATTTAGAATGTTAAATATATGATAAATATTTTAATATTTTGATTTGTACTTGAAATAAATGTATGAAGTTTTTTGAAAATATTTTATTTTATTATTTATAATATAATTTGATGTTGAGAAAAATGAATATTTTCATTTAAAACATAATAATTTATTTTAATGATGGTGGTGAGGATATTTGAACTCAACTCAAATCCATTTGGAATGAATTTTGCTTTTAATTCTTCTTGCCTGTTGGAGATTGGAGTAAAGAATGAAAATTATTTCAGGACTTAAGATTTGAGTATGAGGGAAGTAAAAACTATCTCTGATTCACTTTGTTGTCATACATAAAACTTCTAATTATTTATTTAGATATGATATTATATTTTCAATTTTAGTTAGAGATTTTGGTCGGTGAATTTAACTATTTTTGTTGTTGACCTTTTATTTAAAATATTTTTTAGAAATTATTTTTTAATACTAACAATCATATAATTATAATGAGATAGTAAGAGATGTTTTTCAACTTAATTAAGGTTAGGAGTTTGAATCAACCCTGAACATACAACACTTTTAAATTCTTTTGAGGGAATATTTTGTCATCTATTGCAGTTGAGTTGAAAAATTAATCTGTAATTACATATAAAAATATTCAATTTCTATAATAAAAAAAATAATACCTCTAATTATATTTGAAAACTTGCCTACACTTGTGAATTTGTTTTTACTCCAAACTTCATAATGAGATAATTAAACTTTTATATAAAATTCATTTACATTTATATATATAGAGATGGCAAAGCATACGGTCTATCCCATTTAGGTCCGTTCTGTTTAAGTTCGTCTAAAAGTGGAGCGGAGCAAGGTGGGTCAACTTATATTTCTGAGCTCAAAAGACAAGCATGTCCCATTTACTAACGAGTTCACGGGACAATTCGTTAATTTTTTTTATTTTTTATTTTACAATTTAATTCACTATATAATTTATAAAAAAATTATTATTATCAAAGAGGTCGACAAAAGATTATTTTTTTTAACAACGCATAATAGAACTTCAACATGTTTTAAGCCCAAACAGTTCAAAATAAATAAACAAAGACCAATTCTTAATATATTAAAACAGAATACACGTTTATGCGCCAAATTTAGAACAAAATCTCGCCTAAACACGTGCATCGCACGGGGTAAAATTACTAGTTACAACAACAAAAAATAAAAAATAAAAATAAACTTAACCACAGTAAAAAAGGTATCAAAATAAATAAATAAACGATACATATCATCCTAATCCTAATCCTAATTAAAAACTAACTACTAAAGAACTCAATTAAGATTTTACACAAAACAAACAATGATAACAATTACACTGCATAAAACATCACAATGCATTAAATAGTAGCGCATAAAATATCAACACTGGATTTTCTCACTATTTACATTATACAGACTCTTATATTGACTTATTCTTTAATAGTCAAATCCTAAATTTGTCACACATATACACTAATCAAATCCTTCATTTTCTTAAAATCAACATCTATTTCTAAAGAAAAAATGTGAGCTAATGTATTGGCAACTTAATAATTCTACGTGCCAAACAACTGTTCTTTTATTTCTAGTATTTTCAATCAACACATGTATTAGAATTTAGAAAGTTATAAAAAGAAGTAATTCAAATTGTCTGTATAATAATTTAAAATACAATTCAATCAACATAATCCTAATAGAAAAGAGATTTGTTTTTATAGTTAAAAAAATTTCTATGAAAAAAAAGTTAACAAAAAATTTGCGGGTAAAATATTCCCCGACTCGACCCGCTTTTTAAAGTGGGTTAGGCGGGGCGGATCAACTTGATGTATCGAGCCAAAAACCTCAGCCTATCCAAACAAGATATTTTGTGTATGTGTGTCTGTATATAGTTGCTTCTATTATCGATAACAAGTTGCACATTACTTTCACCAATCTCTTCTACAAAGTTATCTAAAAGTTCAAACAACTTTTGTCCAGTTTTCATGTTAGCAAAAGCATCACACTTTTAACAAACATTGTTCCTGTCGGATAATTCACCAAAAAAATTATCAATGTTCTTCACTTTGTATCAAGACATTATAGAACAATCATACTTTTCTTGTTCTTTCTTATTAGTACTTAACATCTTATGTGTAAGTTTCAACTCTTCTTGAAGCAAAGAAACTCTCAACTCATAGTAGCTTCAAGGCTTCAAATGTGCACCATACATACCAATTGCTTCAACCATCAATTTAAAACTTTTTGAATTTGCAACATTGAAATCAATTACATTCCGATAAAAGAAACGAGTTATGTATTTGCAACAACTTGCTCTTGTTTTCTTATCACAAACATCATGCAAGCTTGTTTGCTTTCCTTTTTCATAGTTTCCTCTGGTTTTCTATAGTAAATTACATCCAATGGACCTTTTGTATTCTTCTTGGAAATCAGCATGCTCCCCTCTTCAGCTGACCTTTTTCCATTTCGATTCCTAGATATCTCTCGCATTCGTGATGCCTCATCATCATCTTCATCTTCATGGACATCACTTGACATAGGTTTCTTTGCAGCCAATTTCTTATATTCATGCTCCTGCAAAATCAACTTAACATCCACTAGTGTTTGAGTGCAAACCTTCACATTTCCTTTTATTCCTAATTGATGTTGTTTAGCCCTAGAAATTCTTATGGTCGATGTTTCGTTACAAAAGTCACATGTAGCACTTGTTGGAACATCATATGATGATGGTTGAGTAGCACTTGTTGGAGGAGGAGTTGCCATAGATGTTGGTAGAAATAACAGAAGTACAACCAAGCATCAAAAAATATTATCAGAACAGAAGTACATAACTAATCAGAACAGATTCATGTTATCACCATAAATAAGGAAATAGGAAGAAGGAATAGAATACGTGGAGAACAGAACCAAAACAGTAAGCAGAACCATGGAAGAAGATTAACATAACCAAAAAACAAGCATAACATAATCATTACCATGGTAGATGATAAGAACAGGAGAGCAAGAAGGAAACAAAAAGAAATATTGTTAGCAATAATACTTGGAGATGATGAAGGCATAGATGGCTGAAGTTAGGAGATGGTGAACCCAAGTGTTGAAGTTGGAGCAAAGAGAATGAAGAAAAGCGATGGAATATGATTAGAAAGAGAGAAGAGTTGACCGATGAGTATAGAGCGGTTGTGTAATGGTAAGAAATAGAGATGATATGGAATAGGGTTTTAACTTTTAACGTTTTAAAAGTCACTTACAAAAAATATATTTTAAAATGGTCTGGGTGGGCCCGACCTGTGAAGTGAAGAAAGTGCCCGCTTCAACCGCACCCGACCCACACCAGGAACCGCTACTACGGGCGCTTCACCCACATCACCCTAACGCGCCGAACCGGTATAGTCGGAGCGGGGCGTGTTTTCCGTGCGCTATATCGACTACGGTGTTTATTTCAATATATATATATATATATATATATATATATATATATATATATATATATATATATATATATATATATATATATATATTACTATTTTATTTCAAGTTTAAAGAAAGAATTTTATTTTAACTATTTTTTATTATTATTTAAAAAAAATAAAATTTATCACATATTCGTATTTATAAAATCGACTTATAAAATAATAATTTTCACCACTTAAAAACATTTCCATATTATATATTATTTTTGATTTAATTCTTAACACACTTTATCATACCTAAAACTATTGAATTTAATGTCCAAATATAAATGTTTAATGGTGAGTGATCCAATATCAAAATTTTGATAACATATCATCTATAACAGATTTTGACTCTAAATCAACTTTACAATTCTTAATAGAAGGCATGAATAAAAGAAAAGTAAAGAAAAGTGTATTGAGTAATGAGTGTATTGAGTAATGAGCAAATTGTTATCGTAATAAATGTTTGTTTAAAGTTTTTGTACACAGATTAATAAATATAATAATATTGTTATAAGATATTGCATTTTACTAAATTAACTCTATAAATATATTAAAAATAATGTAAAATATAATAATTAAAGAATATAATTTAAAAAAAAGAAATCATTTCTACATTAAAAAATGAAGAAAAAAAAAAACATTCATTTTAAATTAAAAAAATTAAAACGACACACTTTGAAACGGAAGGAATAAGTAGTAAGAACAACTAACTAAGTAATCTAATTGTATTAAAGATATAGTTAGATTAGTTAATTGTTGATAGTCAATTCAACCCAAATTTAAGTCTTATATCTTTAATACAAAAACTTAAAAATAAGTTGAATCGAGATCAATCACATAATGAGTTCATAAGATTGAAACTGTGAAGATATTATAGTAAGGGAAATGATAAGTTGACACCATTTTTAACAATGAGACCAATCACATAATCAGTTCATAAGATTGAAACTGTGAAGATATTATAGTAAGAGAAATGATAAGTTGACACCATTTTTAACAATGAGACCGTATATTTTTACATGCAACGCATACATTCTATTTTTTAAATAATTTTTCATGTCTTGATTTATGTGTGCAAGAAGATATGCTTTTGTTAATATGTACCGTATATACGGTGTGTGAAAAGAAAAAAAGTGTTAGTGTAGCATGAGTCTTATAGTAATAACTATTTACAATATGTTTGACAAGAGAATAAAAAACTAGCACACTGACCCTAGAAAATCATGTCCATTAATAATTTGATTTTATTAGAAAGTGTTGTGAAAATGAAATTTCAAGATTCTTATAAAATAGATTTAAGCTTTTACCGAATTGTCTTTATATTTTGCTTTATGCTAATTGATTAAAGAAACATGATAATTGACATCTTGCCGCTATAAATTAAAAAGTAAAAAAAAAAAAAAAAAACATACATGTGTTTTATATCCACTAACAAGTGGAAATCAAAGACATACCATCATTTTCAACCACTCTTGAATATAAAACTTTTCTACTTCCATCTTTACTACAAACCTTTACAATCAGAATAATAACACTCACAAGTCAAAACTCAAAAGCTGCAAATGAAGTAAACCTTGACTTCCAAGACATTTCATAGAAGTGAGGTTTCATTTAAAATGGCAATTTCCTCTTTTTTATTAGTTTACTTCCACATGGCTCTTCTAGCATTGTAGTTTGAAACCTTAAGATAGAATCCAACTTCTGAAACTTAGTACACAAAATGAATAGAATAACATAAAATACAATAGAGGTTTTGTCCTGTCTAACTATGTTACTCTTCGATCTTTGTGTTTGTTTCTTGTATAATAATAATTTACTATTTCATTGCTTAATCAGCTGGTAACCACTGAACATCATAATCATATCTCACAAGTGCATGCTTATTACTAACATAGCACATGTGAGTTGAGTGAGACCAAAAACTCATTACTTAAAACACAAAATTATAAGTACTTTGTGGCTTTCAATGTCACACAAAACAATATATGCACAAAGCTTAACTAATAGAAAGTTGAAAATGCCAAATCATATTGGAAGTCATTATGATTGTGTATGATGAAAACCCTTGAAATGGGCCTGAGTTATTTCATCTTACATACAAAGCTTTGGTTGTTTCCAACAAAAATTGTGTGTATGTAAAGACATAAAAGAGGAAGTGAGGGAAGATGTTTGACATGTACCAATCTATCCTAACCCTCTTGGCCTTTTGCTTGCTTGTTTTTTAGGTATGATTATTATTCTTTTTTTGGCAACGAGTGGAACTTGAGAGAATGATTGTGAGGCCAATAACTAGTTAGCTTTTGAGTGAAGTTTATTTATACCAATCCATCCATGCAAGTGCAACCAACAAAGGTCAACAGAAAAGTTCAAAATAAGTCAACCCCACATGAAGGAGTAATCCAATAGGAAAAAAGGTGATTAAATGACAATGTTTTAATATGAGGACATACTTTTTTGTGGATACACACTGGAGTATAAAAGTTTGAAACTTGCAACCAAATAACACGTCGTTGTATTGCAATTGCAAATCTACTTGGTACAACAAGCTTTATTACATACAATAACAATTGTATTTGAGTATCTATTTCACAGCAGTATGAAATTAAATTATGGTAAGGATCAAGTATTATCTCCTTTCTATTTTCACTTTACTACTAACTAATACAAAGCAGCAGGCCAAAATTATGAGCTCTTCTCTAGGAAAAGAATATTGTAAACACTAACTACTAACTAAAACCGGGTTTCAATTTGTGGCGACTACGTCAAACTAGAGGCAAGATGATCAACAGTGAATAAATAACTTCCTACAATCATGAACGACGCAATACCAGAGCGGGCCATCCGCAACCCAAGGCCACGGAACAAGACACTTCTGTCAGAAGGATGGATTCCAGTATATCTTTCAAATTTGTTTCCTGGTCGTTTCCATTTTAGTAGCTTTCTCTCCATTGACACATACTGGGGGACCACAATGTATAAATTAGTACTTTCGAATATTGGTTGGAATTTCAAAACATAAGAAATAATTATTTTTTTACTTAATTGAGATGATATTCAATATATGAGATGACATCATCAAGAGCTAAGCATCTAAACTTATCAGTAAATAATCAATGGTTGCCACAAATACGCCTTTGTAACCCTAAACAGAAGAAGAAGAAATTGATAATGTCAATTAAGGGTCGATTATGCGAATAAAAAGAGACACTAATCTAACCCACCACTGAATCATGCTTAATTTAGTTAATTGGACATCATTCAAACATTTTGCGCCACTATCTTCAGTTTTACAGCATGATACTATCAACCAGATATTTGGTACTAAACTTCTAGGCAGCGGGTGAGAAAGTATAAAAAGTGAAGGCCATCGGGAAAAGAGGATATCCTAGAACTGTTTGATGGGCCTAAAGAGTATGATAGGCCCATTAAGCAAGTGCATTGAAAAAAAAAAAAAGGAAAGGATGGGGGTGGAGATATAAAAGAGGGATTAAATGGGCCTGAGAGACAAGGCCTGCTGGGTTTTTTTTTTAGCAAAAGGCCTGCTGGTTTATGACAGGAAGAAAAGTGGAAAATTAGCTTAAGGGAAGTAATGCAGAGAAATGAGAGGCATAACTGCAGGACTTGCTCCAGTCATAATCTGGTTTCTATTAGTCATTATACTAGCTTGTAACAGGGACTCATCCTTGTTTTTAGTCTACTCTGTCAAATACAAACCAGAATTTCTTTAAGTATGTTCCGTACTATCAAAGTAGAGAGAATCATCTCTAGAATAAAAATGGCTCCATCCTATCGCTTAACCAGAAAATTTTAATCGACGGTAAATAACATGCTGAATTTTTGGAATTTTTAGATTATAGTTTTGATCATGAACCTAACTTGGGACAGGATAGTTTTAAAGATATTCAGCATTTCTCCTTGATTGAAATCCAGAGAGATTCACCCTTAAAGAGACACTATTTATTTAAGTTGTGTATGTGTTTAATTTAGTGTAAAGAGACTATCTTAGCCTCCCTATCCATTGTACTATGTTTGTACTTCAAATAAAAGTTGCTACTTAGTTTAAAAAATAAGAGTAATTCTCAGCGCATAGAATATCCAAAATTACTGTTGTATAGCTAAATCAATGTATCGAATATAATTAAACACAACCTTATCCTTTTTTCAAATAACAAAGGCATAATTTGTCATGTAAGGGTAATCAAAACAAAACAAAAAAAATCTATAACACAAGAATTTCAAACTTTTTATCAACAAGTAGCAAGGTTCATACCTTTGGAAGCACAGTACATTGTGATCTACTTCTAGCAGTATCAAAACCATGAGAAGCAGCGGCGGCAACTGAACCAGAAAGTCCAGCAGCAAGACTGACGGCCCAAGGAGACAACGGACCAACTTCTTCATTTAACCTGAGTAAAGACGAGCCCTCTTAAACAAAAAAGGAAAATTTATCTCATTTGCAGTTGAAGTGATTATTAGTCTAAAAGCACTAGTAGAAGATAAAATTTAATTTAATTTATCGTGTATCCAACAGTTACCATACCTTATCATAGACCAAAATTACAGTGAGAATAACACTAAACCCCAGACAAACACATAATTTAGCTCATTTGTATCAGTACGATTGCTGCAGAAGATTAATTTAATTGGAAGTGCAGGATCGGAGGATACACATCCACTTAAAAAGCAGCACATCAACCTTATTCATAGTTTACTAACCAGGGCCTCAAAATGAACATCAGCCATCATACTTATAAGGCTTTAAGGTTATCGCAACTCAATCTAAGAACAAAGAAAACAGTTGTCAACTGGAAAACTTGACAACAAAGGCTCCAGCCATGGTGAGGTCCAAGCAAGAGTTGTATCTATTATGAATGATTATAGGCAACCTTAATATTCATTTGCAAGAGGCTGAACTCACAATTGATACGTGAGCTCCCAATCATATGGCAGTAGTAACTCTAACCTTAGCACTAATGGTATGTTTGTTTCAAAAGAATGTAGAAGGACTGATTGTGCAAGGAGAGAAAGTGCTGAAAACGATATCCTTCCTTCGTTTGGTTCTCTCAAAAAGTTAAAGGAAGGATTAAATTTTGCTGGGTCCCAGATGAACAAGTTTTCCTCACCAAAATGAGAAGGAAATTGGATGTGTATGAAAATTAATTGAAAATACAAATTTACCCTTAGTTTTATTTAACAATTTCAATTTGACATGTTCTTGTAAACTTTGTATTACTATTCATCTTTAAGCTATTGCAAAATTAACCGATATAAATCAAAATGTCCTAGTACTTGTTTTGTTTGTTTTTTAAATATTTTTTTACAATATTTATTTAATAGGTTAATTAGAATGTCTATTTTTTATTATTATATTAAACTTTTGTTTAAGGATATCTTTGTCATTTTATAAATATATATTTTTTATTTTTTCTTACTCTCTAGAAAATTTTATCTTTCTTTCCTTCTGTTTTCTATCATACCAAACAACTAAACAATTCATCTCACTTTCTATTCTCATTCTTTCCTTTTATTTTTTTTCTTTTCACTTTCTTTCCTTCAACTTTCTTTCACCAACCAAACATAGTGTAAGGCTCAACTTCATGTACAAAGAGAATAAAAATAGGAGAATATGGACGAAATGTTATTGAAGAACCTTTTTAGTTTTAGTCCATCTTGGAGAGTTGCGGGAGGAATTGAATGGGAGGTTGGAGACTTGGAGACAAGCCTTAGAAGCGCATAGTTTCTGCCTGAGTAGAAGCAAAGACAGATATATGGAATGCAATTTTAGCAAAGGACAAAATATTTCTAGCTTAGAGGTGCATATTAGAGATCATGACATACCACAAGTTAAACAGGTTTAAAGTTTTGGGTCAATAGTACAAAATGACAGAGAAATAGGATATGTGAATCATCGAATTCAGGCAGGTAAATGAAGAAATGGAGGAGGACTTCAGGCATTTTATGTGATACAAAAGTACTACTCAAGCAGGAAGGGAAAATTTACCCTACAACTATAAGACCCAAGATGTTGTATGTGAACTCAGGATAGGTGGTTTGGACATGTAGAGTGAAGACCTTCACATTTTGTATTGAGAGTAGATCAAATGGAGAGTAGTCAAAATCCTAGAGGCAAAGGAAGACCTAGAAAAACTAGAGCCCTGTTAAGGAAACACAAAAGTAACACCTCCAGAAAGACGCCGTATAGTATCATTTGCATTTGTGAGCAACTCAGTTTGTGTATGTATTTCAAGATGTAGGGGAAAAAATCATAACAACCGTATTTCAGACGGCATTGATGTTTCTTTTTGTGTTAGTTTAGCATTTCTAAAAAACTATAAGAGAAAAAATATCTAGAGAATAATGATTTAGATAGATATATGAGATATGATAGAATATTACGGCGACGATTGATCCATGTAGCCGACCCCTCATAGTAGGATAAGGCTTAGTTGTTGTCAGTTTTAGATTGACCACTCACCAATTAGAATATTTTCATAAAGGCATAAAGCTATCTTTCCTAAAAACATGCCCTAAATACAATATAAAGAAGAATGATTCAAAAGTGATGTTCCTTGATTAATGAATTAGAGATGAACCTGGGTGGAGGATTCATTCCTACAGCCTTCCAATCAAGCATTGCTTGGTGCAAAAATTGCCAACTTGAAAAAAATACACCACCAAAGACAGAATCTCGAACTATTCCAGAACGGAGACCTCTCCATAATGTGCTCCATCCTTCCAAAGATATAATATCTGATGGCCTTTTCACATTGCAAACTGATGGTGGCCTCCCAGATCCTGTCATTGCCCATGGATGCTCAAGTAAAGCACCTGTTATGTTGGTGTTCTTGGTTGTTAGGGTTGACATGAGACCAACATATTGATTCAAAGACTTCTTGTCTGGATAGCAGCCATTGAGCAATCTTGCAATTAGCGGTTTGCGAGCTCCCTCTTCCAAAGCAAAGTTAGAGCTAGGAACATATGAAGCGGAGGCAACCTGGACACGAAGCTTAATGAGTTCAAATGGAGAGCATATAAATGTCTCTGTGGCACCGGCAACCATGCCAGCCAAAAGAGCCTCAGAAGCAGTGACATAATTATCTTCCCGACCATCTGCCAAAAGTGTACTCATGAGCACCCAAGTCAGTCACTCTCACCCCAAAAAAACACCATATGTGGTGATTCATGAATAACAAAATACAAAAAGATATTGGAGAAAAAACAAGCATACATGACTTTAGGGTCAAACAATCAAAAGGCATCTAAAATCAGAAATTGCTACACAACACACATACATGATACCAAAACTTCAATCTTGAATGACTGAAACGAAGATAAACATGTCATACTCATCTAAAAGAGAGTAGTGTTATTTTCTTTTATTCATAGATATGAGAAAAATGAAGAAAAAAGGAATGTTAATCACACACAAGAACTAAAAGCAGATTAAAAAGAACATACCTTTACAAACGGCTGTCAAGATTTCATAAACCCCAAACCTTGCTCCTAGACCAAAAACCCTCCCAAATGCCAACCAACCAAGTCCAGCGAACATACCTTAAACACCCAAATGCAACAAGACACCAGAGTTAGAACTTAGAATACATAACAATTTTTATTCACGGAGTCAATAGGAGCATAAATTTAGTTAGCATATGTCTACTCAAGAATCTTTGAAATTAATGCCTAAAAATACATGACGTTAAAGAGTGAAACATGGTTCGGTTAGGTCCAGTCTAAAACACCCATAGTATCCACGTTGCAAGTAGTAGAAATGATACTATATACACATTTAAATTAATTATATTCTCTCAGACAATTCATCATGCAATTGGTATGCCCCCTCATAAAATTACCTGAATTACCAGACACAGAGATTACTCTCGTAACAACCTGGTTAGCATTCAATTCTTTACCCGCACTAGAACCAACCTTTGAATCCACAAGCAAAACACTGGTATAAGCATAATCAAATTGGTAGTGGCTAATTAGAAGAATTTGAGAAAGTTAGAACCTGAATGAGGACTTTGATAGTATCAAGAGGATAGGTGAAAGCTGTGGCTAAAGCTATCGACCCAGCACCAGCAATCCCGTGAACAGCGAAAATCTGGTTTTTTGATAACTCCTCCATTTTAGTACCCGAAAAAACCTTGGAATTGGAATGAATAAAACCCTGGTTAAACCCTACTAATTAATTCGAAGCTACCTACACAGTATTTAACTAACAAAGTCACAGTACTAATCCTTTCTAACAAATTTTTTCTAATCTCTAAAATTACAAATTTGAAAGAAAAAAAAAAAGGAAAAACAAAATTCACAAAACCCTAAAATGAATTTTTTTAAAATTAGTTACCTTAATAAATGTGATGTTTAAGTCTTGAGTAAGTAGAGCATTGTTAAACCGAGGGGAGTGGTGGTGGAGGTGGCGGTGCCGCCGGCGGTGAAAAGGGTGGAGGAATATTGATGAAGTTTTGGGTGAAAGAGTTTAGAGGTAGAAAGAGGTTTAGAGAGTTGTGATTTTAGCTATGTTTGGTTTGTGAGGATATGAGGAAGGGAAATAGAAGAGAAAGAAAAATAAATTGACGATTTCATTGGTAGTAAATGGTAAAGCTCTTTCAAAAATGTAATTAATTCTTTAATTTAAATCTGAACTTGGAATTTTTTATTAAGTTGGTCTTCCCCATGGCATATGTTCTGCGAGTTGATTTTTCAAAGGTTTGGACTTTAGAGGAATTTATGTCTATGATTTTATATGTATTTAATAAAAAAAATATTTTTAATTCAAAAAATAAAAAACAAAAAAATTATGATACACTATATATTTTTTAAAAATATGTTTAATATCAAATATAAAATATATATGTAGTTCTTAAAATTCTTCCTCTCTAAAACAATTCAAAAATCAATTTGCAAACACAACCATAAAATATGTTTGGATAGGTGGTATGAGATGTAGTGAAATAAAAAATAAAGTAACAATTAATCAGATTTTATTACTTATTTGCAAATAATAGATGAAATATAATAGAATGCATTTCATTTAATTATTTATTTTTTGTTCTATCCAATTTATGGTGTGTGTGATGGAATGACATAATTTTAATAAAATAATTATTCAGTGGAGTGGAATATATGTTCAAAACTGAATCAACTCAATAAAAAATTGCAAATCAAATGAAACTAAACTAAAACCGCAAAAAACTGCATTTTGTTCGGATTTGTTTGAGTCGTCTTTTTACAAAATTGAACGGTTCAATTCAGTTTGCGAATTGTATTTTCCAAATCAAATCAAACTGAATCAAACCATATTATGTTACAACCTAAATTTTAGGTAGCTTAGATCCAACTCAAACCTAAGTCTATTATATCTTAACCTTATTATTGCAAATAATTTTTTCATTCTCACACTTCTGGTTTCAGTTTCAATCTTCTCAAATCTCTTTTAGCATTATCATGTCTTCTTCACCATATATGTCTTGTCTCTTCTTCTCTAATATTTACTCCTATATATTATTTCTTTTTCGACATCTAATGCTTATGCAAATGTTCCCTTTTTTAATTTTTCGTTTTTATGGCGCATCTTCTTCTCTAATCTACCATCTCTTATGTTCTTTCTTGTTCATCTTCAGTAATCTATAATCTCTTCTATTTTTTTGTTTCATTATAATATTTTTTTTCCTTTATGTTTATTATTCCACTTTTGTCTAATCTAATTTTTACATATTAAATGGAAAGTTGTTGTTCAAATATGATGAGTTTTGTTGTTATTTTGTAGTGTATGAATGACTAAATACAAATTTATGGTGTCATGTACATGTGTATGTATGACTCAATAAAATATTTGCAAAAAATCGAATCAACCAAACCAAATCAAACCGCATTTGATTGGTTTGGTTTGATTCATTTTTTTCCAAAAAGTCAATTGAATCAAACCTAATCACATTTTTTCTCTTGCGGTTCGAATGACTTTTAGCGTCCAAACTACATCGCGAACATCCCTAGAATATATATTTTATTTCGCTCTACTTCGTTATATTTTATTCTGCTTCATTTTGTTGTGTTCCATCTATTCAAACATAGTCTTATAATTTGTTTAGATTGATGGAATATGGTAAAATGGAGTAGTATATGTTAGAATAAAATAAAATTTTATTTTGTTGGATTACTTAAAATTGAATAGAATGAAACAGAATTGAATAGTATCTATTACATTTTATTTCATCACTTATCATCATTTTCTTGCCTTCAAATTTAAATAGAATGAGAAAATATTTTTATTTTGTCTTAAAATATCAAAATAACAGGAAAAATAACCTTTAATTTACTATGTTGAGTTCATATAATAAAATCCGTTATAAAATATTCAAACATAACATTAATGTTTATTCTTACTTAAATGTTATTAATGAAAAATTGTGGGGGGAAATTCCTTGTGCTCTGGTATGTGTTGATGCATGTGTAATAGAGGTAGGACTAGACTTTTGGATGCCTATTACCTTCGTTATGTACTAACTTGAGTATTTGAGTGTTTGCATATACATCCTCTAACATAAAACCATCATCAAAGCATCAGGGGTCGTACAATTGACGTTGGGCCTCCTTAAACATTGCAAATAAAATTTTATGTTGAAATGGTGAGGTTATTTATGGGAATAATGTGTTCTCGTCTTTATTATTTCACCCCAATTTAATATTTTAATTTTAATACATATTTATTTTTTTAGTTTAATTAATTAAGTTGGGGAATTTGAGTAGAGTTTTATGATATTAAAGTATGTGTATAAGTGAACCAAGCACTTAAGCTCCAGTGGTAAAGAGTTTTTTCTAAGGACCTAATTTGGGGAATGTCGGATTCGATTCTTAGTTGGGAACAATGCTTGGTCAGTGCCATGACCTCTCGGCACGAGCTTTGGACTAATATGGCCTCTTTCCGCTAGGAAGCAGAGTGCGAAAGACAAGGCCCTTTTCCCTAGAAACCAAAGTGTGAAAGTCAGAAAAAAACATGTGTATAAGTGACCAATTGTAGGTTATTAACTAGATATAATTTAAGTTGCTCTATATAATGTCGAACATGATGACATGACATTGAATTGTGAAGATTTGAGTGATATCAAATATCTCATTCAACATAGCCGGAACAATATATTTTACAATCATAATCACCTTATCAAAAATCTTGTTAAAGGCAAGGTTATTACTCTGGAGCATGTGGACATTGAGAAACAATTGATTGGTATGCTTACTAAAGCCTTGTATGCAAATCATTTGAAAACATAAGAAGTGAGCTAGAGACTTGCATTGTTGAGGAGTTATAGCAATTACAGGTGTGGAGGAATGCAATAGATACTCTATTTTTCCTTTATTTTCTTATGTATGATATGCCTAAGAAAATTGCTATTGGTAAATCCATCAAAGAATGGAACAAAAGATCTCTACAAGAACAAAAGGTTGGTTTCAAGAAGACATGTTCTAAGGTGGTGGCAATGGAGTTTAGTGTCAACACTCCTAAAATATGTGACAGCAACAAGAAGTGCAAAATGATTTTTGACAAGGGAAAAAGGTGAAAGATCACCTGAAGATGAATTGCTATGTGTGTTTCCAATGATTGTGTGTTGCTATATGCTTTTGTGTGTGCTTTCATTTTAATCTATTTTTGTCAAATTTTGGCTAAAAGGGGGAGTAAATTGTAGTGTGTTAGATTTGTAGTGTCTTAACATTTTGATATGACTATGTTATTGTTTAGGAATAAAAGTTTTTGTTGTTGTTATGAATGCAAGGGTTTTGGGGAGCATGATTGTTTGTCATACTTGTGTCGTGTATTTTGAATGTGATGTGTGTGTGCTTGATGTCATACCAAATATCCTAACATCTTTCCTGGAGTTTAATGGAAAACTTATTTTACTCTTAGTTTTTGTGAGGCTTATTCTTCTGTTGTCATGTGCCTCTAATTTGTGAACTTGGAGAATTCTTTATATGTTCCCTCGAGGGAGAGTATTGATTATGTGTGACAATGGAAGTAATGTTCTTGTCTGAAGTTGCTGAGTACAGTGCTATGATGACGAGTTTTTGTGTTATGTTTATGTGATGTCATACTACATTTTATGATATTTGATCTTTGGAGTTTTCTGGAGTTTGAATGAGGTTTCTCTCTGGTGTTTTTATGTTTGAGGCCAGGTCTCTCTATTGCTGCATATATCTTTGGTTTTTTTTGCAGTTATTTACAAAATATACATGTAATCCATGTATCTTGTGGTTGTGTGTTTTATTGTGGTTTTATTTCTTATCTCTATATTTATTATGCAAATGTCGTTTTAGCCAAAACTTGCCAAAGGGCAGATTGTTAGGTATGCGATTTTGTGATTGGAAACAATTTTGGTAAGAATGTATCACAACTAAACGTTAAGCAAGATTTCATGACATCTTTAACACTCTATGTAACAAACAGTATTGTTGCTTCTTGAAGGTTTTTATTTGATTTTTGTGACATTATCAATTGATTTATGTCACATATTTACGCAAATCAATAAGGGTTATTTTTGAACAAGTAATTTTATCTCCAATTGTGCAATAGTTTCTAAAATTGGATCAGGAAACTTGTGATGTTTTTGTTCCATATTTCAAGGAGATATTTTCTGCATAATTTGTGGAACCATCAGTTTATGGATTTACAACAAATTGAGTAGAGAACCTGAAGCCCGTGTTGGCTGAGGAGTTTAAAAGGAAAAACATATAACTAATAGTATGAAAAAAGGGGAAGATGTTATTCAAGAGTATTTAGAGTTTGAGATTTTTCTATTGTTCTTTATCTTTTGTATATCACTCATGTATCTTGTTTGATGCTTTGAGGTTGTCTGATTGTTCATTGTTCATTGTGATTCCTTCATGAACTTTTAAGCAAAAAGTGTAATGTGTTTAATTGGAAGTGTGTTCTTTTGTTTTGGTCATTGTTATTATCATTGAGGTGATTGTGATAAGTATGAGAGGTTCTCACATCTAGGAGGTTCCTAGTAGAAATTGCATGAGCAATGATTAGTTGATAAGTTGTAAAATGGGTTGTTTTATCATAGAACTAATACTATTATAGTAGATTTTCTTCCTGGCTTAGATGTCCCTATAGTAGGTGAAGTTGCACATAATTAGGTTAACATTTGACTGTGTTATTTATCTTTTACAATTTACTTTTTGTATGATTTATTATTTTTGTAAATTTCTCTGTTATTAAGATGATGTTTTAACATGTTTCTTAATATTGTCTTTTGGTGTTGTGATATCAGTTTTAACATCTATCTAGTGTGCCAATTTTTTAACAATTAGATTCTTAAAATTAAAATAAATTTTTAAAATATATATTTTAAAAAAATAATACACCGTTAAATAAGAAGTGAGGTCAATAACTTAATATTAGTTTTACGGTGGTATTTGATTTTCTATTTTTTGTGTGTAGAAATTAGGTATCCTCGTGTGGTTAAGAGGACATTGATACCAATACCTATTACATCTAAGTTCTTTAGTATTGATAATTTGATTTTGATTTTGATTTTTTAAATTTAAGAGAGAAGTAAAGTATACCAATTAGGCAATTTCTCATTGCACCTACGTACTACTGTGGGGTACCTCTGAAAATTAGAAAATGACCTTAGGTGAATTCAAAGATATATCTCTGAATGCACCAAATATCATTTTTTTGGCAAAAATTAGTTCAGTGATACATCTCTGAATTCCCCCAAGAGTATTTTCGAAGATACATCTCTAAAGTCTCCTTTTTCATTTAAAGAATTTTTTTAACCACTGAGTGATATTTTCAGAGATGTATATCTGAAAATGTCCAGTGGGAACTTGAATATATGACCATCTTGCATGATCATTTTCATCACTCTTCAAATTCCTTCATAACCAAAAAAACCTTAAAAAATCTCATTATCAATCAACTTTTCGATTCAAAACCAAATTTCTTGCATTTTAACACATGAAAAAGAGCATCATAAGCTGCAATTTAAGGTAAAGTTCCCCATTTCATTCTCCATTGATTGCTTTGATCTTTAGTTTGAGTTGAAAAAGCATTCGCCTCGTAAACATTAGTGTGTGTGTGTGTGTGTATATATACACACACACACACGAACCCACCTATATTATTTCACATATGTATATTAACACATGAAAAAGAGCATCATAAGCTGCAATTTAAGGTAAAGTTCCCCATTTCATTCTCCATTGATTGCTTTGATCTTTAGTTTGAGCTGAAAAAGCGTTCGCCTCGTATACATTATAGTGTGTGTGTGTGTGTACACACACACACACAAACCCACCTATATTATTTCACATATGTATATTTGAATTCATCTGTTACTGGTTTTTAAGAATTTTCTTGTTTTGGCTCTTATTAGATATGGTTCACCCATATATGTTTCCCAAAGTTGTTGTATGTAACGATTGTAAAATAGGATGTAGCAAAGGATAATGTTAAACCATTTGAAGTTAAACAAAATGTTAAACTGGAAAGCAAGGGATGATGTTAAACTGATAGAGATATACATTGTCAACATTTCATAAATGAACAATTGTATATTGCTCGCGAACATATGATTCAATGGGACCACATATGATAGCCACAAATTTAGGGGTTGACATTGTGATTGGAAGGTTTGATAATGGTTAAAATAAAAGACAATCATTTATAACTCTAAGATGCAAGAGAAGTGGCATGTATGTTCTCTTGATTCGTAAGTTGAAATATGATGACACCAGAACGAGAAAGTATGGTAGTCCATTTAAATTACGCGTATATTGTAACTTGGATGAGATGTGGGTATTTAATGTGCTTTATAAAATACATAACCATGAGTTGCAAACAAATCTAGTTGGTCATCCCATCGTATGTCGTTTTAAACCGGAGGAGAAAAAGTTGTCTCAAACATGTCTTTAATTAGAGTGTCGAAAAACATACTTGCAAATTTTAAACGGAAACACCCAGAAAGAGTTTCAAATATTAAGTCGATATACAACCAGTGTGATCGAAACAACATGGCGATAAGGGGTCCAAGATCTGAAATGCAACAACTTTTGTAACTTTAAGAGGAAAACCACTATGTTTCTAGGTACATAATATGCGATGATAAAGTCATTGTTCGTGACATTTTCTAGAATCATCCCAAAAGTATCTCTTTGTTCAACATAATTCATACTGTCCTCATTCCTGTTGCAACATACAAGACCAACAAGTATAGGTTTCCACTTCTTGAAATTGTCGGTGTTACTTCTACTGAGAAGACTCTTTCAGTGAGATTTTCATTTTTGGATTATGAAAAATAGGTCGACGTTATTGTTAAGGACCAAAATGTTGATATATTTGTGAGTAATTTTGTGGTCCTTTACACTTTATTTTGATGATTAGTAGTGTTTAGGCTTGTATAGTAGTATAAATAATTAATTCTTAGCTATTGTTTGTAAATAATATGGTTGCTTACTTTATTGCTCAATTTTGTTGGTTTTGATGATTGTAAGAGAAGCATTGGAACATTATACAAACACAGACCAAACAAGAGTGTTCAAAAAGTCATTTTTGAAGTTTTGTTCAGGCAAACCCGCTTAGTAGCTTCTATAGCACGTTATGCTTCTTTTTCCTAATGGAAGAAACTATGTTTTGATCTTGTTTAGCACGGTCAGCCCGCTTAGCACGACCTACTGAAGCTGCCAATATATTTTTGCTGAGCCCGCTTAGAGAAACGTGTTTTTTGGCACTTGTATAAGTGGCCATTTGTGATTTTTTCCAGCATTCCATTACTTTCCAACAACTCCAAAAATGTGATTCTAGGTTAAGAAACATTTTTTCTTCACTTGTAAAATCAAAGTTTTCAAGCTTAAAGCTTTGATCATTTCAAGTTAATGCTTCTTAATCTTTGTTCTTTACTTGTTGCTTAAGCTACCATGGTTATGGGTAGCTAAATCTCCTCTCGTGTCAAAATTAAAGATAGTTAATATATGTACTATGTACTCTTTTTGATCCTTTGTACGTGGACAACTTTATGATCGATGTAAATGTTAATCTTTGCTTTTTTTGTTGTCTTTTATATTTGAGTCACTATTAAAAGATGGTTTTCAAACCATGACCTAAGATTATCATATATCAATGAACAAACTTTAGACATAAATTTATGAGTTGATATTCACATGTATAAAGCTTTAAGATTATTGTATTGATTGTTGGCATGAGACATCATCTAGTAATAAACACAATAATAGTCACAATATCACTTTAGAGATAAACGGTATTGATAGGATACACAATTATGTTAATTATCAACAAGTTCACATGCTAGATCATTAGGATATGTACAAAATAGGTCAATTGACCGTAATCTTGACATGCTTTTACCAATCATTTTAAAACCAAAACTTTCTTTACAGTTGTTAACTCATATTCATGCAAATGAAACTTTCAAATACCAAAAACTTTTCTATATGCATGCTTAAAACAAATTCAACTGTAGAACGACAATAGTAGCACTCAATCTTTGTGGATACGATAAAGAAAATACTTGCTTTATAAAAGTGTTTCAACAGTTACCTGGACCTTGAAAGTGTGCAAGACTTTGTTGAAGGACCAAGAAAGCATGTCGAAGGTGTTTAATTCAACAAAGCAGTCTCCATCGAACTCTGAACATGTTGTTTCATATTTTCCATATTCTCTAACTCCAAAAAGTGTTCAGAAGGGGCTCGCATGAGAAAACCACCTTCGCCAACTCCACCACTTCCACCATCTCCTCTACCACTGATGCCCGATATTGAATTTATTGATGAAATTCCATTTTTTATACACAAACACATTTAACAAAATATGAAATGCATGATGGTAATTATGGTTTTCGGGATGTATCCATATTGTCTGGTAAAGGAGATGGGGATCACTAACTTATTCACTTCGCACTTTTGAAACAGTTTACGACGCATAAAGGATTCTATAAGAAGTTATACAAGTTAAAAATTGATTTAATTCAAAATTCATGTGTTCCTTGTCGTAGCAGTAAAACATCATTCTCAAAATGGATGCACTTTCCTAGAATGAGCCACATTATATCAAGTTCATGTGACAAAGTGTGTATCGAACTGACGAGATATGTGTTATCGAAGATATTTTTTCCATTACAATGTGGTCCACCTAAAAACCCTTTTGGGCGCATCATGTGCATAAGGTTTCTTTTAAAATGCCTACATTTTGTTAATGTTTATTTGAAACACGTGTGTCCAATTCCAGCTACATCCATCGAGTGGATGACACATTCAACAAATGAGGTGAAAACTTGGTTGAATCAATTTATGGAGAGAATGATAAAGTTCACCAAATTGACGAAGCTTGAAAGAGAATTAAATAAGGAAACGTCGAATGCATAACCAACCGTAGATTTATGCAGTATTGGATCTTTTGATGCATTTTAGAATGTACTTGATACACTTTCTATATGTATTATCACCTACGATGTAATCTTGATACAATTTAATACGTATTAATTTTCTGGTTTGGTTACATTGCATGTGCTTGTTTGCAAACTTTCTGTTTTTTCTCTAGTTCAGGTAAGTTTTGGATATGTATAAATTTACCTCCTTCAAATTTTCGAATACGTATCTCCAAAGTCACCATTTTGTAATAAAATGTGTGACTGATTTGGATAAGTATTTCTGAAAAGTTACCTGATAACTGATAAGGTTTTTGAGGTCTAAAGTGACTCAATACTTGTATAAGTTGTGTCTCAACTCTTATCTACTGCACAATGTAACACCCCGATTTAATTAGAAATTATTTTATTTAAAATAATAAGGTGATGTGGTGTATTTTATTTAAATTAATGAATTTCATGATGTGGTGTGGTGCATTGTTGGGAATTAAATACCTTAAAATTAGTGAAGTTGAGATTATAGGGTGTGTGGCTAAAAATGTAGAGACATGGGGTGATTAGAGAATAGTAGTAATAATAATATTATTATTATATTATTATAATTACTATTGTTATTTTTAATAGATCAATAGTATTTTATAATATTAATAATTAAACATAAGAAAGAGTAGGATGAGAATATTGATTTAGGCTATGTTTGGATTGATGGAACACAACGGAGCAGAGCGAAATAGAACATAACAGAGTGGAATGGAATGGAGCGGAATGGAATATAAATACCACTCAATTGTTTGATTATTTTATTTAAAATGTCTCATTCCATCCCATACACCCTAAATTTGATGGAACAGAAAATGGGGATTTGGATGAAATAGGATGAATGCATTCTATCATGTTCCGCTCCATTCCATCCTCCTTTTGTCAATCCAAACAATGGAAAATAATATTATTTCATTCTGCTCCGCTCCGTTCCGTCGAGTTCCATCAATCTAAACATACCCTTAAGGATATAAGAGTTTAGAAGGGAGAATAGGAATCATTATTCCTAATTGACTGTAGAAGTGAGAAGCAGGAGAGAAAAGAGAAAGTCATGGCTACAGGGAAGACTCAATTGGAGAAGAGAATAAAACTCAAAAACATAAGATAAGGGTGAGGTTCTAACTCTATAAGGGATTGTATGATGATGGGTTATGGTAGATTATTGATTTAATTTGTTGAAATTGACTATAATAAATGAATTGATGCTTTGGATTGTGTGGTAATTGATGTATATTGATAGCAATGATAATTTGATGTTTGATTGTGCATTACTTCATGAAATTTGTGTTTTTGGAATTGAGAAAATAGGGTTTTCATACTGTACTTTACAGAACTCGTAACACTATTTGACAACATTTTTGAAAACTTGAAAACTCCATAACTTTTGACCAGGGTGTTTGTTTGACGCGCCGTTTGAACCTACAGAAATCTAAAAACATTTTTTACTCAATATTTTTTTTTTTTGAAAACAGTGTGAGATTATTTCTTGAGTTTGTTTTTATTTTTGTTTATTCCGATGTTTTGTTTTAACTGTGAAGTTGTGAATGCAACGATGAAATTGAAAAGATTTTGTGATGTGATGATGTAGCGACGATGTATGAACAACGATGTGGGATTGGTGATATGTGATTGGTTTATTATGTAACGTGTGTCGTGTCATTGCATAAATTATTATGGCATATTGTGTTTCATGCATGTTCATAAGTGACAATGTAATCTTAATGGTAAATGACGATGTAACCTAAATGTCAAGTGACGGTGTAGCCTAAATGGAAAGTGACAGTGTAGCCTAAATGGCATAGTAACGTTGTTATGGTACCACATGCATATAGTTAGTGAAGTTGGTCGCATTACATTCATGACGTTGTCGGTGAGCAGGATGTGATTCATTTGATTGTTGGGTGTTATTGTTGAAAATGTGATGTGTATTGGTATTGATGCATGAAGTGCGATTATCATGATTATGTATGTCATACTTTATCTATTCATTTTCATATTTTCGTTTATATTATTATGATATATCACCCCTTCTGTTTGAATGTTGCCTCCACGCAGGTGATCAGGATAAGAGTTGCTTGAGGTATGAAGTTGTGCCTCGTATTGCGTAGATTGAGTCGGTCTTACTCTGATACGTAACAACAGGTGATGAACGTTTATTTTACTTAATTGATGTTTACTTTGAGGAGTTTTGGGAGTCTTGTAAACTCTATTTTAATTGATAGTTGTTTGTTTTTATGATGATTTGATGATGTTGGAATTAGTTATGAATTCTTTTTCGTTGCGTTAATCAAGTGGAATTTTTGAGAACCATGATGATGTTGTCAGTTCATCCGAAATGCATGTCATGTATCAAATTATTAAATGTTGAGAAACTTACATGATGTTGAATGAATGTGACATCCTATTTTGATGTTGCTTCGAATTTTCATTTACTATGATTTTATTAATCATGTGATGGGGAAAATAGGGTGTTACACGCAACACACTAAAATCCGAGAATGAGCTCATACCACCACCTTGAATTTGTATATTTCAATGGCGAGAAACCACCAATTTTGTTTAGGGTCACTGAGGAAACATCCCTCATGAATATGATATCCAAACTGAATACTCTATTGTGCTTTCCAGAAAATCGCATAGTTGTGAAACTAGAGTATTAGTTACCCTTGTTTGACAACAAAGGGGCTGACCATTTCACCAATGTTGAACTAAAGATAAATGAAGATTTAAAGGTTATGTGGAGTATTTTTCTCCATTATGAATATAAGGGTACTATTGAAATGGATGCGAAGATTCAAAGATCCATTGAGGATATAATCATTATGTTGCAACATCCTGATGAAATGGTTATATAATATTGAATTTATTTTATGACTATCTATGTAATGAATGTTTTTATTCAATGAAATGTTGATATTGGTGTTGGTTTTTTTTTTTCATTTTCATTCATGCTATCATGTTTATGATTTGTGGAACCAGGTCATGTTCGAAGATATATCTCAGAACACACCCTTAAAAAGACTTTGGTTGTGTATCTCCAAATATTAGTGTGAAAAATGATGTTTGGTGTATTCGAAAATGTATCTCCGAAAACAAGAAACACTTTCAACATTTCATACATGATTTAAAAGAATGCAATGAGAAATTGCCTAACATTATTCAACTAGTATTATTTTTAGAGAATTTATCTTGCCACTCCTCATTAATGTATTTGAAATTTTTGGTATTAATTTTTTTTCTTTTTGAAAACTTCTCATATTTTATCGGAAATTTCGTAAATTTCTGATTTTTTTTTTTAAATTCAGAAATATACTGAAATTTTCGACATGAGATTCGAAATTTCTGATATTTGACTGAAATTTTTGGTACACCCCCAAATTTCTGATTTTTTTTTTTTGAAAATTCTGAAATATATTAAAATTTCTGGTATGAGATTTGAAATTTTCGTTATTTGACTGAAATTTCTGATACAACTCCCAAATTCCCGGTTTTTTATTTTTTCAAAATTATTTATTTATTTTGAAAATTTTGAAATATACTAAAATTTTCGGTATTTGACTGAAATTTTCAAAAAAAAATCAAAATTTAAAAAATTTAATAATCTATCATATAAGAAAATAAGGTGTTTATACAAATCCATAATTGCCCTTATTAATTCCAAATTCATCCACGTGGCTTGCTTAATCTTTAAGCACTATGTTTTAGTGAAAAACCCAATTTTAAATAAGTTCCAATAATTTTAATTAATTTTAATTAATTTTAATAAATTCCAATAAGTTCTAAATATATTGACAATTTCTTCATTTTATTCTTCCATCTCCTTTCTATTAACTGTTTCACTTCTAATAAAGAAAACGGTTCCTCCCTCATTACTCTACAATCGTTTCATCTTCCATCTTCCTCTTTCATCTTTCTGCTGCATCTCTCTCTTTCTTCTTCTAGGTTATTCTTTGAAAAATCACTCTCATCTCTCTTGCAAACAAAAATCAAAAGAATGGTTCAAAGTGAAATCAAGGAAGGGTTTCACTAATCAATATGAATGAGGAAGACGGTGGCGACTATGACAGTTTCAGCAATTTTTCGAAGATGTGCGGTATCACGATGGTATATATGTGGGTTTCAAACCTAAATCTTAAAATGCACCCTTTTTTCTTTTTTGGGTTTTCAATCTGTAATTCCTTTTGTTGTTCCAACCTTTTGAAACAATAGATGGATTCCTCTAATTCTTTGTTTGATTTTTTTTTTGATTTCATATTTTGGTTTCATGCTTCTGGAAGGGAAAACTCTGAAGACGTAGGTTCTGGAGGACAAACTTCTGGAGGTGATCAAATTTTTGGTGGTAATCATGACTCTAAAGGTGGACCTTCTGAAGGAGGAGCTTCTAAAGGTAGTCCAGCCTCTGGTGGTGGTCATGATTCTGAAGGAGGAACTTTTGAAGGTGATGGTTCTGGACAAGGTCCATAAGTTAACAAAGGTGGAACTTCTGATGGAAGTAAAACTTTTGAAGAAAGTCTAGAAGGAGATACGGTTCTAGAATCAAAAGGAGATTTTGAACATATAGGTATTAGAGAAGTTCTCAAGAAAAGTATGGTTGAAGGCCATGAAAGAAGAACTTGAGGCTTCAGAAAGAAATAAGACTTGGAAGTTAACTGAGCTTCCAAAGGAGAAGAAAACCATTAGCGTCAGATGAGTTTTCAAGGAGAAATCTGCATTTCTAAATGGAGTATTGGAAGTTGCACACTGCAGCAACCAGAAGAAACTTGCAGAAGTTCTGATGAAGAATATCAACACTGAACACCTTATCTGTTTGAGGGATGAAATTAGTGTTGTTAGTTTCTGATGAATATGAATTAGATTAATGCTATTCATACACCAAAATCCTACACCAATACTTACATCAACCACTATTCATCGTATTTATACGGTGAATAAAGTTTTTTAATAAAAATATATTTTTGAACATTAATATATTATTATAATAATATTTTTTTATATAAATTTTTTATATATTTTTTAATGAAATTTAAAATTGGTTAATGAAATATAAAAAATTGGTTAATGAAATGATGAAGTTGGTTAATAAAAAATTGTTCTGACTCAAGCGCTTAAAATTGAACATTATACTATGTTGAGCAGAAGATGAATTTAGAAGTTCTAAGGAAGAACTTCTGAAACACGCACGCTATAAAGAAAACTTCTGAGTGAAGATTGAAATAAAAACTCTAATAGAAGCACCATATGTAAACCCCTGATAGTACATGTGTTCAACAAGGCTTATAGAAGATCATGAAGTATTAGAAGTTCTAATGAAGAATAACACTTCTGGTCAAGCACATGAAAACAACTTCTGAAGGAAGCATGCTAATGCAACCTTTGATAGAAGCACCAAAGCAACCTCTGATAGAAGTGTTACTAAATTATTTTTAATATTTAGTCATTTATTAACCAACTTCATCATTTTATTAACTAATTTTTTATATTTCATTAACCAATTTTATTTTACTATTACAAAAATATAAAGTTTTTTATAATTTTTTTTATTATAATAATATATTACTGTTCATAACTATATTTTTTAATTAAAAAATACTATTCACTGTATAAATACGATGAATAGTGTTTGGTGTAAGTATTGGTGTAAGATTTTGTTGTATGAATAGCATTACTCTATGAATGAATTAAGGGATGGTGTTGAGAATAATTCATATTCAGAACTTCTGAGGGTCAGCAGAATTTTTGTTGCTCAAAAGTTATAGAATTTCTGAAGTTGTAGAACTTCTGAGGTTTTATCCAAAAGTGTGTTTAACTTCTGGTTCCTTAACTTAGCTATTAAGTTTAGTTTTAAGGGTACTTTAGTATTTGTTAGTTTGTACCATTAGTACCTTTTATCTTGGTCACCAAGATTAATTTAATTTGGGCTTATGTGGCAATTAAATCTGATCAATATACTGAATAATAACGAGAATATTAAATTGTTGATCAAAATATTGAATATTAACGGGAGCATGAAATTACTGATCAAAATATTGAATAATAACATAAAAGTAAATTTATTAATTAAAATATTGAATACTAACGAAAACATGCCGTTTTTATATATTGAAACAATTATACGCACTAATTTATTATCTATTTAAAAAAAATCATTTTTTATAATATTTTAGAAACAAATGTCGTACCATATTGGTACCCGTGTAATAATTATAACGGGAACATGAAATTATTGAGCAACATATTGAATATTAACGAAAACAAAAAATCACTAATCAAAATATTGAATATCAACGGGAACACGAAGTTATTGATTCAAATTTTGAATATTAACGAGAACACGAAGTTACTGATTAAAATATTGATATTAACGGGAACAAGAAACTACTTGAATATTAACGAAAACATTAAGTTACTGATAATTTTTGTAAATATTAAAGAGAACATAAAATTACTAATAAAAATATTAAATATTAACGGGAACATGAAGTTATCAATTTTTTTTTAAGTTTGTTGTATAAGCCTCAATTTTATTTTTATACAACTAACTTAAAAAAATCTTTTATTTTATTTAACTTTTTTTTAATATATAAATAAATTACTATAAATCAAACCATTTTTTTCATTTTATTTAAAATCATTTTTTAATTATATTTGCCTTTGTAATAATATCAATATTGAGAAAAATAAGAGGGCTGGAACGGGTACCCGTGCGAACGCACGTGCATTCCAATAATATTAACTGCAACATGAAATTATTAATCAAACTATTGAATATTAACGAGAACATGACGTTAATGATTAAACTATTGAATATTATAGTAACATGAAGTTACTAATCAAAATATTGAATATTAACAGAGACATAAAGTTATTATCAAAATATTATATATTAACGAAAATATAAAGTTACTTATAGAATATTAACTCGAATATGAAATTATTTATCAAACTATTAAACATTAACGGGAGTATGAAATTATTGATTAAAATATTGAATATTAACGAAAACATATTTACCTCTCAAATAATATAAATATTGAACAAACTTTGTCATTCTAACTCAATCGCACAACTCAAATACATTAAACATATCTTGCCATCTTCTACTGTAACAAAAACTTACAATGTCTTGGCAAAGTAAATCGTTTAAGTTTTACTATTAGACAACTCCAATTATGTACCTTCCCCAATACAATAACAACATATTATATAATATATCAATGATTTATTGGGCCCAAATAATAATAATCATCCCTTATATTATTAATTTTGTATTCTCTGATATTCTATTAATACAATATGCACTAAAAATATTTTTTTAATTATTATATTGTATATTTTATTGAAATATATTTTTGTATGTTTATCAAATTTTATGTACCACTTACTTTTGCTTCATACATTCTACATATATTTTTATTTCAGACTGTATTTTTATACTTTAAATATCTTTTTTTATAATATTAAATTTTACATAACATCAATATTAAACAAAATAACCAAACATTAACGGATACCCGTACGGACGCACGGATGCCACACTAGTTTTTTCACAAAAATATAATAATAAAATCATACTTTTGAGAGAGTGGCCTGTAAAATTTTAAGGGTGACAAATAAATTCTCTTATTTTTAGAATGAAACCCATCTAATCTAATTTGGGTCACAAGTGGAACAGACCCAATAACTCCTTTAGGACATGAAAAAAGCCCAAAAAAACAAACAGAAACATAAAACCCTAATTCACAGTCATATAAAACTGACTCTGCTTCCTTCTTCATCCTTCGTTTGTTCAGCCGATCTCAAACCCTTACGCAACAATGGTATTCACCTCTTCTTCTATCAACAAATCCATACATCAATCTTACTTTACTTCAAAATTAATCTTAATTCGATTTGTGTTGTTGTTGTTACAGGTGAACGTTCCGAAGACAAAGAAAACATACTGCAAGAACAAGGAGTGCAAGAAGCACACCTTACACAAAGTTACCCAATACAAAAAGGGTAAAGATAGCATTGCTGCTCAAGGAAAGAGGCGTTATGATCGCAAACAATCTGGTTATGGTGGACAGACCAAGCCTGTTTTTCACAAAAAGGTACAGTTAATTATTACCTTAAATTCTTAATTATTAATAATTCAGTTAATCGTTTGGTTCTTATTTTTTGTTTTGTTTTGTTTGTATTGTTTGTGTTGTTTGATTTAGGCTAAGACCACTAAGAAAATTGTCTTGAGGCTTCAGTGTCAAAGTTGCAAACATGTTTCCCAACACGCCATTAAGGTAAGTTTGTTTTTTTTGTTAATGTTTTTTTTTGGTGTGTAGTTTGTTGTGTATGGGTCTTGTGGGTATTGATTTGTTTTTTTTTGCAGAGGTGCAAGCATTTTGAAATTGGTGGTGACAAGAAAGGAAAGGGAACATCTCTATTTTAGGTGGAAGATTAGAATTTTGCAGTTTGCCTGTGTTTTTCTTTTGTTCCCATCTTTGTCTATTTAATTTTGCAGAAATACTTGTGTTTTGAGATTTTTGTTCTCACATTTCTAATGGATTTATTACTTAATTTTATGCAATTCACTTGTTTTTTCTCTCTATTTTACTGCTGTATTGTTTTATTGGAACTCTAGTTTTAGCCATTGATGACTTAAGTTACCAATCATTAGTTTCGTGAGTAATTATTGAGATGTGCTGTATTCTGAAAGAAAGGCATATCAACTAGAAATATATGGAATGCGCTATTCTAATTTTACATTCACTTCAGTTATATTCGTTTACTGACATCCTATTCACTTCAGTCATATTGTGTATCGAGCTTTTTGAGGTTTTCGGGTTAGTTTGTGATCGAGTGGTTTTAGTAGAAGTTGACTTGAATCAGTGGTATCTTAATCTATTTCTCTAACCAACCATTTTCGCATCTTTTGGGCTTTCTTTCATGCCTTGTTTCCGATTAGTTTGTTGTTTAGTGTGGTGTATGTCGGAGGTAGTATGATATGTCTAATCTGGGATGTTATTCTTTTATTTACCTGAAGTGATGTTCCTAGTTTAGGTCTGTTTTTTTAGAGCTTTGGAGGTTGCTTGAGGTTTTTTTTTAAAAACTTTTGTATGGGTTTCTTCTTTGTGTTGTTGTGGCAAGTTGAGTATAATCCTCCAATAAATTTGGATTGTTTTAATAATAGTATTTATAGCAATTTAATATTTCTCACTATGGTTATGGTTTCATAGTGTGTCTGTATGGTTTCATAAAGAAGTGTGCCCTTAATGGGAACTTTAATAGTGGAAGTATAGTTGAATTGTTCTGGTTAGTAATTCTTAGTAATTCTTGTTTATGACTTGCATGAGTGATACCATAAGCTGATGGTGTGTATATTTGTTGATTGAATTATTTATTTGTTGATTGAATTATTTGGAATTTTATAATGTTGCTGTTTGTAATGATTGGTTGCATTTTGAGATCTGGCTTCATCTTTATTTATCTCTATCTAACCAATATCCTTAATACATCAAAAGTCATCAAAGTTAACCAAACACTAAAAAAGTCAATGTTATTTTTGGGGTCTCTTTCTGTATTTTCATTGATTATTTTTTATTGATGCTATTAGTTTATGTTGTTTTGTTTTGGTTTGTTATGTAATCCTCTAACCAATTTCCAATGCGTTAGTGTTTATAGCAATTATAATGATTTACTTTGATAATTATCTGTCCTGCACCCCATCACAACCATTAATTTCAAAACTGTATTTTCTGCCCACGAGAAAAGGCTAGACTAAAAGAGCAGTAGGTGATCCTTTTCCTATAGTTTGAGAGAGACCAATATATTTTGAGAATTCAATAATACACGATGGAAAAATGTGATTTGAATTATTAATGAGATATGCATACAAGAAAATGAATATGTGGATTGAGTTTCAGTGGGCTGTAGGGTTTGGCAGTACAAGCTTTAGCGTCGGATATCTTAAAAGTGAAGTGCCCCTATGAAAATCCCAAAATGCCTTAACAAAATTGGAAGTTTATTTTTAATATGCATCATTTTCTAAATTGGAAATATATTTCCGGTTCCATACTAAATAATGTAATAACGCTTTATTATAGTCTTAAAATCTACACATAGGTTGAAACTGAAAATATACTTCCGGTATAACATTTTTCAATGTGATTCTTATGGTATGGGGTGCTAATTGGAAGTATATTTCTGGTTTTCACCGATGTGGGTAAAAAGGTCATGTAGTGGGTTAAGAAATTCCCCAATTTATTTATCGGGTTAAGAAGTATATTTTTGGTTTTCACCGACGTGGGTAAGAAAGTCATGTAGTGGGTTAAGAAATTCACCAATTTATTTATCGGATTAAGAAATTCACCAATTTGTTTATTGGATGCGCGTGCTTGTTTGACGGGACAAATGAGTGATATTGGATAGAATGAGTTCCATCATATTTCATTCTATAACAATTACAATTTTAGATAAAAACGTGTAAGATACCCGGTTTTTGCACGAATAAATTTATTTGATATGATACAAAATATATTTAAAAGCATATGTAATTTTTTTTGAGAAGATGGAGGACTTAAAGGCCCAAAAGAACACTACACCATAACAACCTTGACCACATGCCTTGCCTCTTAAGTTAGCTTCATACACCTCAAGAGAATCTCGAGGACACCCCCCAATAAATCTACATATCAATTCTAATCTCAGTCGAAAAATTTCTATGCGCATTTCTATCAAGGTACAGTTTAACAAGACTGTCCGCACATTGATTCGTTTCACGATAAATATGCTTCCATCTAAACCTGGTAACTTGCTTAAAGCATGCTTAATACGGTTCACAAGCACTAGATTCCTCAGAACACAATTTAAGAACACAATTATATTAAAAAACAATGTTAAATAATAAGTTAATATTAATTCCTATAAAACACCATCTTTTTATAACTCATTGTTTTGTTCTCTTCAAGCTGATGTTGTTATCCAACTATTTACTAAAAGAATTGAACTTGAAGTTGTCAGATATTATCAATAACATCTTTGTCATATGATGATGGATCATAATATATCTGCGAATGCAAATAATAAAATTAATTAAATTAGACATGTTACAACATGAAGTGATATGATTTACATATTAAATATTGAAATATTTTCTTATTACCTCATGTAATCCTTGCAATATACACGTCTGCATTGTTGGAAATGCACCAAAACTTCTGACGAATTTCTATCAATCTTGATGAACAAGATTTTTATCACCACACAATGACAATGAAAAGTATAGAAAATTTAAGAAGAAAAGGAGATTAGGGTTTCTGCAGAGTTTCTCTCTGCCCAGAAACTGTGAAAAAACTTTATTCACTTTGCAATTGTAAAATACTGTGACTACAATGAGATACAAAAAATATGAGTTTCTCCCTCTATTTATAATTGAGCTAACTTGATCCCTAAGTTAAAAGTCCAAAACTATAATAGCCAAAAATAACAACTTAACCTAATTCAGTTACACTTATTAAAATAGGTCTTAATCGAAATCCTGTGTGAAGCCACCTGCTTCGACACTTCGACATGCTACACCTCGACACACACTCTAGGCTATTCGACACACCTTGTGTTCTAGAAAAATCCTACTTCAACACAAGAAATTACACTTTCAACACACCACTTAATTTATTGTGTATAAGCTATATATATATAGCTGATGACCGATGGTTTATAGTTTATGACTGATGATTGAGAGCGATAACTGATAAATTAATTGAAGTGTTTGGTAAAATTATTGGTTTAAGAAACTTATTAATGTAAAATTACATAAAAGATATTTAATACATAATTATAATTTTAAATAAAATAAATCATAGAGGATAAAAGTGAATTTTTTACCAAAATAATAAGGATAAAAAAGAAAGAAAAAAAAAAGAAGCTATAAGCTAAAATTCTATTTGAAATAGCGTATGGAATATAAGTTTTGAGCTAGTAAAATAAATTATAAGCTCGTAATAAAAAGACTCTTATCAAACATGTCTAAATTGTCATATGAGCTTGTCATCTATAAACTCAAAATTGTGTCTTACCAAACATAGTCTTAATATGAAATAGACTTTTAAATAGATTTTATGATCAAATCAGACTTTTATAAAGACTTAATCAGACAAAAGAAAATAGATCATAAATAAAATTCAGACTTTAAACATTTATCGTAGAACAAATTTTGAGATCTTGGTCTGACCTGACCTATTTTCATTTCTAATCATAAGTCATGAATCCAACCCAAATTAGAAAATCTTGATTTAAATAATTTTTTTATAACAAAGTATAAAAAATAATATTATCCTACAAATAAAAAATCTTTAAAATCATTAAAATTTCTTTTTATTCAAATGATCGGTTAAAATCTCAATTCAATACACCTGTTAATTTTAAATCTTATGATATATGAATGTATTTAAATAAGCCTTCTAACATATATTCAAATAACAGTAATAAAATTAAGTTCAATTTTAAGATAATATTTTTGAGAGTCTTATCATTCAATTCCTGTTTATAATAAAATAAAAAATATTCAAAAAAATAATATAGATTATTGAATTTAAAGTATTCAAAACCAGATCAATACTATATAAATAATACTAAATTAGACGCATACTATATAAATAATACTCCAATTTAAAAATATTAATTTTATTAATCTTAATAAGACAGACTTGAATGGTCTAAGAAATCTTTTATAGTTACGAGTTTGATCTTTTTCATTAAATAAAATTCTTTTTTCTTTTTTCTTTTTTTTATAAAAAAATCTGATATTTTTCATTAAATAATTTTTTTTTTTAAAAAAAAAATCTGATCTTAGGTTGTAATAAGAAGTAAGAACATACTGCGGCCCAAACACCAATTATGGTAGGTATAATCAATCAAAAAAATCAAGTAGAATAAAAGAAAATCACTAAATTGAGTAAATACATTAAAACCAGATTTGTTTATTCCATCAAGCGATTTGCTTTTATTTTATTTGCTTAATTGGTGCTGTTTTATTCAATTTAGAGCCATAATTTTTGTACTCTTTTTGTCTATAAATATAGCATTTTTTCAACGCTATTCAATATTATGCACTCCTGCGAAACTATTAAACTAATTTGAAGATGGCTGAAGTAAGATTTTTACTTGCCATTTTTCATGTCATATTGATCCTCGGTGAGTACATTTTCTTGTTCAATACAAATTTATAAAATGTTTTAAAACATATTAGTTTGTTATTTTTAATATATATAAGTTATACATAATTATGTACATGTGAATCTAACTGAATCAGGATGCAAGAAAACAATCGGTGAGGGTATGGAAATTGATGGAGAAGTGAAGTGTTGTAATGATAATCACATAGGAAGATGCCTTCCAAATGAAGACGACAATCATTGTAATGAGATTTGCAGTAACCATTGTTACAAAGGAGGTCATTGCAAAGTTCTTGGAAATAAAGCACCAAATCATTTTTGTCATTGTTATTGCTGATGATTTGTTATTATCATCCTAATTTATTAGTGCTACTATTACTAGGGTTACACTAATCTGTCTGACCATATGATGGTATGGTTTGAATAGAATAACTATATTTAGTTTTTACAATGCAAGACATTTTGTTTTAGTTTTAAATTTATTATTTATTATTAATTTTTTTCCAGAGCAATATATATTTTAGAGTAAAGATTGATTTTGGTCCTTCCCAAAAGACAAAGACAGAATCCAAATTAATCCTAGATAAAAAAGAATTCGATTTAATTTCTAAAATTTAAATGAGATAAAAAAGAATCCGATTTAATTCCTAAAATTTAAGCGAGTCATATTAGTTCCTCTGTTAATATTTTTTTCAAATTAATTTTTTTCCTACTTTTAAACCGTCACTGGATTGTCAAGTTGGATTATATTTTTCATTTTTTATTTTTTAAATATTAAATTAATTTTTTATGAAAATTGTTGCTCCAAAGAATCAAACCCATTAAGCTTTAAGTCATATCTTATGCATTAAAATAACTAACAAAAAATAATAATAGCATTTTGAAATCAATTTTTTTTCTATTATTTAGTTAGGGTTAGCATTTTGAAATCAATTTTTCCCTATTATTTAGTTAGGGTTAGCATTTTGAAATCAATTTTTTTCTTATTTAGGATTAGCATTTTGATATCAATTTTCTTTCTATTATTTTGTTTGAATTAGCATTTTGAAATCAATTTTTTAGTTGTATTAAAAATATTTATTCTATTTACTTTCACTTTTGTATATTAGCAAAAAATAAATTTATAGATTGTATTCTTAAAAAATATGCGTATGCGGAGAAAAAAATCAACAACCAAAAAAAAAAGTATGACAAAGAGAGTAAAATTATATTAAAAAAATATTTTAGATTTTTTTATAAATAAAATAGGATTGGATGGACATTATTCTTAATAAATAAATTGAATTGAATTTTATAAAAGAAATTAGTGGATTATTAATATATTATTTTGATAATACATTAACAATTCAAATCAAATTTATTTCTAATAAATAAATTGGATTCAATTTTTTAAAATAACTTTAGTGGATTATTAATATATTATGTTGATAATTTATTAACAATTCAACTTAAATTTATTTTTATAGAGAATAAGGGAGTGAAATTAATATAATATTAAATTTGAAAAGATTTAATCAAGTATTTTAAAAAAAGATTGAAAAAAAAGGGAGTGAAACTAATAGAGAATAAGGGAATAAGGGAGTGAAACTAATAAAGATTTAATCAAATAATTAAATTTATTTCTATAGGGAATAAGGGAGTGAAACTAATATAATATTAAATTTGAAAAGATTTAATCAAATATATTAAAAAAATATGTTAAATTAGAGCACGTTTTATTTTAATGTTTTTATAATAATATCAAATTATTTAATTTTAGAATGTATAACATGACTAAAAATTCTCTTGCCAAATCATCAAACTCACAGTTAGATGGAGGGGGACTGCAAAAATCTCAACTCTGGTAAACTTGAGGGACCAAAAACCTGACTTTTAAACTAGGGGACCTTAAACTTCAGAATTTTAAAACTAGGGGACCAAAGGTGCATTTAAGCCAAAATATTATCAAAACTTTGGGGTGGCCATGACCACCCCTGTCCTAACATAGTTCCGCCACTGAATACCGCGTATTGATAGTCTACGACTTTTATAATGTATTTTTAATGGCAAGGCTTCATGTATCATCATGCATGCTGATGGAAGATGTTTTTATTTATTTATAAAGTGAGAGATGAATAATTTAAAGTAGTATGGTATAAATTGAATGAGCAGCTTAGTTATGTTCACGTGTCTTAAATCTTCGTTTGAATTTGTATGTTCAACCTTCTTGATCAATTTCATCATGTGCATGACACTTTTGATTCTTTTCTTCTTTGATAATAATTGTCTTCATAAAAAGTGAACTAGATATAAGATGAATTGTTCACAATCTTCTCCTTTTGATGGTGAGAAACTATTTTAATGAAGACAAAAATTATCAAAAAAGAAAAACATCAAAAGTGTCATGCACATGAAGAAGTTGATCAAAAAAATTTAACATAAAAATTCAACTGAAGATTTAAGACAAATGAACATAACTAAGGTGCTCATTGCAATTTATACTAATACTAATTTAAATTATTCATTATTCATCTCTCACTTTATAAAAAAAATATCTTGCATTAGCATGCATGATCATACATGAAATCTTTCCATTAAAATATATTATAAAGGCCGAAAACAATATGAAAACAATGTAGTATTCGACAACTAATATGTGGTATTCGAATATCAAATATAAAATTTGCAAAAGACACGTTGACCTAGTGAAAAATATACATTAAATTCATACTTGTTAAATATTAATATAAATCATGAGAATCATTTGTCAATAATATACATTGACCTAGTGGTAAAGGCATAAGATTCGGCTTAAAGCTCCACAACTTGATTCTTTGTAGCAATAATTTTTGGCACTTTAAAAGTAGGGAAAAAACTGATTTGAAAAAATATTAGGGGACTAATATGGTTCGGTTAAATTTTGTAAGAGATTAAATCAGTTCTTTTTTGTCGGAGATTAACTTGGATTCTTTCATTTTTGCAAGGGACCAAAATAGATGTTCACTCTATATTTTATATACTATGTTGGGTTAATTGTTTAATTACTTATTTTAATTTTATAGATCAACATAATTAATTATTAATAAATTATATTAATATAAGTTATGGTAATTCTTTTTTTAAAATATTGATCAATCATTTGACTTTGTTTTTTATTGAGTTTTGATGACACTCATTCTATTAGGGTGTGTTTGGTTAGAGGTTGGTGGAGGGGATGAGAGGGGAGGAGAGGAAATATTTTAAATAAAATGTGTTTGGTTTAATTTTTATGAGGGGAGAGGAGGAGAGCAAAATCTCTCTAAATCACATTTCTTGTGTCTCCCTAAATCGGAGAAATTCGGAAAGAATGAGAGGGAAAATGAGTTTCAATCTTTAATAAATTAACATATATATACTAAAATATCTTTAGTTTAATTTTAATATTTCAAAATTATTATAATTATTTTCATTTGCAATTCTGTTTCTCTTTTTTTTTTTTTTTTTTCTATTGTCTCCATCAATTTCAATTTTTTTCAAAATTGAAATTGAAATTATTTTTCAATTTCAATTTTTTTATAAATTATAATCAGTGTTATTTATTTATTTTTATAACTTTTTTTATATTTATTTGTGTGAGTTTTTTTAAAAATAAATTTTGTTATATATTTTATTATAATTTTGAGTTAAATATGTTTGAGGTCCCTATAAATAACCCAAAATACAATTTTAGTTCCTTCATCCACAACTTTGATCCTTACCATCTATTTGAATTAATAGAAGTTGACGTGGCACGCCACATCACTTAAAGTCAACAACTACACAAAATCATTAGATTGAGGGAGTTTTAAACCTCCCTATTTCATACTTCTTGCTTAAATATCAATATCCCTAACAACAGGCTTATTATCCCAATTCATTGTTTCACTCTCATTCAAGGAACTGTGCTCCAATCTCAGAGTGGAACTTATCAATTCCACAACCCTCATATCTGCAGTCACCTTATCCCCATTCTTAAGCTTTACAATAAACCTGGAGAAAACAATTTCTATATACACAAAAATTGTTTCTCCTAATGATAAAGCATAACAAATCTCTATCAAATCTATTGATACAACGATTCAATTAGAAACCTTAAATCTAAAAAGACAAATTCAGATTGTGAAAAACCATCTATTGAAGGGTTGTTTGTGAATAGAAAAAATATTAAAGAGAAAGGTTAAATTCAATTCAAGGGCTCATGCATCATGGAGGGTGATTTCCCAGTAAGCTACAAGTTGTATCAATGTGATTGGATTTGTGGCCTAACTCCTTCACACACATACGTTTTATGCTTTGAATTTTTGATGGTGTAGAAGAATACCAGAATTTTTTAAATGTGAATGGAAAAGTTCTTTGCATTCTCACCATTAATTTTTCTTTTTTCTTGTCTTGGTTTAGACGTGAAGAAACGTTCTTTGCAGGATATTGTTGAAGACAACAACAAGACAATAATAAAGATAAACTTTTAGAGGTGATGTTTTGAAGGACTGCAACTTCTTTATATATTAAAATGTTTAACTGTCTTAGAAAATATGATACAAATGAGTTCTATATATAGAGACTCAAAGATTCACAGATATAAATACTACATAGGAAATGCTAAATATTAAATACTGGATATTTTCAAGGAAGTATAAATTCAAGGAATGAACTTTTCAAATCCCAAAAGAATAACTTTCAAACTCTTTTTAACATGATTTAAGTTTTATTCTAACAATTGGTATACTTAAAGTATGTCATCAAAGAAACGTTGAGGTGCATCCTTCTATACCATTGTTGGTTCCAATAGAATGTAAGGAGAAAAGTCAAATCAATGGGTATGATATAGTAGCTAAGGTAAGGATTGCTGTTAATGTTTGGGTAATTGGAAGAGATCCAAAATATTGGGCTGAAGCTGAGAGTTTCAAACTGCAGAGATCCAAAATATTGGATTGTTGATGTTCATGAGATAGCAAATAACATTCATTTATCTCATGAAGGAGTATGGTATTCATATTTATAATAAAGTTTGTAATCATAATACTTACATATAAGTATACTATATGCTACAGTAACTGAGGAAAATTTACTATATTCTATACAAACCAATTTTATTTTGTGCAAAATTTTTTGTTGCAAAACATTATGGTTGAGACATTCATACCATTCACTCTCTTTGATTATGGTGCCACGTCATCTTCTCTTAACTCAAATAGATGATAAGGACTAAAGTTGTGGATAGAAATTTTTAAGAGAACTATTTTTAGATGATAAGGACTAAAGTTGTGGATAGAAATTTTTAAGAGAACTATTTTTTGAAGGAAATTTTTATAGAGACTAAAACTGGATTTTGGATTATTTATAGGGACTTCAACATATTTAATCCTATAATTTTTATATAAAATTTAGACCATTCATTTTGTTTTTTTAATTATATTGTAAGATATATAACATTTAATAATAAGTTATTTTATATATTTAAAAATTGTTATCAACACATAATTTATTTTGTAATTTATTTTGTGTCGAGAGTTATAATATGAATCTAGTGTATTTAATTTTTTTTATTTTTACGTTATGTGATAAATTATGATCTTTTAATCACTCAATATTACAGATATTTTTTCCAAAAAATATTTAAGAAAAGTTTTTATCTTTCAATATCCTATCATTTATATAAAATGATAATAATAAAATGTAAATTATTAATAAAATCTCTCTCATCCCCTCGTGAACAAAACATATTTTTAATCAAAATACATCCCTTCCCCTCATTTGAACCAAACATATATACAATTAAAAAGATTTCCTCCTCTCCCGTTCTTTTCTCTCCATTAAAATCCCTCCCCCTCCCACTCATTTGAACCAAACAGATCCTTAAGTCAAATAAGAGGTAAATAATTTAATTGATTTATTTCATTAGATGTATAATTTAATGGGATTGAATCTTCTTTTTTATTTATTATTTTTTATTCTCGTCAGTCATCACAATTGTTTTAGTTGAAGGAGAGAGATAGATAAAAGGAGAGGTCCAAATTCTTAGTCATAAATTCATAACTTAACATGTTTACTTTTACAATTTTATTAAAGATAATATAAAGTTGGAAAATTCTATGGTGAAGTCATTAAAATGACTTTTTTGGGGAAGTCACATTCTGACCAATCAGAATTATGCCCTAAGCCTTAAAATGTCACATAGAACTGCATCATTTATGTCATTTACTGTGCTAATTTTTTTTGGTTATGAATATTGCAATTTAGTCCCTAACATATTAATTGGGTTTTTAAATTTTAATATTTATAAGGAAAATTAATTAAAATAAAATTAATTAGAACAATTTTAATTTAATCTTTCTCACTACCTCAACATCATATTCATGTTTACTCTAACCTGAATCCTTAATTTTGTTACCTGAAATTATTCATCATTTGCCATTTTTCTATTTCAGACGAACATTAGCACAACATTCACCGTGTTCATCCACCACCGTGTCCGTCCGCCATTCATAGTGTTCGTCCGCCATAGTAAAGTTATCCATCGTTCTCATTTTCCATTTCATATTCTTTGCCAATACTGCAGACGAACATCAACACAACATTCATCATGTTCGTACCTATTCTTTTGAGGTTGTCCCGTTCAATCGCTCACCAAACCTAACAAGGCCAAAAGGTAAATTCAAAAATGTTTGTTCTATTTATTTGAAATTAATGATTAAGATTAAGTGATTTCAAATAAAGTATAAATGGAAGTGTTAAATTCGATTTCAAATGGGAAATTAGGGTTTATGCCTGAAATTTGTTTTATTTACATGGATTTAATATTTGATGATTTCGAATTTTAAAATTTAGTGGTTCCATTTGAATCATGCCCCTTGATCTATTTAAGAAATAAGGAATTGAGATTGATGTTGAGTTTTGTTGTGTTAAAATTATGATAATTCAGATTTGGTGTTAAATTTGATTTAAATTTTATGAACTAAGGTCTATGCTTGATTTGAATAGTAAATTAGGTACTGTAATTTATGTTGGGTTTTGGTGCTTTAACAAGTGTGTTAATTTAGGTTTACTAAGGAAAACTACGACCATTATGATTCCAACGATGTTCGATGTCGTGATAGTGATACATCTGATGCTGAATCGGACTATGCTTATGATGACAACAAACCAGTGTCCATTATTTTCATTTAACAAACATGCTATCTACAAAAATAAATACATACTTGAATTTGAAACCCTGCCATGATGCCAAATTTGATAGAAAAAGACATTTCCTTTAGCATGAAGTAACAACATCTACAATAGGTTTTCATGTGTAACACAGTGAGAGAACTGACTTGGTTGTTTTGTGTTTTATCGCAAATGTGCAGATAGCAAGAGTCACTACCGACTTTTCTTTTATCCAATAAAGGAAAGGTGAAAAGAACAGGAAAGACCTTTGATAAATTATGAGTACGGGAAGTAATTATGAAAAGGAAAGATATTAGCACCCTTTCCATCCGTAATTATCTACTGGCTCTTAATTGCTTAGTTCACTTTTGAAAATTTTCTTTCTGTGTGTGTGTTTGAAAAAGTATTTTGAAAAGTATTTCAATTTGACTTCGTAATGATTCTTGTATCAGTCCTCAAGAATTTATAAGAAGTGTTTGGAAATATTTGTATGGAAAAATGTAGTTTTGTAATGATTCTCGTTGGAGTGTATACAAAGTGTTTGTTTGAAAAATACTTTTGAAGAAAGTGTGAGGTGTGAAAATGATTTGTTTGATTGGAGCAATCAATTAAAAGTATAATTACCTACTCAAAAAGGTCGTTCTTGTTATTTTTCCTTCTCCTTTAGGATAGTGCTATCTATACCATTAGTTGGTAGGTAACCCTATCCGTTGGATGTGAAAGGACAAACGTAGGGTCATCGTATGGTCATAGAAGGCAACATGTAAGGATACCTTTAGCAAATTCGTAGGGACGATCATCACTTATTCGTAGGCAACAATCGAGGGATTGTAACACCCCCTTCTAATTCCCCAAATTATTTTATATATATATATATATATATATATATTTTGCACAATCAAAGTAAATAGAATGCATAACAAGAGGGCGTCACATGATTTACTTTCAATATTAAAATCATACAAGCACACTGGTCATAATCATAACACATATTTGAATCTCATGCTTTAGAATAATTCATGCACTTTCACAGCAGATCATTTAATGTTCACAGATACTATCAATGATTACATCCCATACTATAATCATCAGATGAAAAGCGATGAATCCATAACATACTCAAGTCACAGACTTCATACATCGGCACCAAGGACACATCAGTATAGTATCTCAATTATACAAATCAAAATAGATGAGTATACATAACGAATATCTCATCAAAGAAAAAATGCAGATAAATCCCGTGTTACATGACCAGAACAATGTCCAGACTACCTAGTAATGGATAAACTAGCTAGACTCTTCAACTAGTCTCGTGCGAAACACCGTTATCCTCAGAACCAGCACGTTATCCACGTAGAGGCAACATCATAACAGAAGGGTGAGAATTCACATCATTATTCAAAAGTATATAAATGGAAATAATGAAGAAAACCGCATCTATTTACGAATTCCACACACTTCAAGTGATATTCCAAGATAACATGATCTTACAAACATTACAAGTATAATATGTTCATACATAGCATAATTATCATCCATTCAAACAATCAAATAATACATATAATTAAACATCACAACTTTATTCCACACATTGCATATTCAATAATGACTCATGTGACAACAATGAATGTGACTCAATATGCATGTGGTACCAAGTTTTGGGAACATTTCGTTAACCCTGCTTCCGATTCATTCATAGAATCCAAGCCCTTACTTCCGATCCAGACAAGACCAAAAGCCTATGCTACTTATGTGAATTTATGATATGAAATTTTAAAAAAATTTAAGTGTTAGTTATATTTTGTAAGACTGAATCATCTAGTTCGACAAATTTTATATCTATATAATTTTATTATAAAGACCGATCTATTCAACTAAGTTATCAAGTTTAATCTGGTTAGGTCATGTGGTTCACCAATGACCCAATAAGGCAACCAATAAATCAATGACTCGATACCCTCACTAATTTGATGACGGATTCAATTTTTAAAACACTACATTTCAAATTAATAAATATAGAATTTTCTATAAGTTTCAGTTTTTTTTCTTTTGGTTTTCATATACAATAAATAATCTAGAAGCACTTAATAATACTTTTCTAGAATAAAATATAGCAAAAAAATGTCATATAATTGGGTTATTATAAAACCTAATAAATTTGATTTGATTTGCATCTTAAAAAGAAATAAACAGTTTATTTGCATTTTAAAAAGAAATAAACAGTTTTTCCTAGAAAAAATGATTTTTAATATTTTTCAATAAAAATTTAAAAAATATATAATTTTTTTAATATATACAATTTCTTTTTATTCTTACTCTTTTAATAATATTTAAATATATTTTTTTAAATAAAAATTACACTTAAAAATTTGTATATAAATTTTCTTATTTTTTTTATGTCTAAAATAACTAATATCGTTGACTAATTCACATAAATTAATAAATTTGTATCAATAAAAAACAAAGACAAAACTACTTTTACAAATGTAAAAAATAAAAAACATTGAATTTGATATGATGTTATTTTAGCTAATTAGATGGTATAATAAACGAATTATATTAAAAATAAGAAATATCTAAGTATGTTGGGACAAATTTTTTATAAAAATAGTCTTGTTATTTTGAATTGATAAGATCTATATGTAATCCATTTGAAATGAAAAAGTCAATATGCAAGTTTAATTTTACACATATACTCAATTTCGAAATTTTTATAGCAATAATTAGGTTTTACAATTAAAAAATATACTTTAATAATTATGTTTCCAAAAAAATGTAAATAATTGAATTTGGAATTTGGATTAAATGAACACGTCATCTCATATAACATCACCATTGTAAATACATTCAATTTCACGCGCATGCAAACACATATAGACACGGTGTAGCGCACTCACAAACACTTGATGGTGAGTCTTTTTCAATAATAAAAAATGAGACATGACTCAAAATAAATTGTAACCTTGGTGAAATATAATTATATTCCAAATAAATAGTTGTTACTGAGTTTCAAATCCATGAAATAAATATATATCATAAAAGTTGTTTAATTTAACTATTGTGATCGATAGAACGTTGCCTATCTTATCACCACTGTCACACACCCATTGTAAAAACCAACATACATATAACCACCGTTATCTCAAAATGATTGGTTAGATATTGTGATATCATTTTTCAATAGTTGTGAAATGGCTTTTAGTAGTAGTGATTATGCCAATCTTTTTAATGTGATCAAAGAAATTACTTAGATTCAAGAGTTCGCAGGAAAATAAAGGGCTATAAGAAGATACATCACTGGAGTAATTCTAAGATAAATGAAAAAGGGTGACTGAGTTCTTAAGTAGGTGATAGAACTTATTGACAAGATATTCCCAATCTAGGAATGCCATTATTAGGTGCGGTAATAGTTGTCATATGGTCCTAATAAGTTTGAAAGTTTAAAAAGACAATAAAGTTCCTAGATCATGGAACGTCATAAATCTAAGACATTATTAAGGTTAATAAAAGATAACATGGTGAAGTTATAAACCTGAATCACAATGTGTAAGGTAAAAAACATCAATAAAATGATAGGTCGACAATTTTTTCCCTTGCAAGGGCATGTATTACTAATAAGGCGCTCTTATAGTTAAAATGGAATACCTTATTTTGAAGCACTTGAATTTCTCCGTGAGGGGAATCATTGCACCATTTGAGGAATCAATGTGATCTCTATGGTATTATTGTTCCTTTTAGAGCATCATTTTTCTTGTCGGAGTATTATTGTGACTATATGTGTATTATTGTGTCTTGTGAGGTATCGTTGCAGCATACAAGATATCTCACTAAATGACAAGTCAACAAAAATCAAACAAAGTTTCCCAAACCACTAAAATTGACAGGCGAGGCCTTGCCATATTTCAATATGATCATAATAAAATACATTTCATTCTTCAATAGGACTGACAAGAATAAAAGTCGCCCAATTTTTAATACAACAATAAAAATAAATGGCAAGTTAATAATAAGGATAACGAACCCAATATGATCAATTTCGCCCAAATGTTACATCATCTAAATAAATCCTTGAAGTTACGATTATGCACCACGATCATTTTTTCACCTTATTTAGCATTTTTTAAATAGAGATATTGCGTGAATAAATTTCAACCAAAGGAATAAATATTTTTTACGCAACAAAAAATAATCAATTGTAAATTGAAAATAGGGGTGTTTATGGTTCATTAATTGCATTGAACCAAATCACATTAAGGCTTTGATTAAGTTCAATTAAAATTGTAAGTTTGAAATATAATCTAACAGGAGGGGTAATTAGATTATGCGGAATTATCGAACTTGTTGATTCTCTATTTTTAGGATTGACTTTAGGTTTGGTAAAACTAATATAGCAGCAATATGTTAAATATGATTTATAACTTGTAAGGAGAAAACATGTTGAAGTTCTATTTAATGAAGAAACATGTTGTGTTGAAGTGTTTCAACATCTGGAACAACATGTCGAAGAAGATGTCACGACATCGTGCCTGAGTTGACAAATTGGATCCTGTTATAAAGTAGAATATTCCTAAGAAGAATCTTTTGCAAAATTGTAACAACTTACTTGTTGTTACTTGGAGCCCAAATTATGAAGATATATTAGGGAGACTTTATAGGAGAATCTGTTGCAGATGTATAACAACTTACTTGTTGTTATAACTATATGGAGATAATTTTGGAGAATATCGTAGAGAATTTGTAGCAGCAGTTTGTTATCATTTGAAGACCCAAATCCAGTTGGGGAATAAGTTATAAATAAAAGCTTTGTAACCTAAGTTCATCACCAGCCGAATTTAGTAATGATGTAGTTTTTAGGGCTGAGTCTGTAACAACTATTTAGGAGAGTTGGTTTGTAGGTGAACCACCCGGATTGTGGGATGGTCACTGATTTGTACCTCGAAGCCTGTAGGCAAGAGGATTATTTTACTCACTCAGGAGTTGTGAAGAAATGAGTGCAGTTGTGTCCTTGGAAGAAGCTGTGAAGAAATTCCAAGTTTGTTTGTGTCACAAGTTGACTGTTTTGTGTTTGGAGTGAGGTATCTCCAAACTGTTTTAGTTTATAGGAGCCAAGTTGTTGATGTAGTGGCTGGGATGATACTGACTGCTAGACATCACTACGGTGATTGGAAGTGAGCAGAGGTTCTCATATTTAAGTGAGGTATCTTAGGTAGAAGGGTCATTGAGTAGGTGATTAAGTGAGCAGTGTAAACAAGGAGATTTATCTCTGAATTAATACTGCTGATAGTGAATTTCATTCCTGGCTTGGTATACCCCCAAATGTAGGTTGATTAGAACCAAACTGGGTGAACAATTCTGCGTGTTCTTTTGTTCGTGCATTGTTAATTGTACATTCTACCTTGTCTGTTTTTATATTGACAGATCAGATGTCAAGACATCCTGAGTCTACTGTCACCAGAATTTCAATTGGTATCAGAGCAGGCATTCTGTCTGTTTATGGATGAGATCCATGTGGGATACTTTCTGGTTGTGTATAAGGTAGAAGATTGTTTGAACAACGAGTGTTCATATTCTATGGTCCCTTGAAGTGGAGGATGAACCTATTTGTGGAGAACTAGACCAACATGACCAGCAATGTCGTACCTTCTTGAAGAAAGAAGATAATGAAGCTGGAACAAGAAAGTTAAATTCAAAGACTTCACGCGGGATTAAAGATTTTGGATTGAATTGTTCAGCCTATAATTAGCACAGAGAAGAGATTTTCAAAATCTTCATGCGGGAGTGAAGATATTGATAAGGTAACTTTTGTGCTCATGTGTTTCCATCTGGTCAGAATATTGGTTAGGTTTAGTCTATTGCTTGGTGAAGAAGCAAGTGTATTGCAGGGTTGATTTATTTTTAATCCTTATGATTCATGCTTACATTTGAATTATGGAGTAAGCATTGCGTAAATTCTATTGAAGTATGGCTATATTCCGCTGCATAGCCTCTAATGCAACCCTCAAAGTGAAAGAAGGATTCTAGGGTTATTTTAGTTCAACACAATATTTGGCAGATTTTCACAACTTTATTAAAAGTGTCAAAGATACTTGAGATTTTCCTCAAGTTCACTCATAAAGGCATGTATTAATAGAGTTGATGAGTATTAGTTGATCAATGATTCTCATATACATCTGCAAGTTGTTTGAAGATCTTGAAGATTATCAAAGATGTGTTCCAAGGAGATGGAACTAATGTTCTATAGGATGTTAGAACATTATTACTAGTATGCAGCTACCAGTTGAAGAAAAGATGTTATGGGTGCTAAACAAATGTAGTGTGAGTACAAATGTTTGGAGCCTGCTCCTGATCTGGAAGAGGAGACATCTGCTTATCAGTTGATCAAGACATGATCAACAAGTTTTTATACTCCAGATGTCAGTTTAATTCTAACCTAAGCTTATGGGAGTATAGAAGTAAAGCTCAAAGCAAGTAAGAAGACTCATAAAAGTATACTCTTTATTCCCTTTATGTAAAATCAAGATGAGTTTATATCTGGTATATCCTTCTGATTAAAAGAACCAGATATGTGGAGATTTTTTCATGACCATAAAACATATTTTGTTTGGAGCTGAATACTGTGTCTCAACCACAATGAATCATGGTCATGAATGTTGACTTCCCTAAATATTGTCAATAATAATCAAGGAAGTCAGATTACCGTGAAGAGTTTGAATATTTATGTGTTATGCCATAAGAAAGTCTGTTCTAGAAACCTAGTTAAGGGAATATCCTCTGTAGGTACAGACTATGGAATCCATCATCTCAAAATCAGAATGAAAGTCTGAAGAAAAGCTTATTGAAATGTGGCTCGTATTATTCATTGATATGTAAATTGTTTGGATGTAAAGGTTGTAGTTGTTGTGCTTATTATGTTCCCCCAAGTGTTATGAATAAGGTATTATGGATGCTACCCTCATAACCATAATAGATGATGTTGTATCAGATGTTGAAACACCATCTTAATGTCTTCAATCAGGAGAATGTATATTGTTGCCTGGAAGTATGTGAGTGTGAAGATGTAATCAGTCAGGATGATCTAGTGTGAGTAGAAAATTATAACTGACTAATATGGTAGGTACTTTGACGGAAGACTTAATACTTATTAGTATGTAACCTGAATACCAAACCACTTATACTCTGTTAGCAGCTGAGTATTTGTATGAAGGATTCAAGGTATATTGTGAACTGAATATCAATATTAAAGCTTACTGTGATATTCACAAGTTTAGGATGTGTGGAAACATTGTATGGTGATTATTTGAAGAGCTGATTCAATTTGGAAGATTCATACAGATGCTGTCAAATATCTTGATGGGAGCTGGATATTTGTGTGATAACTGTGTGAAAATCTGAATCAAGATATTTGTGTGATAACTGTGTGAAAATCTGAATCAAGAAGAGATGAAGTGTGATGTGTAAAAGAGAATGTTCTACATGAAGGTGTAACATCACAACTGTTGAAGACACCAAAGATTAAAGAAGGAAGGTAAGTTTCAGACTTATCTTTTGAAAACGTACGCATGGTGAACTATAAGGTTTCTTCTATTACAAGTTACAGAGTGTGGCAATCTGAATCTTGTGTAGCAAGAAATTTAAGGATTCCTAATTTGGAAACTGTGGAAAATTCCAAATAAAGATTGCTTCAAGTATTATAAGGACCAACATCAAAGATGTCCTTATTCTGTGTAACTTAGGGGGAGTAACACTATATGGTAAGTTTCATTCTGGAAGCTAAAAGGGAGAAGTGTTGATACTAAGGGGAGAGTAATTATCTGTTAATTGTATACTGCCATATGTTGAAGTGTCCTAAAATCTTGAAGATACAGTTTTATTATAAACTCAGAACCAAAGATGATAGGCTCTGTAGTAAAGTTTATGGTGTCCCAAATGATGTTGTAACATCATTATTGATGATAGTCTGTGGAAGAGACTTGGGACCATGGATCTTGATATTCTATCACCTCATTCAGAAGTGGCAGTTCTATCTTTGGTTTAGAATAAGAAGATTCTAAGTTTGTTTAGAGTAGTATGCTTTGACAATGCATAACTACTATTCTAGTTTGAAGACTTTACTAGTATCAACAACTAATAGTAAATGTAATGTTTAGAAGGAGGAATTGATCAACATAGTTGCTCAGGTATTTAGATGTCTTTTGTTTTTTTTCTTTCTTTCACTTTTGTATGTGTCTTTGTTTGTCGTGCTCTCATGTCTTTTGTTCGGATATGAGTAAGTTTAGAGTTTGTGAAGTTTATGTTTGTCAACTTGTGGCAAACATAGAGAAAAGTAATGTTCAGACGTTGTTAAGTCTAAGGTCAATCTATGCAGCCATTTTTGCAAAGATATTGAATAAGATGTCCTATTATGAGTCTGTTGGTTCTTGCATTTTCTGCAAGTATTTTTGTTCTGTAGTGCCCTTACACTCTATAGAGATGTGCAAGGATTTGTTGTGTTTTCTTTCAGAAGGAGTCAGATCTGCATCAGAAAATCCCAAACCATTTTTTACGGTCAGGCTAGCAATACAATTTTCGAATTGGTCAGCCAAAGCGTCTTGCGGTATATGAGCATTCTTCAGAAATTTCACCAAGGCTTTAGCATGATCCTCGAAGCACAATAACAAAGCTAGCATGGAAATCTTGGATGGGGTTTATCCCAACTTCTCCATAACATTTTAGTCGCTCATCTTAATGATCTTTAGAATTCCTCCATCTCTTGTTTGGAGGTGCCTTCAGCAACTTCCTTTGGTACTTCTGTCTGAGCAGGTTAAGTCACTTTCTCTTTCCCTCGAGCCTTGGAAGTTGTTTCAATAGCAGGAATGCGAACTGGTGTAGTAGTGTATTTTGGAGGAGAGCTATCTGGAGAAAATACTCTTCTGGTTCTGGTTACTTTGCTTGATCCGGTGATATTGTTGACATCAGGACTAGCAGTTTCAACTGTACTGTCTTCAATGGCTAATGGGTCTTGCTTGAAGCCATAATAGTAGACTTCGGCTCCATAATTACAAGGTATAGCTTTGTCAAAGGAATATGGAACTGGTCTGGGCGATGTGATAATCAGCGGTGCCACTCTAGGTGCAGGATTGGTAGAGATGATCCTTATTATGTTCACATCAACATATTCTTCGGGATAGTCGTCATCTCCCCATCCGGTTGCCTTGATTTCTTCGATTGCAATCTTGTAGCTCTCAGGGGTGGTATATTTCACCATAAAATCGTACTTCCCACTTGGCTTCCCCAAGGTATCCCAGACTTCTGGTACGATATCTCTTATGTCTTCGATCTTCAAGTCTTTGGAAACATATTTGCACAAACTCTCTACGGATGGAGTTTTCAGGAATAACATTTCTCAGTTGTCTATCAGGCGTTGAACACCTCTCTTCAACCAGACACATCCATTAGGCTCGGAAGTGCAGTAACGGTAGTTGTCAAAACATCTTGGAAATATGTCGGCTTGTAGCAGATTCTTCTTAACAGTCATCAGGGGAGTGCTCAACTCATTCACAGCAAAAACATATGAGTCATTATCAATGGTGTTGGTACTCTTTCCATGACCGGGCATAGGTGCGTTGATCATATTCGGAGTTTCGACAGGAGGGTCAAATTCAATTTCCCAAGCTTCAATCATGTCTTGGATCTTGTTCTTCAGGTCCCAACAGTTGTTGGTGTCAAGCCTTGGGCTATTGGAGTGGTATGCACACCGTGCATTAGGGTTGTACTTCAGAGAAGAAGTGTTGACATGCTGAGGAGGATTCCTCAAAGTAATTATCTCTGTTTTCAACATGTGTTGTAATGATTGAGACAATAACATGTTGATCTTCGTGAATTGTCTTCTTGGCGCATTTTGCCTATGCACGTTGTCTTATCGAGGTTGCACTGGTGTGGGATTGGAGATTAGGGTTGCCCCCACAGATTGACTACTATCAGTTTTGTCACAGCTCTTCTGACCATACACAACATTGGCTTATTTCTTCCCACCAAAAGATCCCTTTGCAGCATTTGAAGACGTCTCAACTTGAATCTTTCCGCTCTTGATTCCAACTTCAATGTGTTCTCCTGTCAATTTCAGCCCGGTGAATCCACTAAAGAGTTTCCAATCAAACGATTGAAGAATCGACTTGTCAGTGTTCCCATGAACATGTCAACCAATTCCCTATTAGACAAGGGTGGCTGGACTCTGCCTGCTAGTTCTCTCCATTTCTGGGCGTACTCTTTGAACTTCTCATCACGGCCCATAGACATATTCTGTAGTTGCATACGGGTTGGTGCCAATTTAGCATTGTACTGGTACTGTTTGTAGAAAGCATCTACCAAATCATTCTAGGTACGAATGTGAGTATTCTCTAGTTGGTAATACCATTCTAACTGTGCTCCAATAGACTCTCTTGGAAGAAATTCATCCACAATTTCCAATCAGTAGTGTGGGGTTGAATCTTCTGAACATAGGACTTTAGATGAAGTTTTGGACAGGAAAAGCCATCATATTTGGCAAAAGTAGGAACTTTGAACTTGTGGGGAATGACCACTCCAGGAACCAGACTTAAATCATCAAAATTCAACCCTGACATTTTCAGATTTTCCACAGCATTCAGACGATCTTCCAATTGCTTATACTTCTCATTGACAGGAGGATAATGCTCGCTCAAGTAGTCTACTTCATCATATTCTTAAGAATCATGATGGATTCCTTCATCGGCCTTGACGCTTCCTTCAGTTTTGCCGCTCTTTTCTAAGAATTCAAGCTGTCTGACTACCTTGACTGGACCTCTGAACCTTCTTCCCAAGTTGAGAATGCCATGTACTTTCTTCTTCTTGGTGATGAGCTCTTTCAGATCTTTCTGTCCTTGGGCCAAGTTGGTGAACATCTCTTGGAATAGAGAGTTCTGAGCCTGGAGATCTTTGACAGTCTGTTCGAGAGCCATTTTTGGTGAAATAAACAACGAGAGAATAAGAAAACCGGTCTTTGGGGTACATGTTATGAAATGATATGCTATGATATGCAATGCAACATTTTCAAGGACCTTAGGAATTTAGATTTGGCAAACAAAGCATGAAAAAACTTTTTTATTAGTCTGGTTAGTAATACAAAAGAAAGTTCAAGCATAAAAACAAAATTCCTAATGCTTAGGCCTCCATGGACGCTTCCTCTTTGTATTGACATAGGCGTTAATGCTCTGTTCTTCGTGAAGTAGCTTCGTCAACTCTAATACTCTTTTTTCGCTTGCATGGCATTGGGCTTCAAATGTATCCCTTTCTTCTTTGAGTTGAATCCAGGATCTCTTCAATTTTTCGAAATTAGTAGGCATGTCTGGATGGAGAATGGTATAGGGTTCACCGCCTTTGACAACAGGTTCCATAATTACTGGTAGGATGGCATCATATGGCATAATGAGGTTTTAAGCGTGAGCTCGCACCCATTTGAGGTAAGGTTCCCAAGGAATGAAATTTTTATGCCCCAAGGTCTTGGTATCAATTTTCTTCACCATTCCCCAAGCATGCACAAATCTTCGACGATTACGTTGGGGGCCGTGGTCGTAGTCAAACACAATGCCTTGGATGAGTATATCATGAGGAACATATTTTCGAGCATGACCAAATTGACGTAGTGCTAGAGAAGGGTTGTAAGTGATACCTCCCATTATGCCAAGGAGTGGTACATTAGGGAATTCTCCAAAATGCTCAATGAAAGTGAAGTCCTTTTGAGAGTAGAGACACCAACGAATATCTGAATGAGATAGTGACATCAACCTTTGAGACCATTTCAAACCTTGTTCATTCTTCATTAGTGATCAAGGAAGGTGCGAACTAAACCACCTAGATAATAATGGTATGCAACACATGAGAGTTCCTTGTCTTTTCATAGTACGAGTGTGGAGAGAATGCAGAATATCTCTGAGAAATGTAGGCACAATATTATGAGTGAGGAATATCTTGATGGCGTTTACGTCTATGAACTGATCTGGATTAGAAAATTGCACCAAACCATAGATTAACAAAGCCTAAACGTCTTCGAAAGCATGGAAACTCATAACCTTTAGGAATTCTCGAGCCTTCTTTATCAGAAACTTAGCAAGCAAACCCTTATCTCCATTTTTTGTCTCCCAATTGTCTTCAATGTCTGACCGCTTTAGATGTAACGCTGATGCGATGTCTTCAAACTTCAGAACTTTTTCTGAACCGGTGAAAGGTATCTGATCAAGAATGGGTATCCCAAGTAGCTTATACAACTCTTCCATTGTAGGTACCAACTGATAGTATGGGAAAGTAAAGCAATGATGCTTCGAATCAAAGAACTGGAATATGACACTCATCATATCTTCTTCAAAACCGGAGGTAACCAAGTCAAGTAGATAACTGTGCCTCTTGATGAACTGAGTGTGATCGAGAATTTCTGAGACTAACTCATTGAGTTGAGAAGGTATACCCACAAATTTGATTCAGATAGTCTTCCTGAAAGCCATAACCCTATAAAACAGAGCAAAGATAAATCCCTAGGTCCTTGAAATAGTTAGAAATGATATGATGATATGATGTCATGTTTAAATATCCAGCACAAGCAATTCACACAATAGCCCTAGATTTAAGGCTTGCATAAGGTATAAGTGTCTACTCTACCGGAGTTTAAATTGGTTCAACCTGTCCTATAGTCGTAATTGATTTTTAGGAATCTCAAATCATAGATCTTTCTTGCAGGCTTTATTTCAATACGACTACCAAATGGTCGACCGAAACATCTCGAAATTCAAATCTCAATGAGCGTAGCATCAAGTATCAACCAACCTCAGTTTGCACCAAAGCCGACTATCTCACTACCTTCTAATGGCTAAGATGGGTTAGTTAGGGTTCTAAAATTTTAGTTAGTGCTTGATAAAACCATGCAGACGCCAAATATTTCCTCAACTGAACATGAACATCAGGACATCCAAAGTGTCGCACTAACTGTAGCCATCATTTTAACTGTTTCGGTATACGCTGGACAATCGCGATGATCTATTTTTACTTAACTAAGAAAACTTGGATCCGGGTGTAGGATCTCCCACAAATATAATACCCAAGCAAAGCCTTAAAAGTAAAGCATACAAAGCAAATAGAAAGTGATTAAAAGTGATCTAAAGCCCTAAGGTAACATCTCTTTGGGTGTTTTCCCCAGCAGAGTCGTCAGTTATGTAACACGGTGGGAGAACTGACTTGTTTATTTTGCGTTTTATCACAAAGGGAAGTGAAAAGAATAGGAAAAGACCTTCATTAGATTCTGAGTACGGGAGACAGTTATGAAAAGGGAAGGTATTAGCACCCTTTCCATCCGTAGTTCTCTACGGGCTCTTAATTTCTTCACTCGCTTTTGAAAATTTACTTTCTGTGTTTGTGTGGTTTGAAAAGTATTTGAAAAGAATATTTCAGTTTGACTTCGTAATGATTCTCGTTGGAATGTATACGAAGTGTTTGGAAATATTTGTTTGGAAAATGTTTAACTTTGTAATGACTCTCGCTGGAATGTATACAAAGTGTTTGTTTGAAAAGTTTTTTTTGAAAATATGTGAGGTGTGAAAAGTGATTTGTTTTATTGGAGCAAGAAATAGAGTCTTATTTACCTACTCAGATTGGTCATTTCTTGTTATTTTTCCTTCTCCTTTTGAATAAGGCTATCCATACCATTAGTTGGTAGGTAACTTTATCCGTGGGATGTGAAGGGAAAATCGTAGGGTCATCGTATGGTCATTGAAGGCAACATGTAAGGATACCTTTGCAAATTCGTAGGGACGATCATCACTTTTTTTAGGCAACAACTGAGGGACGAGATCATATATTCGTAGGCAACATCGAGGGACTATGATCTTTGTGATGATTTTGAATTAAGGGACTTTTGCTAATGGTACGCCTACGTTCGAGGGACATGACCATTGTATTCGAAAGACAACAAGAGAGGATACCCTAGAGGGTGCAAGTGTGATAAGTGTGTTTGATTTAGATATTTTAATCTTGGAAATTAGGGTGATCTTGTCATGCAAACCCTAGTTAACATTCATCTAAGCAGTTAAATATTCACAGGGACATAGAGTGCGGAAAGTAAATGCCGAAAATAAACCTATGCTATTACAAGGCTTTGGGGAAGATACATAATATAGGCGCGGAAAGTAAAGTCAAAAAATAAATCTACGCTATTACAAAAAAAACTTTGCGACCTATACATCAATTTCTAAAATTTAAAGTGCGGAATAGTAAATAAATAATAGAAAAAAATGTTAGTAAAATGTTTTAATGTTAGCAGAAAATATTTTAGGGTTAGTGAACCTAATTACTAGGAATAAAAAATATTTTTTGGATTTTTGGATTGATTTTAATTAGGAAAATAAATTAAAAGCTAATTTTAATGGTTAATTAACAATAAATTAAATAAAAGAAAAATAAAATACTTTTTTGATGTTAAAAATAAAATAAATATTTTTCTAACCTAATTCTGAAAATAAAATATTTTTTGTGATTTTTGTATGTATTTTAGAAAATATTTTAAAGGAATTAAAAATAAAATTGAAAATATGAGAAAATATGAAAAATAGGTTAGTTTTGCAAAGTGGTAAAAATAAGGTGGGGGTGCTTGGGTTCGAACCCCTGACCCTGGGGTTGTCAAGCAAAACGTGCTACCATATAAGCTACTTTTCATTGGTGTTAGTATAATGAAACAATAATAATATAAGAGAAAATGATTTTCTGAAAATCCTTTAAAACAAACGCGCGCCAAAGGATTGTCTTCCCTAATTCAAATTTTTCTGGGAATTTACCCACGGCTTTTTCGTGGGTAAGGCTATACCGACGGACTAGCCTGTAGCTATAGCACCTGTAATTTTCAAAAATTCAGTACAGACAATATAAATTCATGATGAGGGCATGAATCTATCCGGTTTGACCTCGTGAGGACGATGGTATCACTGGTTTCCTCCAATTTTACTTATTATGAGAACCCCCAAATTGGAGCTCAATAACCCTAGCAATGGCATATGGCTAAACCTGCGTAAAATCCAATTAACCAATCCAGAAAACTTGCAAACATCATTCTAAGCATGAATATACAATCGAAAATTGTTAATGATGCATAAATTTAAAAATTTGATTATTGAAAAAGATATGCAAACAATGATTCTGATTTTACGTTTATGGATGTTTTATTGGCTTGTGAATGGCTGAAATCGATCAGAGGGCACCAAGGAACGTGATGGAATGCTTGGAACGGTCTGAAACGATCCAAAACTCTGACTGCTAGTTGCTTGCAAGTCACAGATTTTTGAGACTTGGCTAGGGTTCTTGGCTGCAAATTTTCGTCTCCTTGTGATCTGAACATGTTAAGCACTTATAGAGGATGGAAAATAGGTCCAGAGATGTGAAGAAAATATATTGCATTGAATGGAAAATATTTGATTTTTCAATCTTTCAAATTTGCATCCAAAGCTTCCAATTTTGTCTCAATCTCATGCTAATCAAATATATTCGAAATTGACAGATCTTATTGAGTATCTTGGACTTCAAGAATGCTGAATAATAGGCCTTGCACTTATTGATTTGATTTTTGAATTTTATTTTAATTAAAAATGGATTTAAATGAATAAATTCAAAAATAAATAAAATAAAATAAAATAAAGGGAGGTGTTCAAATGGACTTAGGAGTCATTGATGGTCTTATAAACAAGTTTTGATCACAAAAACCTAGGCCCATTTAGAAGAAATTTGATTTTGTTAAGTATTTCTCTTCACGCACTTCTTCAAATTTCCCAAACTTGCACAAGTTGTATCTTGCTCAATTTTCAACATTTTGAAGTGTTCTCAGACTTTTTAGAAATATCAAGATATCCTAAACACTCCTTTTGGTTTCATCTTCATTTAAGCTTCCATGTTCATGTACACTTCTTTTGAAAAAGATGACTTTTTGTTGACTTTTAGAAGGACCTATAATATTTTGATCCATAACTCTCAAATGAAACATTTTTGGCCAAAGTTTGTGAGACCCAAAGTTGTAGAGATTTGGATTCTCTTCAAAATGAACTTTGGTGGAAAACTTTCTGGTAAAGTATGTAAAAGTTATGCCTGGTCAAAGTTCTGTTGACTTTTTGTCAAGAAACCCTAATTTAGAAACTTTGACTTTTGATCAAATCTTGAATTTACTTGATGAATCATGCTCAACCCCTGATCAAATGATGAATGTAAATTCAAAATCTTGATGTTGACAAAAAATGATGAAGTTTGACTGTATGTTGACCACAATTGACTTTTTGTCCAATACAACTGATTTTCAACCATCTGAGCAATTGACTGGGAAAACTTGAGTTGTGAGGCTTGAAAATTGACATGATGATACATTGAAACATATGAGGAGGTATTATGACCATTTGAAGCAATGGAACTCATCTTTGACTTGAGAGAATCAAAACCCTGGTTGTGGGTTGATTGCTTAGGAGAGGGTTCATCTGGTCAACCTTTGAGAAATTCTTGAGTATGGAGATGTGGATTGTCTTGAGAAATAAGAGGGAAAATTTTGGGGTATAACACCTCCCCTTATGTCAAGGAGTGGAACATTAAGGAATTCCCCACAATGATCAATGACAGTGATATATTCTTGAGAGTAGAGACACCAACAGACATCTGAATGAGAGAGTGACATCAACCTTTGGGACCACCTCAGACCTTGCTCGTTCTTCATTACTGATCGAGGAAGGTGCGAAATAAACCACCTGGATAATAAAGGTATGCAACACATGAGATTCCCTCGCCTCTTCATAGTACGAGTGTGAAAAGAATGTAGAATATCTCAGAGCAAGGTAGGCACATGATTATGAGTGAGGAATATTTTAATGGCGTTCACATCTATGAATTGGTACAAATTGGGGGAATAGAACCAAACCATAGATTAATAGAGGCATAACATCTTCAAAATCACGGAAACTCATAGCATTTAAGAATTCTTGAGCCTTATTTATTATAAATTTAGCGAGAAAACCCTTGACTCAACTTCTTGTTTCCCAATTGGTTTCAACGTCTAACCGCTTTAGGTGTAGAGCTGCTACAATGTCTTCAGGTCTCAGAGCCTTTTCTAGACCGACAAAAGGTGTCTGATCAAGAATGGGTACCCCGAGTAGCATAGAGAATTCTTCCATTGTAGGTACCAACTAATAGTCTAGGAAAATAAACCAGTGGTGCTTTGGATTAAAGAATTGGAATACGATGCTCATCATATCTTCTTCAAAACTAGAGGTAACCAAGTCGATTAGATAACCATGCCTTTTGATAAACTAATCATGACCAGGAACCTTTGAGACTAACTCCTTGAGTTGGGAAGTTATCCTCACAAAATTGATTCAGATAGTATTCCTGCGAGCGAAAGCCATATCCCTACAACAAAGAGCAAAGATAAATCCATAGGTCCTTGAAATGGGTGGAATGTTATCATAATAGGATGATATGATGTCATGATTTCATGTTTAAATAAATAGAAAACACAAACAAGTCACACAATAACCCTAGGTTTAAAAGCTTGCATGAGATCCATAGGTGCACACCCTTTACTGAAGTTAAGTTGGTTCAACCTGTCTTATAATAGTAACCGAGTTCTAGGAATCTCATATCAAAGATCTTTCTCGTAGGATTTATTTTAGTGCGGCACCCAAGTGGCTGACCAAAACATCCTGAACGTTGAATTTCAATGAGCGTAGCTTCGAGTATCAACCAACTTCAGTCTGCACCAAAATCGGCTATCTCGCTACCTTCTAATGGCCAAGATGGGTCAACTAGGGTTCTAAGAGTCTGATTAGTGTTGATGACACCACACATATGCCAAATGTTTCCTCAACAGGAACATTAGGACATCCAAAGTGTCACACTAATCGTAGCCATCATTTCAACCGTGTCGGTCTACATCGTAGTCTCGATGATCTATTGCTACTTGCCTAAGGAAACCTGGATCTGGGTGTAGGATCCCCCACAAGTAATAATACCCAAGCATGAACCCTTAATGTAAATCAGAAAAAGAAAACAATAAAAGCAAGTAAAAGTGATATAAACCCTAAGGTAACCACTCTTTGAGTATTCTCCCCAACAAAGTCTCCAGTTCTTTAATATGGTGGGAGAACTGGCTTAGTGGTTTTGCCTTTTATCGCAAATATTGCGGTTAGCAAGAGTCGCCACCGACTTTTCTTTCATCCAATAAGGAAAGGTGAAAATAACAGGAAAGACCTTTGATAGATTTTGAGTTTGGGGGTAAGTTATGTAAAGGGAAGGTGTTAGCACCCTTTTCATCTGTAGTTATCTACGGGCTCTTAATTGCTTAGCTCACTTTTGAAAACTTGCTTTTGTGTGTGTGATTTGTTTGAAAATAATTTGTTCTTAACTTTGTAATGATTTTTGTATCAGTCCTCAAGAATGTATACAAAGTGTTTTGAAAATATTTGTTTGAAAATGTGACGTATAAAGATGTGTTTGTTTTGAAATATTGTTGCGAGCAAGGAATTAAGAGTTATTACCCACTCGAGGTCGTTTATACTATTATTTGATAGGTAGCCCCATCCATTGGATGTGAAGGGACAAACGTAGGGTCATCGTATGATCATTGAAGGCAACATGTAAGGATACCTTAGCATTTCAAAGGGACCATCATCATTTTTCCGTAGGGTCATCGAGGGACAAGATCATCTTTTTGTAGGCAACTCGGAGGGTCATCGAGGGACTATGATATTTATATCGAAGGGACTATGATGATGTTATTCGTAGGAAACTTTTGCTAAGATATCCCTACATTCAAGGGACATGACCATTATTCGTAAGGCAGCAAGAGAGGATACCTTATGGGTGCAAGTGTGAAAGGTGTGTTGATTCAGATATTTATGTCTTAAAATTAGGGTTTCTCTAGGTTGATTTTAGATCTTACAATACAATCCTATTAACATACATGTAACAGTTAATATATGTACGAAAAATAAAGTGCGGGAATTTAAACCTAAGCTATTACATCCCATGAGCAGTTACATAATTCAAAAAAATGCGAGGAAAAGTAAATCTATGCTATTACAAAATAACCGTGCGACCTATACATCATTTTCTAGAATTTAAAAGCAGAAAACATAAATAAATAAATAAAATATTCTAACTAATGCAAAAATATTCTAACAACCTAAGTATTAAAAAACATATTTTTGTATTTTTTGTGATTTAATTTTAATAAGAAAAACTAATTATAATGTTAATTACTAATTAATTATGAAAATAAAATCAAAATTGATTAAATTAAATTAAATTTTAAGTAAAAAATTAATTAATTAACCTAAAACTAAAATTAAAATTTTTTTATTTATGATTTTTAAAATAAGTAAAGGAGATTTTTGAAAAGAATTAAATTAAAAAGGAAATTGAAAAAGAAAGAAGAAAACTAGTGCTAAAAAATAGGTTTTGGTGGCTGGGAGTGTTAAACTCTGGACCTTAGGTATGCAGGTACAAAACCTTACCATTAGGCCATGCGCCTGTGGTGCTATTTTACTCAACCTGAAAAAATATATGCATTACCCGCATAAATAAGAAAATATAGAAAAAGGTTGCAAAAGGCAGGGATCGAACCCACACATTGAGAGAGGTGAAGGCCTTAAGTGCTCGTGTTTAACCACTTGGGTGGTGATACATCCATGTGTTAAACCACATCCATAAATATATATGTGAAAATTATTTCCAGAAATCAGAATTAAATCAAAACACGCGCGTGGGACCCAAGGTTATTTGAATGAGCGAACCAGATCTTGCTATGCAGGGACCATCGGTGTCAGATGTTCAAACCACCACCCACGGTGGTCAACTTCATCTTCTGCGATGAGGTATTTTTCAAAAGCTGTTATAATCCATCAAAAAATAAAAACTAATAACCCAGACCGATTAATTAACATGCTACGAATCTAATGGTGCCTTTCTTTTTGCGTGAAAGTGCTTGTAGCTAGGGATACGACGAAGCAGAAACTTCGTGCCCTAACAATGGTGAAAAATGATTCCTGCATCAATTCTAAAAAATGATGGTTCTAAACAATCACAAACATCAGTATGAACATGTATGTAAGAATCAAATCCATTTAAATTGCATGAACTAAAGGTTTGAGATTCAACAAGTTTACCAAACCGAGCTACTTAGGAGGAGGTGTTACGGACGTTGAATTTCTTGGCAAAAGGTGTGGATGGACTCCTGGGAACCTTAAGATGATGATAGAGTGATTGGTTTGGATTGAAACCGGCTGGAGAATGGGGTTTGAGTTTTCACTAAACTTTGAATTTTTTGAGAATTTCTCTAGGGTTCTTGAGAGCAGCAATTCGTGTCCTGAGCATATGGCTTTGTTGTGTATTTCTAGATGAACAAATTAGGTCAAGGATTGTGAAGGAAATATATTGCATTGATGAGAAAATATTTAATTTGGAATTATGATGAAATCTTGCTATTTTGAGCTTCAATGACGCTTAAATCATTCTTGCATGGTTCCTTGGCTTCCAAGACTGATTCTTTGGGCCTCCATGTGACTTAAACAAAGTACCATGATTTAATTCATTATTTTTGCATTTTATTTAATTTATTTAGTTTTTAATTGAATAAAATTCCAAATAAATATGAATAAAAATCACAAAAATATGAGAATGAATTTAGAGGTCTTATTTATGGTCATGGACATGTTTGAAACCCAAAACTCTGGCCCATTAGTCCAAAATTAAAGTTTTGCTCAAAATGACTTTTTTGCATTCTCTCAAAATTGTCAAACTTGCGCAAATCATACCTTGCTCAATTCTCAATATTTGAGGATGATCTTGAAATTTTTAGAAAACTTAAGATGACCTATAAAACCTCTCTTTCGTTTTATCTCCTTTGAAGTTTCCATGTTCATGTACACTTCTTTGAAAAAAAAATGATTTTTTGTTGACTTTTGAAAGGACATATAATGTCTTGGCCCATATCTCTCGAATGAAGCATTTTTTGGGTAAAACCTATAAGAGACAAAGTTGTATAGAATTGAATTTACTTCAAAATGAACTCTGGTTGAGGAATTTCTAATGAAGTATGTGAAAGTTATGCTTGGTCAAAGTTCGATTGACTTCCTCTTAAGAAAAACCCTAATTTGGTAACTTTTGACTTTTGATGAATCTTGAATTTTCTTGATGAATCATGATCAACGCTTGATCAAATGATGAATGTAATTTCAAAATCTTGATGTTGACTAAAAATGATGAAGTTTGAGTATATGTTGACCACAATTGACTTTTGGTCCAATACAACTGATTTCCAATCATCCGAGCAATTGACTGAGCAAACTTGCACTGTAAGGCTTAAAAATTGACATGGAGATATTTTGAGACATATGAGACACCATGAAGTCCACTTGACATAGGAGATGGTTTGTCTCATCAATCTTGAGTGACCTTGAGCATGAGGATGTAACTTGAATTTAAAAATGAGAGGAAAATTTTTGGGGTACAATATATATAATGGAAAGTCTTAGACACTATCTCATGAGAAAAATAATTAAGGATTGGATCATTTCACTTAGTTGATTTGTTTACTAAGCCATTTTCCATAGACTTAGTAAAGACCACCTCGAAAGGTGTGGGATTGAAACTTATTGAATAAGGGTTCTGACAATGATAACAACCCAATATGAAGTTAACAAATCTTAATCTAATATTCAATGGGTTATAGCAAGTTGTTGATTTGGATGTTTGTGCAATATTTTGTGACAATGTTGACTATTACATATTGAGGTTGAGTTTTTCAAACTCTTAATGAAGTTATATATCAGGGATATGTATCTCAAGAAAAATTGAACTTCACCTATATAAATTTCGAGATGGTGCCTTCTCAAAGTGGGAGTTGGAGTTTCTCTCTTGAAAAATTCACGAAAACATGAAAAACACATGGCCATAAATAGTGTTAGGCGAGAGATGTAGGCGAAGAACCATTAAATATTGTGTGTTTAGTAATGTTGATCTAATCACATGGGACAACTCAAAGCATTGCTACCTAACATTTCGATTAGGCTTTACATTGTCATTGCTAAGGTTAAGTTCAAATCGAAAGATACTTAACTGTACTAATATTCTTTTTCTCTCTTTTTCTGGAATTGGTCTTGTCATTATTAGAATAAGTGAGAGATTTTTGTAATTTATGTTTATTAATAACAATGGGTATATTCCAAAATTACAAGAAAAATACAAGTGAGTGAATGCTAATAAATGCATGAGGAATAGTCCCGCATAGAAAAATTTACTCACATTAAAAGTAGGACAAAGTTCCATATGGAAAAGTGTGGTGGTCCAAAGTATTATGTCACTTGTCTCCTCCAGACAACCTCTCCACGGTGTCGCCACCGGAGACACCGAGAACGAGTCCAAGGGTAAAGACCAGAGGTGCTAGTGGCGATTTTTAGGCGGAAATTAGGCACGCCTCATCAAAGTAATCAGACTATTTGCGACGTACATGAGATGACACAAATGGCGCTCTGACGTTCATTGGTCGGCCTTTGGCCGTCCTTTTCCATTGCTCCTATTTTTGTCGTTGCTTGTGATTTGAATTTTGAATTAGAAAATGACAACACTTTATGAAGTGTTACAGAATGAAAACATGGAACTCTTGATACATGTTGATGTAGGCCAACCTTGTAACTTTTGGTAAAAATAAATTGTTTCATCAAGGATTGCTACCTTGTGAAACAATATTAATGTAGCCTATAAATGCTTCATTTCAAATTCAGAAATTCAATAGCAAAAAATACATATCCTTTAGAAACAATTCTAGACAATCCTCGTTGCATTCGAGTTTTCATTTGTCTTGTGTAAACTTGAGAAGGTTGTATTATCCTAGGTATTCTTGTATCAAAACTCTAAGACAGTCGAAAGTGTTTGAAATACTATAAGAAAAATATTCCGTACATGATTACGGTCTGAATTCATTAAACTTTAAAGCATTATTATTATTATTATTATTATTATTATTATTATTATTATTATTATTATTATTATTATTATTATTATTATTATTAGGAGGGTTATTCTTACTCCAAGAGCATGTTATTAACACTTCACATTTTCACTATTAATTCTTTTCAATCCGATAGTTAAAAATAATAATTAATTAAATGTGAAGAGAGAAAACTATTACTTTTTATTTTTAACCATTAAATTGAAAAAAAATTAATGGTCAAGATGTGGAGTAAGTATTAATAATTTATTCTTAGAGTAAGATTATCCATATATATATATATATATATATATATATATATATATATATATATATATATATATATATATATATATATATATTCGGAAAATAATGTTACGACATGGGGCTAAATTAGCTTTGTAATACCCCCATAAGATTGATTAGAATTTTACCCTTTATGCCAAACCAAAAGCCCTTGTTAATTACGTGTTATCGGCTTCATCTTTATTTAATTACCATAACAATAACATTAATACATCCTTAATCAACAGAACACACAAAAAGCCAAATAAGACACAAAAACAACACAATCTGTTTTTATCTAATACTAAAAAACTTGTGGCTATTTTATTTTAATCTTAGTAAAAGCAAAATATTGGCTGATTGACTTCAATCAGAGCCTTTGTTTTTTTGTTCATACAATAAAAAAAGCTTTATAATCCATTGCTAAATTAAGCAACGATTTTTTTACGGTAATAATAACTTTTGGCTTCCTCAAAATTTTGCAAGCCATTAAGATTTAAGAACCTAATGACCCTTTATATACCCTTTCAAACAATTATCTAGCATAACATTTTATCTTGAGTTATTTTCTTTGTTTTCGTAGCTTTCGTTCTTTCTCTTTGTTAATTAGAGGGAGAGAACGATTTTTATTATTCCTTTGCCTTCTTATTCTTCTTCAATTCTCAATCAATAATTGAAAATGGGAAACTGTGGTAGCAACCCTAAGACCGACGAGGGACCCAAGCCAGTGCCATTGCCCGCCCCGGTGCCAGTAACTGCGGAGGTTAAGGTTGATCATGCAGTGGAAGAGACTCCCATTGAAGATAACAAGTCCCTAATCACCTTGCTTAAGGAGGTTATATATTTTTCTTGAATATATAACTTATAAAATTTATGTGTCAGAGTTCTGTTAAGAGAACTAAATTGATATCTTTGCAGAAACATCTCATTACAGAGATATGAGCTCGAATCCATAACATTTGAGTTGTTAGTATTTTTTCCTAATGATATTTGTTTTATATTGCAGAATGTGGAGGAGATAAAGAAGAAAGAAGAAGTGAAGGCTGAGGCTAAGGCTAAGGAAGTGAAGGCTGAACCTAAGATAGAAGAACCTAAGAAAGAAGAGTTAAAGGTTCAAGAAGAGGAGCCACAAACAGAAGAGAAAAAGATGGAGGCCTTTTTTGCAAAGAGAGAGGGCTAGTATACTTCAAATAGATAAATTTCTTGCTTTTCTGTTTAGTTTTCCAAAACAATTTGGTTTAGATGGTAATGTGTACACAATCAACAATTTTAATCTAGGGTTGTTGATTTAAGTATGTTTTAATGTGAGCCTTTTTTTTAAATAATTTCTTGATAATTTTGCGACAAAAAAAAAATTTCTTGATAATTTTGCGACAAATAATTTGGAACTGTAAATTAGTGCTAGTTTTATCAAGAAATTTACAAAACTTATTAATGATTTGAATTTTTAATTTTAACTAACTCTAACATAATTAAATATCAACAAACTACATCATGTTCCAAAGCCATAAATTGTAAAAATTAAGAAAAAAAAATCTAAAACTTTGCCTTAATGCGGTTTTATGTAACAATTTTAATTAAATTAATAATTAATATTCAAATATACACTATATTTTTTACAATTTAAATAGTAATTATGAAAAAATATTTTTATGGGAGATTATAAATATATATTTTAATAGGAAATAAATAAAAAGAATAAAAGAAAGTACAAATCGTCAACCGCACCACAAATAAAGAGTATTAATAGTATGCCTAAGGAAAAGAAAATAAAAATCACTTGTTTATTATGAGAATTGGTAAATACCGTTAATCTGTTATTAAAGATTAATTACAAGATCGACTAGAAAGTCTAAGAATGATGTGCGTGAAGTTTGCAATTAATGTGTAGATAGTAATAGTGTGAATGAAAATGAAAAGACCAAAACATAAATGTAGATTCAAAATTAAAGCTTTGCGGAAATTTAAATTGGTGATCAAACATAAATTGTACTCTTGAAACTAGTTTCTCTCTTCGCTTGATACTCTGAGTTTTTATGAGTTTAGTAGTAAATTTAACACCCCTAATTCTATTATTAGAACTACTATTTAAACTATAATCTAAATAACTACTAAAGATGGGCTTTTCTCAACTGAATGGCACATTCCCCGTTGCATTTTTTTGCTTCAAAAACCACTTCCACGCGTCTCTTAAAACAAATAAGGATAAAAAGGAGTTATTTAGCCATGTTGTACATTCCAATTCCCTTGGTCGAAATGTTTATACTTGTTGCTTGGAAAAATTACTAAGTTCATAACTCTTCCTCCAAGCTAAATTTCGACATCCAAGTTCGCCATCTTCATGTCACAATATTGTCAGCATGTATGTCGACCACACTTCTGAACATCACCAAAATATTCACCAAATGTTTCATTACTTTCCCCTTTGCTATGCTGAAATTGAGGCTTGTCGAAAATCCAAATTAACAAATTAGCCCCATGTTGACAAGTAATTTTCGACTAAGAGGATTAGGTCATAAATTGGATAAAAACTCTTATCAAAAAGGGATGCTAATCAAGCTACAATTGCGAAGAGGAATTTGTAGACGAGATTCAAGAAGTAGTCCCCTGGAGTTAGTCGAAATAATGATTAAAACAGAAATTGTGTCGACGAGGTTTAAGCTAGTCGAAGGCAAGAGCAAGTGGAGGAAAATCAATTGCCATTTGTAGTCATCAGTAGAATTTGGAGGCAGTTCCATACGAACTCTAAACGTGAGTAGTTCAAGTAACCGTCCATGGTTACATTCTAACATGTATTTAATAAGCAAGTTGTTTCATTCATTTTCAAGGTCGGGTTTTGTAACATTGTAAGAGAGCACTCAAAGTTCAGCATCTAGAGAAATGAGTCAGTTCTGAGAAGTGTACGATTGCGTCCACCCTTAAACTTAAAGCAATTTTACTTGAAGTCTTGTTTATCATTTATGCCTTGCCATTTATTTATTTATCTGCATCAGTCTTTTACCCCATTTTCTTTTGCAATTACGCTTTCGTAACTTTAATCGTTTCAAACATCAAAATAACCTCAAACTTAACACTAAGTCTAGGACTCTTGTAGCTGGTCCTGCAAGTAACATTTTAAGAGGCTAGAGGTTGTTCGCGAGAAATCCCCGCGAACCAATTGGCACACCCGATGGGACACGTTTGTGTTGAGTTTATATCAATTTGTGCATGAGATTGAAATGTGGTAAAAAATGGTAGATCCGAAAAATCTAGATGGTAATGAAAACCCAGGAGGAAATACCAATGCAACAACGAGTGTGGGTTCAAGTTCCATGGTTGTATCTTCAACAATCCAAAGTGCAACTATTACCCCGACACAATCAGTAATTGCAAGACCAAGTATAGTCAACACTTCTAGGCAATATATGCCTAGTTTTGCAATATAAACGATTTCAGGTTTGCATAATAATGGTTCGATGTTTGGTGAAAATTCAACTTCAGCATTTCCCCCTTATCGTGCCTCAGGGCCCGTGGGAAGTCAATTTGGTCATTCGTATGGAGTAGGGTTTTCTCACCAAGTCATGCCTATTTTTACTCCAAGTACAATTATAATTATGAGGCAACATATGGATGAAATTAATCACATAATGGTCAACACGCTTACTCAACAAATGAGTGTCATATTGAGACCATTGGTCGAGAATTCGGTGCAAAATTTCCAAACCTTGCGAACTCAAATCACTCGCATTAGTGACTTTCTTGGTGCCCTTAGAGCACCGGTTTGACATGTTGCACCACCTCCACGCAAAAAACTAGGGCAATATGAAAAGTGGTAGACAGGAAAATCGACCAAGACCAATCAATTCCCTGCATGACGATCCTAGACTTAGGGTCATTAAACAACCTCTAGTGGTGATAGTGAATCGAAACCAGAACGCTGACTAAGTGGTCAGACATGTTCGACGAGATGCAGTGGCTGAAGAGAAAAGCTTAGAGGCCATCATCGAAAGGACTATGGCTTAAAACGAGATGAATACTAGTTCTTAAAGACCTACATATTCTTCTCTAGTACTAGATTTTGTGCTGCAAACGAAATTACCTCGGGGTTAGAAAGTCCCTGAATTCATTAAGCTCGCAAGGGATACAAAAGAGTCCATTGTTGAGCATTTGGCCAGGTATCAAACTGAAGTTAACGGTATAGAAAATAATGAGAACTTGAAGTTGAAATACTTTCCAAGTTCCTTGTCGAAAAATGTGTTTACTTGGTTTACAATGCTACCTCCCCAGTCGATTCACACATGGAATCAACAAGAGAAATTGTTCCATGAAATTTTTTACATGGGACAGTCACAAATAAGCATAACATAACTAGCTAACGTCAAAGGAAACGTGGATGAGTTGATTAATAAGTAATCGAATAGGTTTAGTCTTCTGAAAGTAAGATGCTTTACTCAAGTCCCTGAACATGAATTAATCAAGATGGCTGTGAATGACTTAGACTATTTGATCAAGAAAAAGTTAGACACCTAAGACTTAAGAGATATGGCGTAGTTAGCTATTAGGGTTTGACAAATCAAACACTTGAAATATGAGAAGGTCCAAATTAGCCAGTATCAAAAGAAGGGGAAAACGGAGTATATAACCCTTGAGAATTATTCTTTTTACGACATCGAGTTAATTGAAAAAACTGAGATTAATGTGGATGAACTCTAGCCTGGGCTTCCTTATGCTTGCAATCCATTAACACCGTCAAATGGGAAGAGTCCCGTCGAGACTGAGAAAAGTGGCAAAGCCATAACAATAACTTACACTTTCGACATAACTAAGTGTGATGAAATATTTGATTTGTTAGTGTCTAATGGTCAAATTCTTGTGCCTCAGGGCCTAAAAAACCCCGTCAGAACAAAAGAAAAAAAGGATTTTGCAAATTTCATAATTTCCTTGCTCATAAAACATCTGAATGTGTTCTTTTCAGAGATTTGGTGCAGAAAGCTATAAAGGAAGGCATACTTCAATTTGGGGAAAGCCAAAGATGCAGGTGGAGACTGATCCTTTGAAGGTCGAAGAGGCTCTGTATGTAGAACCTTATGAATGTATGATGGTCGGAGATACTAACGATTTCGACGATGAAGCTATGATGGTCGAAGTTGCTGAGAGTTTCGACGTGAAAATGGAAAATGAATTGTCAGTGGTTAACCTCAGCCTGAGGAAAGTTTGGATGACTTTTTGGAAAAATGCAAATTGAATGGATCAGAAGCTAGATTATGCCCAAGATGCAATGTTGTGTTCGACAAAAAAACGGCTAAAAGGTACGAATTTGCAACAAGAGAAGTTTTCAATGAAGAGAAGCCTCCAGTGCCAAGGTTTGGGTTCAACAAAGAGGGAATTACTCGACGTAATGAAAAGTATAAGAGGAAATTCCAACAGCCTCAACAAAAAACTTTTCGTTCTCCGACGAATATTCCACGAGAAAAATTGGTGGAGCCAGTAGGTCAAAAATTAGGGAAAAGGCCAAAGTAAATATTAGTTGTTCAAGAGGATGAAGCTTAGGAGTAGAGATCAGAACCCCATGGATATCAGGTGTCCCCTAACTATAAGGGGAATAATCCTATGACCAGAACACAGTGGAGGTGTTATTAGAGAAACAAGAAAGCTGCAAAGGATGCCACGATATCACAAATGAGGCCAATTGAAAACTCTGAAGGACATGGAAATGGTGAAGCTTGTCGAAAATCTGAAGTCGGTTGGAGATAACAAAGTTGTCGAAGTTCTTTCCTAGAAAAGATGTTACCCAAAATAGAGGCTGAGTGAGAAAGAGAAGATCATTGCAAATCAGAGATTGACAACGAGAATAACACCTCTGGGAAGTAAGGAAGTAGTGGAAACACAAAATGCATAATAGATTCCTATGGATGAAGTTGAAAATGAAGATGAAAAGGAAGAGGAGTACGAGCCTCTCCCAGAAGACGAAGGGGATGAGTATGACCTTTTCGAGGATGACATGGTCGACGAAGAATATGGCAAAGATTTTATCATTAACAGGGACATTGTGTTTGTTTTCCCAACTGAGTTCAACATAGTATCAGAAGTGTCAGAAAATGAATTTTTGGGAGCTGGAAACAAAAAACGTTAAGACGATGAAGATGAGAGGTATTTATAGAGGAAGAAAGATTTTTTTTCTTTTGAATGAAAAATAAAGTGAATTAGTGGGACGCGTGTACGCTTTAATTGCCACAATGCTTCTACAAAATAGGAATAATGATGATTCCCTACAGCTTTTGCATGTCTCGATGATACGTTTGAGGAAAGGAGGTCATGATGACCATGATTTCACAACAGTGAAGTTATTGTTCAAACGAAGTATTCAATAAATGTCATTTCCTTCATGTGTTTTAAAAAGACATTTTGGTGGGAAAAGTTTTAGCTGGAATTTCAACGCTCGGGAGAATTTGAGATGTAAAAATGAAGTTAAAGGAAGTATTTTGAAGAAGCCTAGTTGACTTTGACTAGGAAGACTTCGACCATAATTCAATCAGAATTTGGGGAAAGATGTAACGCCCTGAATTTAATTAATTATTTAATTAAATTATTAAAGGAAGTATTTGTTGGAATTAGACGAAGTTGAGAATTAATCGGAGTAATTGGATCTGTCAGTATTATTGTAAGAGGCGTGTTTGGATTAATTAAATTAAAATTGGATTTAATTGGTTAAATTGGAGGAATAATATTAAAAATAATATTATTTATTTATTTTGGATATTTTGTTTAATTAAATTAAGTTGGATTATGAGTAGCGAATATCAAAGTGGAGGTGTGAATATAATAAGCCCATTAAGAAAATAATAGTAATTATACTATTATTATTTGATTAAAAAAAATATAGGGAATTAGGTTTCGGTGGAAAAATAAGGTTTTGGCTTTTGGGAAAATAGATCGTGAAGAAATTGCAAACCACAGAGGAACAAGGTTTTTGGCGAAAAAGGAATCGATCGATGAATTGCTGGGAAGAGGCAAAGGTTTGCAACTCGACCAAAAATTAGGAGGCAATCAGAGAGTTGAACTGCTTTGAATCCAGGTAAGGGCGGGGTTCTAACTATATAATGGGATACATGATGAATCGTATGTGGGATTTAGGTTGTATAAATTTATGCCATGAATTTGTTTGGTTGTTTGCTGTGAATTTTGTTGTTTCGGTGATGTGTTGAAAATATAGTTGATGTTGTTATTCCATTGGTCGATTAATGGTTGTCGTATATTTAATTGTTGTGTTGATTCGATTAATTAATTTAGACTGTGAAAATTAGTTATCGCTGGAGAATTATTCATTGCCGGATTCCAGGAAAAAGAAAACAAACAGAACCATACGCAGACTTAGAGGAAGAAGAGTAAGGGAGAAGAAGAAAACGTATGAGACGGGGGCCACCAAAAGGGGGCGGGAGCCCCATGTAGAAGGAAGGGGAAGGACAATCGTCCCATTAAAATAAGGAGGTGGGTGGACCCCACTTGAGTTAGGGGCGGACGCCTCCTGCATTATAATGCTCTTTTCATGTTGTTTTGTTAGGTATACATACATGAATTGTTGGCTGAGTAGATTTAGCATGCTCCTGTTACTTTAACAACATATAACTATATATATAAGCATTTTAGCCTTAGTGAAATGAGAATTATGGTTAGATTATTAGTCTGTAAATTAATATTATTGGTAACATGATTGAGCAACCTTGTAGGATTAAATTAGTGCACTCATAAGCAGCTCATATTGCTGGCAGTAACGGTTAATAACAGTAGCTCATTACGTAGCAATCTGGATTCAAGAACAACAGCGTGCACACAGGCAGTAGCAGTTGGTGTTATAGCAGTGATTAATTAGTTAAAGCGCTGTCTAATAGCATTTGTATAATAGAGGTTGATGAAATAATACCGCATAGTAATATTAGAAATTTTGAACTGGTACAGGTGTTTAACCGAAATTAGTTGAAATATTGCAGAAATAATTCGTAAAAGGTTGTAGTTACTTTTGTTTGGTTGGGATATGGAATTGGTCGAATAAGTAGAATTAAGCGGTAAAATTAGTTGTCCAGAATTAGTTGAAATTTTTCGGAATTTATAGCAGGACAATATCCGTAAAAGGAACAAAGTAAAAGAAGAATAAGTAGTAGGATTAAATTGATTAAGTAAAATAATATGAGTTGTAGTAGCGGTTATTCAGTAGGAAAGTAATGAATCGGTCTAGTAGATAATTATGAATGATTTATTTTGTAGAAAATGTGTTGAATACGCTGACTTGCAGGAACAACTGAGTAGGTTGAATTGTCCGGTTTACGGACACTGTTAATTATAGGTCTTACGACCGATGTTTTATGCTGATACTGATTGTTGTGAAGTTGCGATGTTTGTGATGTGGAGATGAATATGTTATGATATGTTGTTGATTCTGTTGATGACGTTGTAGGCATATGGCCAGTGAAGTAGTGATATAGGCGCATGCCTCATGAAGTGAATTGTAATTTGTTGTATGTGATGGTGTGTTTATTGAGTTGCATACATTTGCATTTGTGAAGTCCTGTATTGGCGGATTGTGAAGGAGGCTTATGCCTTGGCCTTGATGGCAACACGTTGAAGGCTTATGCCTTGTGCCTCAATAACCTGACAATTGTTTACGTTGGGAGTTTACTCTACTGGTACCACATGCATGTTCATTGTTAAGAGTCACATTATAAATTAATCTCTTGTTGATGCTTTCGTTGTAATAAGTGTTGTATTATGTTGATGATGGTTTTGTTGTAATATGCTGTTGAGGCTTCCGCGGTGATAAGTGAAGTATGACGTTGACTATGTGAATTGTGAATATGTTGGTGGGGACTTAATGTGAATGTATGCTAACGTTGTATTGTGACAGGTACTGTTGGGAAGCTGCGAAAATAATAATTATAATTGTTATTATAATTGTCGTAAATTGCTAATTGTTTTGTTGATTGTTGTTATAACTGTTGTGTGGAATATGTGAAGCCGTGATTTATATGATTTTTATTCTAGCATATTATTTATCATGGATTCAATTATTTTGTTTGATATCTCACCCCTTCTGCTGATATTTTCCCTACCATGGGAAATGGGCAGGTACTCAAGCATAGCGGTGGATGTTGAAGTTAATTCTTGAAGTTTTTACGTCGCTTTATGATAAGCCAAATGGGTCTTGCTCTGATACGTAGCACTCAGGGGATGAACGTTGTTATTTAATTATCGTTGTTGCTTAAGTTGTTGAGTTTATGAATAATGTGAATATTTGTTAAGTGAATAATAATAATAATTTGAAGTTGTTTCTCATTGAATAAAAGAACAAGTTGTTACTGTTGAGGAATTTTAATCATGTTGTTTATCTGTTTAATTGATCTAATGGAAATATGTTGTTATAAGTTCATCCATGATCTAAGTGTTATGTATCTATATAATTGTGACTAAATGCATATTGTTTTGCGAAGAAATTGTGACATCCCTTGTATGATTATCTTTTCTGCACTCTGATTTGAATAATATTCGAGGGGTAGATTTGGGGTGTTACAAAAGACTCTTATGCCTATAGGGTGATAATTTTCTGGGACTTAGGATATTTGGAAATTAATTCAAAGGTGAGTTTGACAAGATAGTTTAAAATAAGGCTGATTGTTATTTTTTGGCCCTATCTGTTTTCTTGAAAAGACACTTGGAAGCCTGTGAAGGACGGAGTTCATGTAAGTGAGAATGTGTAATTCTTTAGAGAAAAGATTGTTCGTTACAATTACCGTCGAGGTAGTATAAATAAGATTCTTAGCATTAGGGTTCAATGTGTTCAATTTGTACCAAACTCAAAATCACTCAAAGTATCTGATATGTGCAAAACTGTAGTTATTTTGTATATACATTTTGTTGCAGTTATCGACTTTTGTTTGTTAATAATCGTTGAATAACCTCACTTTTTGTTGTAAATACATTTTATTGTGTTTTGTGTACATATTGTACCGTTTGATTAATTTTAATGTATTTTTGTAGGTATTTATTTCACATTTGGATCATCGAGGAATAAGGTGTCGAAGACACGGCTCCGGATGTGCGTTTTGGCAATAAAAGTCCATTTTTGAGAAATTCTGCTCAGGAAAGGCTGCTGAGCGCGTTTTGGAGCGCGCTGCTTGCGCTTGGCACTGTTTTGGCAGAGAGATATTTTGGACGCCACTGAGCAGAATTAGTTCGCTGAGCGAGAATAAGGCGGTTTAATGTGTAAATATCAGACGCGGCTGAGCGCGGTCGTCTGAGTTTAGTTTTATAACTTCATTTTGTTTCATTTTTAGGTTATGGTTTTGGGGTGGATTTTGATCCCCATTTCCATCAACCTTTATTTTTGATAGATTAGCTTAGAAAAAAACATTAGGGCTTGCTTATGGATTATTGGAGATGGATTGCTCTTCGATTGGCTCTAACAAACCGGTAGATATGTTGTTTATCTCTTCTCTTCTCTATGTCGCCCAAGACGCTGTATAAAGTTTGCTTTACGAATCTGTGTTGGTGGTTGTCTTAGGTTTTTACCTAGTGTTAGGGATTTGAGCTTTGTTAGACATAGATTGCTTAGATTCTTACCTAGGATGATTATTTGTTAGTTTCTGAATGCTATAAATAGGTCTAAAGCTGACATTCACTTAGGGTATCTGATTTTAATGGCTTTGTGACAGGAGTGTCAGGCTAGACATAGTCGATGCGAGTGACACAGTTGAATTCTCAATTTGGGTTAAAAATGACTTAGGTATTGAGGGATATGTGATGACATAGACGGGTATCATAGATTGAGAATAACTGGACGATAGGTTTAAGTCTGTGACGAGTAGTATGCATTAGAGTCGAACAAGTTATCTATCCTTTTTATACTTTTGTTTGCATTTAATTTATGTTTATATTTTTTCTTTACAACTCATTTAACCCCAAACTCATTAACGATATAATTGTTGAACGACGAATCAATAACCAATCTCTATGGACACGATGTGATATAACCTAATCAGTACATATCACCCGGTAAAAATAAAAACTTTACTTTTTGCTTTCCGCTAACACCGCAGCAACAAAATGGTGTCGTTGTCGGGAATTGGTTTTTATTGATTTTGCATCGAGATAATTCCTTTATTTTTGAGTTTTGTAATTAATGTATATGTTTTGTAGACTTTGTATATGAACTTGTATATTGTTACTTGTACATGTTGTGTATTTACTTTCCATACTTGTGCATATTTATGTTTTTCTTTGTTTTCACGTATTATTGTGATTTGTTCGGTATCGTAACATTTGTTGTGTGAATGTTAGGACACTTTCTTTAGGTTTTCACAGTGTGACAATATCATGGCATGATGAGAGGAGGTTACTAGCTCGCATAATAAAGGCGTCGAGCTTACGAAGTAAAATAAGTATGTTTGTTTATGTTTGTGATGGCTTGTGTTTTAACAAGTTGAAATAGGACTTGCTCTTAATTTTAAATCTTCCCTTTTCAACTTGTTAATTCATTTGCACCAAGTTATCGTATCGTTATTTGCGTTTGTTTTGTTATGTAATTTGTTGTTTTTCCACAAGTTTGTAGTGTTTAGCTTATGGAAGTGTGTATGTATTGTAAATAATGTTTAGTTGTGTAAATGAGATTGTATAGGTGTGTAAGTGGAGGCTGCAGCTGAACCTGTTGCTATTTTTTTGCATCTGGTGCAGCGCACATAGCGCGCTCCAGGGTGCTTAGCGTGCTCTGCTGTGCAGAACTAGTGAACTCCTTTTAAATTTCACTTGGTTCTCCTTTTTCCCACTTTCACCAAGGCTTTTTGTATTGAAAAAAATTAGTATTATTTTTCTAATTCTTTTGTTGTTTTTTAGACTCAAATTTTTCTCTGGTAGCTTGAGGTTGCATTTTGTGATTTTCCGAGTTTGATCGTTTTAACTCGCAGATGTATGGTAATGATAGTTTTCAAAGTTGGTACACGCCAAGTACTCGTTTATCACTTTATATAGCATAATATGTTTAGGAAATTTATCATTTGTATAATTACCATGCCATTTGTCATACCCCAAAATTTTCCCTCCATCTTCTCAAGACATTCCAAACATCCATACTCAAGGATTCCTCAAAGGTTGATCAGACAAACCCTCTCCTAGACAATCAACCCAAACTAGGGTTTGACAATTCTCAGCTCCAGATAGACTTCCAACATCTCCAATGTTCATCATGCCTCCTCATATGCTTCAAAGATTCTCCATGTCAAGTTTCAAGCCTCACAGATCAAGTTTCCTCAGACAATTGCTCAGATGGTTGAAAATCAGTTGTATTGGACAAAACGTCAACTATGGTCAACATGCAGTCAAACTTCATGATTTTTGGTCAACATCCTCATTTTGAAGTTACATTCATCATTTGATCAAGGGTTGATCATGATTCATCAAGAAAACTCAAGATTTGCTCAAAAGTCAAATTTCTAAATTAGGGTTTCTAGGTGAAAAGTCAACCAAACTTTGACTGATCATAACTTCTTCATACTTTCTCAGAAATTTTTCCACCACCTCTTGTTTTGAAGGAAATTCCATTCCCTACAACTTCATGTCTCACAAGAATGTTCAAAAAATGCTTCATTTGAGAGGTATGGATCAAAACATTACAGGTCCTTTTCAAAGTCAACAAAAAGTCAACTTTTTGTTTTGAAGATATATTGAGCATGGAAACTCCAATTGAGATGAGACCAAAAGGGTTGGTTAGAGGACTCTTATAGATTTCTAAAAAGTCCAAGAACACTCAAAAATGTGGAAAATTGAGCAAGATACACCATTCACAAGTTGGGCAATTTTGAAGAGATGCACAAAGAGAAATACTTCTAAAAGTCAAAATTTTTGCAAATGGGCTTACTTTTTCTTTATCCAAACTTGTTCCTTATGCAATTAGGAATATCCAAGCCCAATGCCACGAATTTTTATTTTATTTTTCTATTTAATTTGTATTTTATTCATTTAAATGCAAATTAAATTAAAAAATAAAGTATAAAATCAACATCAAATGCAAATTTGATTTTTCTCTCTTCCTTGAGATCCAAGCAACTCAATAAAGCCAGAAAATTTCGAAATTTGGTTGGATATGGCAAGATTTGATTGAAAATTGATCAAAAAGATGGAAATTTGATTTGGAAAAAAATCAAATTTTTTGTGCATTGATTGATGATTGATTCTTTCTCAAATCAGCTCTAATTCCATCTACTATATATATACAACACATACCACACGAATTAGGGTAGAAAAGCTGGCTGGAGAAACCCTATTGAAGCTCAAAAAATCTGTGGCATACAAGCAACTAGCAGCCTTGGATTGAGGTCGTTTCAATTGATTCCAAGCACTCAAACACGTTCCTTAATACCTCCTGAATCGATCCAGACCCTCACATCATCCAAAACCATCAAGAATCAAAGAATCCGAATTCGGTTTGTTCAAATATATTTCAAAATCGATTTCTCATATTCATGCATTTTTAACACGATTTGTTGTTGTTTTTGTGATTAGTAGGAAGTTTGCAAGCGTTATGGGCAATTTGATTGCATTTCCATAGCCTGAAACACGATATGCCATGGTTAGGGTTCTTGATCACGAATTAGGGTTTCCTTAAAACGGAAAAATTGGACCTCGAGACCACTACCGTTGCATTCGGAATGATGTTTCCAATCGATCCATGGTCTTAGATTTTATTTATATTACTTGTGCATGATTTTTGATTTAGCCAGGGTCGTAGCGTCGAGCCAAGGCCGACGCAGGATTTTCAAAAATTTAAAATGAGGAAGATGAAGTTTGGCGCGGAGACGAGGCAATGGAAAGGTGACACTTGTTTGTAAACGATCCGTTCCGATTGAAGGACACACGTGCGCTCCAGATCAGATGGCAAAGGCATGGGGTTGTGAAACTAAGGTCTCCAGTTCGAATCTCCCCAGGACCATTTGGTTTTTTCTCTTTTACAAACTTCACACTTTTTATTATTTTCTATTTTTCTATTTTATTTAATATTTTCATGCATTTTAATTAATTTCAATAATTTTTATTCATGCATTTAAAAATACCAATAAATATTTTTCTTTTTGCATTATTTCTAGAAAATGTTTATTTAATTTATAAAATTAAAAAATATTATTTTGCATGCATATTTAATTTTATTTCTAATTTACCATTTAAATCACTTTTAATTAGTTTTTAATTATTAAATTGCATCCAAAAAATCCCAAAAAATTATTTTAGCATATTAATGTTATTTCCAGCATGAAATATTTTTTCTCATTCAAAAGTTAGCATTTTTACTAACATTTTCCTCTTATTCGATTTCATCGTATTTTCCGATTTCTCATCTTTTCACAGGTTATCCGTTTATTTTTTTACTATTTTCTTTTTCCAATAATGTAATTGCTCATGGGATGTAATAGTTTAATTAGGGCTTTTATTTTCCGCAAGTTTAAATTATGTATCTGCCCAAAGCCATGTAATAGCGTATGATTTATATTTCCGCACTTTACCTTTCCGCATTTTAAATTTCCGCACTTATAAACTGCTAGTAATTAGGCGTGTATGGCAAGATAAAATTGAACATAGCCCACTAATTTTCAAGATAACATGAATCTGAATTCAACACACTCTTTCACACATGCACCCCTTAGGGTAATTCTCTCTCGCTACCTTACGAATTCAAATGGTCATGTCCCTCGAACGTGGAGGTATTCTAGCACCGTTGCCTTCAAAACAAATCATCATAGTCCCTTCGATACAAAGATCATAGACCCACGATGTCGCCTCCGAATACATGATCTTGACCCTCGATTATCGCCTACGAAAAATTATGATAGTCCCTTCGAATGTGCTAGGATACTTCCTACAAGTTGCTTTCTATGACCATCCGATGTCCTTGAATGTCCGCTTACATCCAACGAATGGAGTTACCTACCAACTAATGGTATGGATAACGCTATTCTAAAGGAAAGTAAAATAACAAAACGACCTACGAGTAGGTAATAAGACTTTTAGTTGCTTGCTCTATCAAAATACTTTTCACACCTCACACTTTTGTCAAAGTTCAAACTCTTTTCAAAAGCGAAACATTTCCAAACACTTTGTATACATTCCTACATGAATCATTACAAAGTCAAAGCGAGATGCCTTTTCAAAACATTTTGTCAAACACACGAAAGCACATTTTAAAGTGATCTAAGAGCAACTAAGAGCCGTAGATAACTACGGATGGAAAGGTGGTAATACCTTCCCTTTTCATAACCTTCTCCTTACTCGAATCTAACGAAGGTCTTTTTACTTTTACCTTCCCTTAATTGGATAAAAGAAAAGTCGGTGGAGACTCTTGCTATCCGCACATTTGCGATACAAAAACCTACAAAGTCGTTTGTTCTGAGCTGCTGGGAGACACCCTAAAAGAGAATGCCTTAGGGATTTCTAGATAACTTTTATTGCTTTTGTTTGACTTGCTTGCTTTATCTTTAAGGGTTGCTTGGGTATTATATTTGTGGGGATCCTACACGGATCCGGTTTCCTTTTAGGTAAGTAGCAATAAATCGTCGCGACCGTTAGGCGTATATCGAAGCGGTCAACATGATGGCTACGTTAGTGTGACACTTTGGATGTCCTGATACTCTTCATTCCCAAGTTGAGGATAGTATTTGGCTTCTGCGTGGTGTCATCAAGCACTAAATAAACTTTTAGAACCTTAATTGACCCATCTTGACCATTAGAAGGTAGTGAGATGGCCGGCTTTGGTGTAGACCGAGGTTGGTTGATACTCGATGCTACGCTCATTAAGATCAGACTTTTGGGATATTTTTAGTCGACCACTTGGTAGTCGTATTGAAATAAGCGCTGAGAAAGATCAATGATATGAGATTCCTAGAACCCGGTTACTATTATAGGACAGGATGAACCAACTCAAACTTTTGGTGGGGTAATCACCTATACCTCATGCAAGCCTTAAACCTAGGCTCATTAAGTGAATTGTTTGTGTGTGCTAAACATGACATCATGACATCATTCGCATTGCATATCATTTCTAACTATTTCAAGGACCTAGGGATTCATCTTTGCTCTATTTTGTAGGGATTATGGCTTCTAGAAAGACTATCCGAACCAACTTCATGGGTATACCTTCTCAGCTCAAAGAATTGGTTTTAGAGATTCCCGATCATGCTTAGTTCATCAAAAGACATGGTTATCTACTTGACTTGGTTATCTTTTGAAGAAGATATGATGCATGTCTATTGTTCTTTGATCCGAAACACCATTGCTTTACATTTCCCATTATCGGTTGGTTCCTACTTTGGAAGAGTTCTCTAAGCTACTTGGGATACCTATACTTGACCAAATGCCATTCACGGTCTAGAAAAGGTTCCTCGCATCGACACATCTTCTCGGATATTGAAGCCAATTGGGAAACCGGAGTTAAGGGTTTACTTGCCAAGTTCCTAATTAAGAAAGCCCGAGAATTCCTAAAAGTTATGAGTTTCCATGCATTTGAAGACATTGTGGCCTTGCTAATCTATGGTTTGGTTCTATTCCCTAACTCAGATCAATTCATAGATGTCAACGCCATCAAGTTGTTCCTTACTCGCAATCCTGTGCCTACCCTACTTGGAGATATTCTACATTCTCTCCACACTCGTACTATCAAAAGACAAGGGACTCTCATGTGTTGTATACCGTTACTTTTCAGGTGGTTTATTTTGCACCTTCCTCCGTCAGTTTTGAAGAATGAACAAAGGTTGAGATGGTCTCAAAGGTTAATGTCACTCTCTCATTCAGATATCCGTTGGAATCTTTTCTCTCAAAAGGATTTCACCTTCATTGAGCGTTGTGGAGAATTCCCTAATGTACCGCTACTTGGTATAAGGGGAGGTATTACTTACAACCCTTCTCTAGCTCTACGTCAGTTTGGTTTTGCTCGAAGAGATGGCCCACATGATATGCTTCTCCAAGATATTATGTTCGACTACAAACGATCTCGAATTCAAGCGAAGGTTCACGCTGGGGCATGGTAAAGAAGACGATACCAAGACTTTGGGACACCAAAACTCCATTCCTTGGGAACCTTACCTCAAATGGGTGCGAGCTCGAGCTCAAAACCTCATGATGCCATTACGCTGTTTTACGGTAATTATGGAACTGTTGCTATAGGTGACATACCCTATACCGTTCTCCATCCCGACATGCCTACTGATTTTGAAGACTTGAAGAGATCCTGGATTCAACTAAAAGAATAGAGGGATACCTTTGAAGCTCAGTGTTATGCAAGTGAGAAGAAAGTGCTAGAGTTGACCAAGCTACTTCACGAGGAGCGAAGCATCAACGCCTACCTCGGCACCAAGAGGAAGCGCCCATGGGAGACTTAGAGCTTTAGGATTTATATGTGTTCTTTTATTTGTTTGAACTATCTTTTGTACTTAAAAAGAAAAGAATAAAAAGAGAACTAATAAATGTTTGTTCGTGCTTGTTTAACAAACTTAAATCTCTAAGGTCCTTGAAAACATTGCATCGCATTCGCATAAACATTGCATATCATAGCATAGCATTGCATCACATGTACATTGAAGATTGGTTTTCTCATTCTCTCGCTATTTATTTTAGCAAAAATGGCTCTTGAACAGACTGTCAAAGATCTTCAAGCTCAGAATGCTCAGTTTCAGCATTTCAGCAGATGTTCACCAGCTTGGTCCAAGGCCAAGAAGATCTGAAAAAGCTCATCAACAAGAAGAAGAAGGTTGTTGGTCTCCTCAACATGGGCAGATGCTACAAAGGTGGTCCTAAAGTGGTCAGTCGGATAGAGCTCTCTGAAGGAAGTATCAAGAAGGAGGATAAGCAAAGTGACAAGGGTGATGGCGAAGGTAGCCAGCATGAGCCTGAAAAAGACTATGATAATGGCCAATACTCCGATGAAGATGACAAGTACAAGCAACTTGAAGACCGTCTGAATGCTGTGGAAAACCTGAAGATGTCCGGGCTGAATTTTGATGATCTGAGTCTTGTCCCTGGTGTTGTGATTCCTCCCAAGTTCAAAGTTCCAACTGTCATACCCCAAATTTTGACCTAATATACCACTTTACATTTGCATCTCTGCATAACTAACAATTCAGACAGCATTAATCGGGTGTGGATTTCACAGGTCAAAATTAGGGTTTCCTCAGATTTTCATCTGATTCAAAAGGCAACCAATTAGGGTTTGAGTTTTTCTCACCTCATTTGATCTATCTTGATCAAATATCAACCTTCAATCTTCAGATATCCATTTTTTCTCACAGATCAATCAAGGATCAACCAATTAGGGTTTTGATCGGGCATGAGTTTTCTCTGACTTTTTGAGCAAGAAATGACTTTTTTGGATAGAGATTGGTAATTATATCTTAGATACAACATCTTGACCTAATTTCTGGATTCAAAACATCACAGAAGTTCACAGACTTCATCAGTCAATTTCAGAAACATCTGATGAAATTTCATCTGTACTGAAAAGTCAAACTTTGACTTTTGGTCAACTTTTTCAAAACAAAACTTTTTCAATCATCAAAATACTTCAAATTATCCATCATGATCATAAAAAATCAAAGAATTTGAAAAAGTCAAAAGTTTTCATACTTAGAAAATTTTCTAAGTGTTGAAATTTCTTATTTTTCCAAACTTCATGCCATTTTTTCACCTAGTTCCAATTTGAATTGAAAAAAACTCAAAACAGGAAAGTTGTAGCTTTTGAAACAAGCTTTCCGAAATGTCCAAGAACTCAAAAATCCATGGAGTCTAGCTATACTTTTGAAATTGAAACATAAGGCTCCATGAACTTGATTTTCAAAAGTCAAAACTTCAAGATTATAGGTCATTTTGCAATTTCTTCTTCTAGAAGCAATGACACCTTGCCAATTCAAGCTTTGAGCTGATAAATATCAGCTAGATATAATTGAGATTGGATAGAATCAAATTGAAGATTTTTCACACATGGTAAAAAGAGGAAATTTCCTTTTTACTTTTGAAAAGTCATTCTTACCCCTTAAGGCATCTTTGATTTTCCAATTGCCATGTACTCTTGCCTAACATTTCAGAATCTTTTGGCCTATAAATAGATCACATTTCAAGTTCAAAACCACACCGAAGAAATGCAAATCCATGCTTTCTCACTTCTTTCTTCAAAATCAAGCAACATAGTGCAAAAGTGAGAGATATTGCATTTTTGAAATTCAGTTAAAATCATGATGAACTTTGGTGTCAAACATGCTTCAATATCAATATAAAACTTGTTTAGAACTTAAGATCATAAGAAGAACAAGCAAAAATCAGAAATCACATGTCATGTTTTCAAAATTGCCCAAACTGCCATAACCATCGAAATCCATTCTAGACTTGGTTAGCTAGTGTTGTGAGCATTCAAACATCATCTATGAACCTCATAGACATGATCCAAACCATTAGCAAGCATCTGTAACAGATTTAACACGATTTCCAGTTTCCATTTCTGAGCTTATGCAGGTGGACTTGGCTGGAGAGTTCCAGGGAGATTCAAGGCAAGCAGATCACTTCCATAGCTTCCATACGTGCCGTTGAAGCTCACATAATCTTCAAATCCATTCTGGAAACACGTTTGCATCTTTTTCGATCTCCACTTGCACAGGTATGAACATGAACTGTGATATCCATATTCTTTGAACTTAAACAAAAAAACTCTTGGGCGATCTCTTTCTGCACTTATCACGATCATAAGCCCTCAAGAAAATCAAAGAATCATCAACTATGCATCATTTAATTTGAAATTTTCAGTTTAGGGTTCATAGTGTTCTTCAAAACTTAAATCATTCTGGGCTTAAAATAAATGCAATTAACATACACCTTCGTGTTCGTGATGAAAAACCGAGCAACTTTGATTTTTACTTCGTCCAATTTCATTGAGAAACAAGGATTCTAGCATGGATTCTTGAATCTGAAGATCAAACACGAAGAACAAGCTTCACGCGTGTTCTTGAGCTTTTTTCAAATTCAAATATTCCAATGTTATTTTAACACGTGTTTTGGTCCACTAACACCAGCGTGCGTTTGTCCCAGTGGTAGCTTGCTTGCCTTTAAGTCTTTCTGACACGTGTGTTACCCAATGGTCATGAGTTCAATCCCTCTCAAGACCATTCTTTTTTCCAAACTTTCATATTTTTCATGTTTTTTTACAAAACTTTCACAATTTTTTTAACCAATCAAAACTCCTTATTTTAAGGTGATTTTTTGAACACTTGTCAATAAATACATCTATTTTATGATAGTGCAAAAATTTTCAGAAAAACTTTCATCTGATTATATTTTAATCGAGCCGAAAACGACGTTTTGAGCACTTTTTCAAACCTCCTTTTTAGGTGAAATTTTCAAGTTTTCGACTTCCGATTCTTTTCAAAACTTTTCATAAATGAACCTCACATTTCAAAACATTTTCAAAAATCATTTTTCAAAACATTTCATCAAACTTACATCTTTTACCATGATCGATCCGATTTAAACGATAAAACCAAAATTCGTTTTCTCTCGAATTTCTCAATCGATCATGGGCCTCCCTTACGGTGTAAGTCCCAATCCTTTTATGTACATATTTAATTTTACTTGTACATACTCAAAGCATCATTGTCAATATTCAAACATAAACAAATTTCTTTCGTTTGTTTTCATTCGTTTGTTTATACACCGATACCATTGGTATTGAAAGGAGCATTATTCCCTGTGAAACTACTTTCAAACCAATGGGCCTCCCTCACGGTGTAAGTCCCATAACATTCTTTTGTGTACATAATATTTCTTTGTACATATCAAACTCTCTTCAGATACATACAAATTTTTATCTGTACATAACACAGATACTTTTTATACCCAAGTACAGACAAACTTCGATCGTTTGTTTTCACTTCACTTGTGTATACACAAACCAACATTCTTTATGTACATACTTTTTCCTTGTACATATCAATTTCTTTTTCATACAAACTTTCATCTGTACATAATACAAATACTTTTCACAGATAAAATTCGATCGTTCGTTTTTGTTTCGTCTGTATATACACTGAATACCATTGGTATTGAAAGGAGCATTATTCCCTGTGAAACTGCTTTCAAATCAATGGGCCTCCCTTATGGTGTAAGTCCTAACCCTCCTATGTACATCCATTTTTATCTGTACATAAACAGCTCATTTGTGTACATATTTACTTCCTTGTACACAGTTCAAACTTGTAAATAATCAAGTTACGCTCGTTTTAAACGTTCGTTTCACAGACACTTGTTTATATTTCATAAACTTCTGTAAATAAACATCATTGAATTGTTTATATTTCCTTCATAAACTCCTGTGAATACATATCACACACACACACACTTGTTTATACAACTGTCTAATTATAACATAACAATTAGTCTAACCAATAGGTTCCCCACAGTTGTAGCCTCCGCTGGACTTTATACAAGATAATTCATCTCCGGATGAATTTAGCCTCCGCTTGGGCTTTATACAAGATAACTCTCCCACGAGTTCAGCCTCCTCTTAGGCTTCATATAAGAAAAACTCATTCATCGAGTTTAGCCTCCGCTTAGGCTTCATATAAGACAACACTCCCTGAGTCGACCTCCTCTTGGGCTTCGTTCAAAAGAACTCCTCATTGAGTTTAGCCTTCTCTTGGGCATCATACAATGAAAGAGACAGGAAATCTCTTAACAGCCTCCTATTGGGCTTCCAATACAAAGAATCACCCACGCTAAGATAGAACCCTGAAAGGATGGTTTCTCGGTGAAATCACTTTCAAAATCCCCAGAGAGTAAAATTTCCCGGTGAAATTGCTCTTAATTCCAAAAGGATGGTTTCTCGGTGAAATCCCTTTTAACACAAAGCCAGCCATACCCTATAGCTTCCTCTTGAGCTTCATACAAGGACCCTTGATGACCCTCGATGACCCTCAGAATGCCTCATCTTGGGCTAACAATACAAGGACCCATGGGCTTCTTAAAAACATCCCTTTAATCCAATCAATTTCTCCTAGAGATTTAGACATTTATCATCTCTATGGAAGAAGTATCTCATCTATCACATCACATACAGTCAAAAAGAACTTTTCAAACTCTTTTTCAAACAAAAACATCTCTTAATTGTAAGTGGTAACGCTTGTACACTCAAGCAAAAACACCCAATGCTTACAGTTAAAAGATTCAAACATCTTTTTCAAAACATCTTTCTTAAACATGTAAGTGGTAACGCTTGTACACTCAAGCAAAACACCTAATACTTACGATGAAAGATTTTAATCAATCAAACTTTACAAAATGTATGTGATGAAATAGATTAGATACATTTTTTCATTAAGATGACATTTGTCTGTCTCTTACTAACATCCCGTTGCTTTCCACTAGCATAAGTGGGAACTACGATTGCTCTGACTTTCTCAACATCCTTTTGAGAATACGTAGGCACAAGGTCTCATCCTTGCCGATCAAATTTCTTTCTCCCTCAGACCAAACAAACCATAGATCCCTGTAGATCCGAGCTACAAATGCTCTGATTCCCACTAAAGGGATATGTATGTAGAAGATCCACAGATCTTTGCGAGCACAATAATAACAAACACTAGGATCCCACATAATCTATCTTTCTTAAAATCCCAAAGGAGAAACTTTCCCAATCATAGAAATAGCAATTAAAACACACAAACATATCAAATATATTCATATATAAAGCTATAGATAACTATATATATTTAGGGTGCTCCATCTATTCCCTTTATATAACAATCCCCCTTACTCAGAATCTCCCCAATACGTTGTGTCTAGTTTGCGCTAGTCATTACGCATATCAATATCAATTGAGGGTATTTCAGCTTTCCCCTTTTTTCATAATCATTAAATCATCTTTCTTGTGTTGAAAATAATAAAGCTTGATGCTCGCGGCATCTTTATAAACAAATCAAAAGAGTAAATCGTTTCGAGCCAAAGAATCTGAATTCACGTTCAAATCCTTTAGCACGACACCTTTTAACGCGAACACCAACTTTTGCTAAGTATGATGGCATGTCTTGCCCTAAGCTGCATTTGAAATCCTATGTCCAGAAGATCAATCCCCACACTGATGACAGAAAGTTGTGGATGCATTATTTTCAAGAGAGTTTGTCCAGAACTCAATTGGAGTGGTATTATCAGCTAGAGAATGACCGTATTCGTACTTGGAGTAACTTATCAGATGCTTTCTACAAGTAGTATGAGTACAATGCTGAATTGACACCCACTCGCATGCAACTACAAAGCATGTCTATGGGTCGTGATGAGAAGTTCAAGGAGTATGCTCAGAAGTGGAGAGATCTAGCGTGAGTTCACCACCCTTGTCCAATAGGGAGTTGGTTGATTTGTTTATGGGAACACTGACAGGCCCATTCTTCAATCATCTAATTGGAAACTCTTCATCCGGATTCACCGAGCTGATATTGACAGCGAATCGGCAGTATCAAGAGTGGAAAGATTCAGGTAGAGACATCTTCAAATGCTGCGAAGAGATCTTTTGGTGCTAAGAAAGAAGTCAATGCTGTGTATGGTCAGAAAAGTCGAGCCAAGACCGACCGCACTCAATCTGCAGGGGTTGTGATCTCGATCCTACATCGGACAACCTCGGCTAGACAACGCGTAGGCGCGCCACGAAGAGAAGATCAACATGCCATTGTCGTAAGCCTTGCAACACATGTTGAAAGCAGAGCTGATTACCTTGAGGGATCCTCCTCAGAATATCAACACTTCCTCTCCGAGATACAATCCTAATGCTAAGTGTGCTTACCACTCCAACAGCCCAGGGCACGACACTGACAACTGTTGGGCTCTGAAGAACAAAATTCAAGACATGATTGAAGCTAAGCAGATCGAGTTTGACCCTCCTGTTGCGACCCCGAATGTGATCAACGCGCCTATGCCTAACTATAGCAAAAGTTCCAATGCTGTTGGTGAAAATACTTATGTTTTCAACATAGATGACTTGACCATTCCTCTGATGACTGTTAAGAAGAATTTGCTGCAAGCCGGTGTCAATCCAGGATGCCCAGAGAATTGTCGTTGGTGCCCATCTGCGCCTGATGGTTGTGCTTGGTTGAGAAGACGTGTCCAGTGCATGATGGATAACCGTGAGATACTATTTCTGAAACCACCTGTGCAGAAGCTGTGTGAAGAAATGTCTAAGTTGAAGATTGACAATGCGAATGAAGCCGTACCGTCTGCATGGGATACCTTGGGGCAGCCAAGTGGAAAGTTTGATTACATGGTGAAGTATACTGTTCCTGAAAGCTACAAGATTCCTATTGAAGATGTTAAGGCGACCGGATGGGGAGACGATTTCCCAGAAGACTATGCTGATGTTAACACAATAAGGATTTCCTCTGTTGATTCTGCGCCTAGAGTGGCACCTCTCATTATTACTTCTCCCAGGCCAGTTCCATATTCCTCTGACAAAGCTATTCCTTGGAATTATGGATCTGATGTCTACTATCATGGCGTCAAGCAAGACCCTCTGACCATTGAAGATCTTACAATTGAAGCTACCATTCCTGACATCGACAACATCACCGGATCAAGCAAGGTGACCAGAACCGGAAGGGTATTTTCTCCAGATATCTCCTCCAAAGACATCGACTCCATTTCGCATTCCAGCTATTCAACCCATTCCCCAAGCTAGAGGGAAAGAACCAGTGACTCATCCTGCTCAACCAGAAGTGCCAAAGGAAGTTGCTGAAGACACCTCCAAACGAGAAATGGAGGAAATTCTGAAGATTATCAAGAAGAGTGACTACAATATTGTGGAACAATTGGGACAGACTCCGTCCAAGATATCCATGCTTGCTCTGCTCTTGTGCTCTGAGGCTCATGCTAAAGCCTTAGTGAAGTTTCTAAAGAATGCTCACGTACCGCAAGACACTACCACCCACCAAGTTTGTATTGCTAGCCCGGCCGCCAACAACGGCCTAGGCTTCTCGATCTTGATTGACTCACGGAAAGAAACACAACAAGGCCTTGCACGTCTCTATTGAATGCAAGGGCATTACATTGTCTCATGTTTTGGTGGATACCGGTTCTGCTCTGAATATCCTTCCGAAGACTGCTTTTGATCGGCTTGATGTCAAAGGGTTGGTTCTGAGACCCAGTGACATTATTGTGAGAGCTTTTGATGGTTCTAAGCGAGCAGACTTTGAGAGCTCACTGCTGTTAAAGTCGGTTCCCGGACTTTTGACTCCACTTTCTTTGTCATAGATATCCGTCCGCTTATTCTTGCCTACTTGACGCCCTTGGATACATGGGGCGGTTACCTCTACCTTACATCGGTGAAGTACCCAGTGAAGGGGAAAGTTGTTACAGTATGTGGTGAAGAAGAATATATGGTCAGTCATCTACAGTCATTCCGATACCTCGAGATGGAAGGTGAATTCTTCAAGACTCCCTGTCAAACTTTTGAAACAATACCCATAGTCATGCCTCACTCTTCACTCCCTGAAGTTACACAAGCTCCGCCTAGGATGGCCTCGCTGAAGGATGCTCAAGCTGCGGTTGAAGAAGGTGGTAGTGCTATTTGGGGACAGCTCCTTGATCTCCCTTTCAAATTTGACAAGACTGGTTTAGGCTTCACCATCAAGGGTCAGAAGATGATACGCCGCGAACGTGCCGGCCAACTTCCTTTTCGCATAAGCCAGAGTGGAATCCATGCTATAGAAGACGACGACAACGGCTTCGACATCAGCAAATGGATCTTCCCAACTCCAGACAAAGGGCTCAACAATTGGAAGACTGAAGACGTCATACCAATCTCCTTTAGACAGGAGTAATTGCTCTTGTTTTGTTTTGCTTTTCGTATTTTCTATGTTTTGAACAATAAATTCTAAAGCCTAGTGCCTTGCCCGGGGCATCATGGCTCGTTGTGAGGGTTATTATCATCATTTGCATATTTTCATTCAATAAAATCGTTGGACTTTTGCATTCAACCGATTGTTGTTTTTCTTTACTTTATCACCCTTTCAAAAAGCTATGTGTTTCTTACACACACCCACGTGATACACTCGCGAATCACTCGAATCTCGTTGATAAACTATGCTATTGCTAAATATGACTTCGATAATCCGATCTACCAAGCCAAGACGAAAGTGAGGAAGATTGTGAAGGAGAACTTGTCGATCACACAAGAAGATCAAGTTATACACCACGAAGAGTTGAGGTTGTGAATTGGGATGAAGGCGTAAAAGAGATCAAGATAGAGCAGTCTTGAGAACATGTTAAAGAAAGATTGGTACATGCTACAAGACTACATTGAGGTTTTTGCTTGGTCATATGAAGACATGCCGGGTTTAGACATTGATATTGTGGTACACCGATTGCCGACAAAAGAAGGTTTTCTCCCAGTGAAACAGAAGGCTCGTCGCATGCGTCCTGAAATGTCGAGAAAATCAAAGCGAAGTTATAAACAATTCAACACGGTTTCTTAGTCACATTCATATCCACAATGGGTTGCGAATGTGGTACCTGTACCTAAGAAGGATGGCAAGGTACGAATGTGTGTGGATTACAGAGATCTGAACAAAGCGAGTCTGAAAGACGATTTTCCCCTCCCTCATATTGATGTTCTGGTTGACAACACCGCTCAGCATAAGGTTTTCTCCTTCATGGATGGTTTCTCCGGTTACAATTAGATTAGAATGGCTCCTGAATACATGGAAAAGACTACTTTTGTTACACAATGGGGCACTTTCTGCTACAAGGTTATGCCGTTCGGGTTGAAGAACGCAGGCACCACTTATCAGCGTGCTATGGTGACATTATTTCGTGACATGATTCATCACGAGATAGAGGTCTACGTCGACGACATGATAGCTCGATCAAAAACTGAAGAAGAACATCTTGATCATCTACAGAAATTGTTTGATAGGTTGAAGAAATACTGACGAGACTTAATCCTAATAAATGCACCTTGAGTCGATCCGTAAACTCCTAGGGTTTGTTGGTAAAGGTATTGAGGTTGACCGCCAAGGTTAAAGCCATTCAAGAGATGCCACTCCCTTGACCGAGAAGGAAGTCGAGGTTTCTTGGGCCGATTGAACTACATTGCAGATTCATTGCACATCGCGCTACTTGTGAGCCAATCTTCAAGTTACTTAAGAAAGATCAAGTAGTGGAATGGAACGACAATGCCGATCGCTTTTGACAAAATCAAGGAGTACCTTCGAATCCTCCCATCCCGATGCCGCCCACCAAAGGAAGACCTCTTATCATGTACTGGTGTTAGAATTCAATGGGGTGTGTGTTGGGGCAACATGACGAGTCAGTCGAAAAGAGCTTGCAATATACTACCTTAGCAAAGTTTACCGATCGTGAAACAAGATACTCACATGAGAAAACTTGCAACGCTTATTGGTCGCCGCAACTAAGACAAGATATGTTGACACTACCTTGTTAATTTCAAGATGGATCCGATAAAATACATATTTGAGAAACCAGCTCTCCGGAAGAATAGAAAGATGGCAAATGATCCCGACCGAATATGACATTCAAGACACTTTAAAGCGATCAAAGGAAGTGTAGTACCGATCATTTGGCTCATCGTCCGTAGATGACTATCGCCTATGTGATACGTGAACCGACTTCAGGATTTTGTATCCAAATGTGCGGATAGCAAGAGTCGCCACCGACTTTTATTTTTATCCAATTAAGGGAAAGTAAAAGTAAAAAAGACCTTCGTTAGATTCGAGTTCGGAGAATGGTTATGAAAAGGAAGGTATTAGCACCCTTTCCATCCGTAGTTATCTACGGCTCTTAGTTGCTCTAGATCACTTTTAAAATTGCTTTATGTGTGTTTGACAAAGATGTTTTGAAAAAGGCATTTCGCTTTGACTTTGTAATGACTCATGTAGGAGTGTATACAAAGTGCGGAAATGTTTTGTTTTGAAAAGAATTTGAATTTTGAAAAGAGTGTGTGTGAAAAGCATTTGATTTTAGAGCAAGCAACTAAAGACTTATTTACCCACCAATTGGTCGTTTTGTTGTACTTCTACATTCCTTTAGAATAGCGCTAGCCATACCATTAGTTAGTAGGTAGCTCCATTGTTGGATGTAAGCGGGACATTCGAAGGGACATCGGATGGTCATAAGGCAATCAGGAAGTATCCTAGCACATTCGAAGGGACTATCATCATTTTCGAGGCGACAATCGAGGTCAAGATCATGTATTCGGAAGCGACATCGTGGGTCTTATGATCTTTGTATCGAAGGGACTATGATGATTTGTTTGGAAGGCAAGGTGCTAGAATACCTCTACGTTCGAGGACATGACCATTTTGAATCGAAGGCATCGAGAGAATTACCCTAAGGGTGTGTGAAAGAAGTGTGTTGATTTCGAATATGTTATCTTGAATTTAGTGGGCTATGTTCATTATTATCTTGCCATACACCTAGTTACTAGCAATTGATAGGGTGCGGAAATTAAAATGCGGAATGTAAAGATGCGGAAAGGTAAATCCTACGCTATTACATGGCTTTGCGATACATAATTTAAACTTATGGAAAATAAAAGCCTAATTTAAACTATTACATCCCATACTACATTATTGAAAAAAAAAAGTGAAAACAGTAAAGAAACGTCGAATCGAACAACCCGTGAAAGAATGAGAAATCGGAAAATACGAGATGAATTGAATAAGAGGAAAATGTTAGTAGAAATAAGTATTTTGAATGAGAAAAAGTTTTTATGCAAATAATGATATTAATAAGATAAGATATTTTTGGTATTTTTGAATTGATTTGATAGTTTAAATGCAATTAAAAGTCAATTTAATGATTTATTAGCAATTAAATAAAATATGCATGCAAAAATAATATTTTTAATGCTAAAAATTAAATAAGTATTTTCTGATGATTATGCAAAAATAAATATTTTGGAGTTTTTAGATGCATGATAAAAATATTGAAAAGAAATTAAATAAAATGAAAATATTAAAGAAAAGAAAATAGAAAAATATAAGAAAATATGTTAGTTTTCTAACTTGTAAAAACAATTGCCATGGGATTTGAAGCTTTGTCGGATTTCGGCGACTTGCACTTTTTACCTTCTAAACTCTTGGAATTCTCATATTATTGTTCCTTGTCATTGTATCAACCTGCAAAAGCAACAGACATATACCGTACACACAAAATAGCAAAAGAAAACAAGGTATCGGTGTTAGTTGTCAGATTAGATTCCGAATTTTGTTTCTCTGCTAATTGTGATGTTGAATCTCTAAGTTATAATTTATCCACTTGAGATTTGCAGATGATTTTGCTTGTAATGTTTTGATGATGAACACATGTTAAAATCATTACTAGAAAGCTGCATATTAATCTTTTCATTAGTATTTGAAAATAATAATAATAATTCAACAAAAGAATTAATTTAGTATCCAAATATGACAAAACATGAAAAAGATATATACATCACAAGTTTGTATTTTACACAAAGATTCCAATACTTCTAAGTTAATGGTTGTAATATTGGTGATGACAATTCATGAAGGTTTTTTGGCAAAAAAAAGTAAAATAAATAAACTTAAGGGATGATGTTGTTAGTGTATGATGACTTTGTGAAAAAAAAGGTTACGTGGAAGAGGTTAGAAGAATGTACATGACTACCTACTTTACAATGGTTTATGTGTGTAGAGATTGTGGAGAATGTGTGGAGAAAAAAACCGTTAGAGAATAAGAGGTTTATGCATGGAGGTACTGTGAAAGTGTTTTTTTCCGTGTATGAATTGACCTCTATTTATAACAAAATATTAGGTTAAACAAATATAGAAAAAATTAAATATTGATCAATGACTCAAAAATGTTATTTAATTGTGATTTGTAATTTAATCAATTAATCAATATTTTCCTAATTTCTCTTTATTTGCTCCCAAGATTTGAAAACATGCCAAAATAAGAACAAATTGATTTTAAAACTTTCCTTTTTTTGATTTTGGTCTAAAAATGCATAAAATGAAGAAAAAAAGTAAAATATAACATTTTTGAAAAATACATAAATAATAAAATCCGAAAATTAGTATTTAAATAATAAAAATATGATTTTATGATTTTTGAAAATAGATTTTTTAAAAGGAAAAGAAAGTTAGTAACAAATAACCAAAAAAAAATGTCAAAAGTGCAACATGTGAGATTCAAACCCATGACCTCATATTTATAAAGCTTACCTCCTTACCAATTGTGCTATCTTACTTATTCGAAATAGAAATGCAACTGAAAGTATATGGAGACGCGCAAGTATTTGTCATATTTTAAAAATACAAATAATTTGAAATAAATTATTATATTTTTAAATAGACCTTGAGAACGAATATTTATAAAAATCCCCGGAATATTAGTGTAATAAACCAAAAGAAATTTAAAACCAAGTTTAAAAATAATTTTGAACTTAACGAGTGGGCAAATTTTGGGGTATAACACTATGCAGTTCGAATTTCCAGATGAAGATGTTTTACTAGTCACAGATTATGAAGAACCAGGCCTAGACGAAGGACCTGAACAAGGATCCCGATGGACCATGGTCTTTGATGGAGCCTCAACGCACTTGGCAATGGCATTGGCGCCATCATTACATCCCTACAAAGGATACCGCCTTTCACCGCCAGATTATGTTTCAATTGCACTAACAACATGGCGCAGGGTGCATCATGGGTATTAAAGTGCTATTGACTTAAGAATCAAGTTCTTGCAAGTGTATGGAGACTCACTTTAGTGATCACCGATTAAGGGCGAGTGAGATCTGAAGCATCCGAATCTCATTCCGATCGAGAGCATGTTTTCGTTTGATCCCTACTTAAGAGATTACTTTCAACCACATTCCACGAGAAGAGAATCGGTTGCGCGCTAGCTACTATGTCATCTATGTTCAAGGTTAGATGGGACAACGAGGCTCCCCGGATCATCATTGAGAAGTTTGACGAACAGATATTGTTATGAGCTTGATACAAAGAGAAACCTTGGTACTATGACGTGAAGAGGTATCTTGAGACTCGAGAATATCCGCAGGGCATCCAAATGATAAGAAGTTCATGAGAAGATTTGCATCCAAATTCTTCCTCAACAACATCTTATACAAGCGCAACCACGACTTGTGCTTACTTACTGTGTAGACCGAAAACAAAGAATACGTATCATGGAAGAGTTACACAGGCGCATTTGGTACTCACTCCGATTGGACATACGATGGCTAAGAAGATTTTGAGAACGGTTACTATTGGTCCACCATGGAAGTCGATTGTCACCGCCACGCTCGATCTTGTCACAAATTCCGGTTATGGACAAAGTACACGTACCTCCAGTACCTCTGAATGTTTTAACAGCTCCTTGGCCTTTTGCAATATGGGGCATTGACATGATCGGAGAAATCAAGCCCACCGCTTCCAACGGACATCGTTTCATCCTTGTGGCAATTGATTATTTCACCAAGTGGGTAGAACCTCGTCGCATCTTACCAAGAATGTTGTGGCTCGATTCATCAAACATAATCTCATCTGTCAGTATGGAACTCCCGAAAGGATTATCACAGATAATGGCTCTAATCTCAACAATAAGATGATCACCGAGCTCTGCACGCAGTTCAAGATCAAGCATCATAACTCTTCTCCTTATCGGCCTAAGATGAGCAGCCGATGGAAGCCGCCAACAAGAACATTAAGAAGATTATCTGAGAAGATAGCGGTGACTTACAAAGATTGGCATGAGATGTTACCATTTGCTCTTCATGGTTACCGCACTACATCGCGAACATCAACAGGGGCAACCCCCTTCTCTCTCGTATACGGTATGGAAGCCGTCCTACCAATTGAGGTTCAGATACCTCAACCGAGTCCTCCAGACGCAGAGTTAAGCGACGATGGATTCGCATCGCCTTGACCGATTAATTTGATTGATGAGAACGACTCGCGTCCATCGCCATGGACAGATCTATCGAGCGAATGATCGAGCATTTAACAAGAGGTCAAGCAAGAGTTTACCAAGTCGGTGATCTAGTAGTCAAGCGCATCATTCTCCCACAAGGTGATCCGTGGAAAATGGACTCCACCTACGAGGGTATCCCTTGCAGACCGAAAACCGAAGGCTGTCGGGCAAAAGTTAGGGATTTAGGCGTCGACTATGTCTCTTCCAAATCACCTATCTGGACTACTATCAAGCATTCAAGATTCAAATGGCGACAATCGCCTACTCACTTTCTCGATGCAAGGAGATGAGATAGTTGAAATATATGAGTACTAGCATAGTTGGAACTTAACGAGATTGTTTCCGCATAGCTTTTTACTTTTTCTTGTGTACAAAAATGTCACTCACCAATGCATTTTCCCCACAGAAATGTCACTCACCACAAAACGTTCCCCAGCAAAGAAGAGGAGGATCCCCAAGCAGTGATTCCACTCAACTTAATCGGGCCACACCCATCTTGAGCAATAATACCACATCCCCACCGAGGTATTTATCCCCGGCAAATGTCTCTCAACTATTCCCCTTTTCTCCAGCAGCAGTGTCCAAACCCAGAACTTGGTCAGATAGTGCACCGGAGAAAACCTACATTTTTTATTCCCCAGTCAGAGATTCCAACGGGCTCCAGATTCTTCTAACCCGGTCTCTCAGCAACCACCAAATGCTCTCCGGCGGGATCTACACTCAAAATCCCCAGTAGAGTACCTCCAGCACTCTCCAAATAGGTTTATTTATGAAATTCTCAACAATATCTAGCCTCAAGACTTGGTCGATAGTGCCGGAGGAATCAAAGTTTTCTTTCTTCTCGGGATCTCCATCCGTTCCATCCCAGCACAGTCAAGTCGAAATCCTCGAGCAGAACATCTGCATCTTTTTCAAGATGAATGTGTTTTGAAATACCACAACATCTATCACTCATGCATTTCTCATAAAGTCACAATATATGCATATGTCATTCATACACATCGTCATGCATCATACTTTGCATAAGACTAACAATATTCTATCAAAGTTTCTCTTGTTTTCTCCAAACGGTGAAAATCACTCGACGCAAACAGTCGGATTAAGACCGAATCGGACGGAAAACTATCCGAACGACCGCCCTAGTTGTCCTCCGACAACCGGTCCGTGATTAAGACCGAATCCGCACGGGAAAACTATCCGAACGACCACCCTCGTTGTCCTCCGACAACGGATCCAAGATTAATACGGCTAGACGGAAACCTTATCCGAACGATCACAAGTTATCCTCCGATAATGCGTGGATCAATACCGATGCACAACAGGAAGATATCCACATTTTTGCCAACTACTACCTCCCTCGTAGTAATCGACGAAGATCTATTTTGATTCCTTCTTATTATCAACAAGAACTACAGTAGTCGGTGTACGACTGCTTGCCTTGGATGGCATCTTAAGCCCATCTCCGACTACTTGTCAACAACTCTCCACCTTCAGAATGCCGCATATTTGGTTAAAAATCAATACAAACCAATAACTTCATTCAAAGATGAGCAAGAAGTCTAACATACGACTCCTCCGGATGGCATCTTAAGCCCATCTCCATGCTCCTTCCACTATCAAGAACATCTATAGAGCCTAGCACTCACTCCCCAAAGATCGATCTTCCGGATGGCATCTTAAGCCCATCCCCATCAATTTTCCTATTCATACGACATTCTCGAGTCTAGCATACGACCCATTCCCCAAGAAGTCTCTACCTTCCCAAATGGCATCGAAGCCCATTCCCGCATCACCGGAGTGCAAACTTTCAAGTGCTGAGTGTTCAATCATCTTCTACCTCCAGTCACGGGCGAACATGCCAATCTAACCCTTCCAGTACAAGAAGATTGAACAGGGGAAGCTGTCATACCCCAAAATTTTCCCTCCATCTTCTCAAGACATTCCATACATCCATACTCAAGGATTCCTCAAAGGTTGATCAGACAAACCCTTTCCTAGACAATCAACCCAAACTAGGGTTTGGCAATTCTCAGCTCCAGATGGACTTCCAACATCTACAATGTTCATCATGCCTCCTCATATGCTTCAAAGATTCTCCATGTCAAGTTTCAAGCCTCACAGATCAAGTTTCCTCAGACAATTGCTCAGATGGTTGAAAATCAGTTGTATTGGACAAAAAGTCAACTGTGGTCAACATGTAGTCAAACTTCATGATTTTTGGTCAACATCCTCATTTTGAAGTTACATTCATCATTTGATCAAGGGTTGATCATGATTCATCAAGAAAACTCAAGATTTTCTCAAAAGTCAAACTTTCTAAATTAGGGTTTCTAGGTGAAAAGTCAACCAAACTTTGACTGATCATAACTTCTTCATACTTTCTCAGAAATTTTTCCACCACCTCTTGTATTGAAGGAAATTCCATTCCCTACAACTTCATGTCTCACAAGAATGTTCAAAAAATGCTTCATTTGAGAGGTATGGATCAAAACATTACAGGTCCTTTTCAAAGTCAACAAAAAGTCAACTTTTTGTTTTGAAGATATATTGAGCATGGAAACTCCAATTGAGATGAGACCAAAAGGGTTGGTTAGAGGACTCTTATAGATTTCTAAAAAGTCCAAGAACACTCAAAAATGTGGAAAATTGAGCAAGATACACCATTCACAAGTTGGGCAATTTTGAAGAGATGCACAAAGAGAAATACTTCTAAAAGTCAAAATTTTTGCAAATGGGCTTACTTTTTCTTTATCCAAACTTGTTCCTTATGCAATTAGGAATATCCAAGCCCAATGCCACGAATTTTTATTTTATTTTTCTATTTAATTTGTATTTTATTCATTTAAATGCAAATTAAATTAAAAAATAAAGTATAAAATCAACATCAAATGCAAATTTGATTTTTCTCTCTTCCTTGAGATCCAAGCAACTCAATAAAGCCAGAAAATTTCGAAATTTGGTTGGATATGGCAAGATTTGATTGAAAATTGATCAAAAAGATGGAAATTTGATTTGGAAAAAAATCAAATTTTTTGTGCATTGATTGATGATTGATTCTTTCTCAAATCAGCTCTAATTCCATCTACTATATATGTACAACACATACCACACGAATTAGGGTAGAAAAGCTGGCTGGAGAAACCCTATTGAAGCTCAAAAAATCTGTGGCATACAAGCAACTAGCAGCCTTGGATTGAGGTCGTTTCAATTGATTCCAAGCACTCAAACACGTTCCTTAATACCTCCTGAATCGATCCAGACCCTCACATCATCCAAAACCATCAAGAATCAAAGAATCCGAATTCGGTTTGTTCAAATATATTTCAAAATCGATTTCTCATATTCATGCATTTTTAACACGATTTGTTGTTGTTTTTGTGATTAGTAGGAAGTTTGCAAGCGTTATGGGCAATTTGATTGCATTTCCATAGCCTGAAACACGATATGCCATGGTTAGGGTTCTTGATCACGAATTAGGGTTTCCTTAAAACGGAAAAATTGGACCTCGAGACCACTACCGTTGCATTCGGAATGATGTTTCCAATCGATCCATGGTCTTAGATTTTATTTATATTACTTGTGCATGATTTTTGATTTAGCCAGGGTCGTAGCGTCGAGCCAAGGCCGACGCAGGATTTTCAAAAATTTAAAATGAGGAAGATGAAGTTTGGCGCGGAGACGAGGCAATGGAAAGGTGACACTTGTTTGTAAACGATCCGTTCCGATTGAAGGACACACGTGCGCTCCAGATCAGATGGCAAAGGCATGGGGTTGTGAAACTAAGGTCTCCAGTTCGAATCTCCCCAGGACCATTTGGTTTTTTCTCTTTTACAAACTTCACACTTTTTATTATTTTCTATTTTTCTATTTTATTTAATATTTTCATGCATTTTAATTAATTTCAATAATTTTTATTCATGCATTTAAAAATACCAATAAATATTTTTCTTTTTGCATTATTTCTAGAAAATGTTTATTTAATTTATAAAATTAAAAAATATTATTTTGCATGCATATTTAATTTTATTTCTAATTTACCATTTAAATCACTTTTAATTAGTTTTTAATTATTAAATTGCATCCAAAAAATCCCAAAAAATTATTTTAGCATATTAATGTTATTTCCAGCATGAAATATTTTTTCTCATTCAAAAGTTAGCATTTTTACTAACATTTTCCTCTTATTCGATTTCATCGTATTTTCCGATTTCTCATCTTTTCACAGGTTATCCCGTTTCAGACGATTTCTTTTTACTATTTTCTTTTTCCAATAATGTAATTGCTCATGGGATGTAATATTTTAATTAGGGCTTTTATTTTCCGCAAGTTTAAATTATGTATCTGCCCCAAAGCCATGTAATAGCGTAGGATTTATATTTCCGCACTTTACCTTTCCGCATTTTAAATTTCCGCACTTATAAACTGCTAGTAATTAGGCGTGTATGGCAAGATAAAATTGAACATAGCCCACTAATTTTCAAGATAACATGAATCTGAATTCAACACACTCTTTCACACATGCACCCCTTAGGGTAATTCTCTCTCGCTGCCTTACGAATTCAAATGGTCATGTCCCTCGAACGTGGAGGTATTCTAGCACCGTTGCCTTCAAAACAAATCATCATAGTCCCTTCGATACAAAGATCATAGACCCACGATGTCGCCTCCGAATACATGATCCTGACCCTCGATTGTCGCCTACGAAAATGATGATAGTCCTTGAATGTGCTAGGATACTTCCTACAAGTTGCTTTCTATGACCATCCGATGTCCCTTCGAATGTCCCGCTTACATCCAACGAATGGAGTTACCTACCAACTAATGGTATGGATAGCGCTATTCTAAAGGAAAGTAAAATAACACGAAAACGACCAATTCTGAGTAGGTAATAAGACTTTTAGTTGCTTGCTCTATCAAAATACTTTTCACACCTCACACTTTTGTCAAAGTTCAAACTCTTTTCAAAAACGAAACATTTCCAAACACTTTGTATACATTCCTACATGAATCATTACAAAGTCAAAGCGAGATGCCTTTTCAAAACATTTTTGTCAAACACATAGAAAGCACATTTTTAAAGTGATCTAAGAGCAACTAAGAGCCCGTAGATAACTACGGATGGAAAGGGGTGCTAATACCTTCCCTTTTCATAACCTTCTCCCTTACTCAGAATCTAACGAAGGTCTTTTTCTGTACTTTTTACCTTCCCTTAATTGGATAAAAGAAAAGTCGGTGGCGACTCTTGCTATCCGCACATTTGCGATACAAAAACCTACAAAGTCAGTTCACCGTGTTACACCATTCATTCTTTTTGCATTACTTGCTCATGATTTGAATCACTCTAGTTCCCTTTTTACCCATGAATGTGAGGAAACTTTCCATTATTCATATATGCTGGAGGTCACAATTCTTGTTTTAACTGGATTTTATTATGCTTAATCTTTTATTTTTGTTGATTGTATGAATGCATGAAAATGATCAAGGCATTTTTGTTTGATTTTGAACACAACTACCTGATAAGTGCCAAAATGTAATTATTTTGTATATATGTTTTGTGGCACTTATCTATTTTTGTTTGTTAATAATCGTTGAATAACCCCAATTTTTGTTTTAAATACGTTTTATTGTGTTTTGTGTACATAATATACCGTTTGATAGTTTTGTATCTATTTTTGTAGGTATTTGTTGCATATTTGGAGCATGGAGGAATAAAGTGTCGAAGACACGGCTCCGAAGACGCATTTTTTTGGGAGGTCAAGCGCAACTTTTGCGCTTAGTGCGGTTTTGAGCGCGCTTAGCGCTGTTAAGTGATTTGAAATAAAAAGTAAGTCGCACTTAGCGCGGTCTGCAGGATTTTGTTTATAAATAGTTTTCAAAATAGATTTCTAGGTTATGGTTTTGGGGTGGTTTTTGATCCCCATTTCCATCAACTTTCATTTTTGGTAGATTAGCTTAGAAAACAACATTAGGGCTTGCTCATGGATGATTGGAGGTGGATTGCTCTTCGATTGGTTTTGACAACCAGTGTAGATCTGTGGTTTATCTCTTCTCCTCTTTGTGTTTTTCTCTTTTGTTGGGTTTATATGTATTTCTACTCCTAACTCCTGTATATTTATTGCCCTTGGTGTTATATAAAGCTTCCTTTACGAATTTGTGTCGGTGATTATCTTAGGTTTTTACTCTATGTTAGGGATTTGAGCTTTACTAGAGATAGATTGCTTAGATTCTTACCTAGGATGATTATCTGTTAGTTTCTGAATACTAGAAATGGGTTTAGAGCTGACATTCACTTAGAGTATCTGATCTTAATGCCTCTGCGTTGGTGAAGTGTGCTAGAGATGGTTATGGAGGTGACGCAGTTGACTTCTATGTTGTTGAGATAGGCCAAACATGGCTATTGAGATGATTTAGGAGGATTCTCAATTTGGGTTAGAAATAACCAAGGTTGTGAGAGGTGTGTGATGATACGGACGAGTATCATAGGCAGAGTATAACTGGGTGGTAGATTTAAGTCTGTGACGGGTAGTTTACATCGTTCGAAAGTCGCTATCCTTTATACTTTTTGTTCATTTACTTTCTGTCTTTTATTTTCAACTCATTTAATCCCAAACTCATTAACGGTAGAATTGTCGAACAACAAATCAATAACCAATCTCTGTGGACACGATACGATATAATCTAACCGGTATATATCACCCGATAAAAATAATACCAACTCTTTGCTTGTCGCTATACCGCTGCAACACTACCTTGGCCAAATTGTTAATTCACCTTGTGAGTGTGTGATCATTTGTTAACCCCTTTGAGCTTTTATCCATATCCATGTTTATTTGAACTTGATACTTGTCTATGAGTGTCAATTCAAATTTTTTGTATGGATGTTGATTTCTTTGTTTCTTGAACCCTCAGCTATATGTTGTTCTATGAATTTTTACCTTGCCTTAGAAAGAAGGAAGAGAATTCACACATTAATGTTGGTTGAATTCAAGTTGGAGAGAGGAATATTTATGTACTTATATTGTGGTTGGTATTCGGTTAAGAAAAATAAAAAGAAAAGAAAGAAAAAAAGTGAAAAAGAAAGGTTAGAAAAAGAAAGAAAAAAGAGAAAAAACTTTGAAAAAGAAAAACAAAAAGAGTGTGAATAATATTGTGTTAATAAGTGAGGTGTTTTGGTTTAACAATTTATGATGAAGAAGAAGTTTGATTTGAATTATATTGATTGAAACTTTGTGGAATTAATTGCTCCCTTAGGTTTAGGCAAGTTTTTGTCTCGATTAGCTTTAGGACTTATCACTTGTTTGTTAACCAAGCCACATTACAACCTTGAAAAGCCCTTGTGATTCTTGCATTTGTATTTTCAATTGAGTTTTTGGATGAATTAATAATTTAGTATTTTGTTTGCAAGATTGTTGGATGAGTGTCAAAAGTACCTCACCTTTGTGTGTTTTTCATCTACCGATGAATTTTTGCTAGGAGTAACTCATGATTGAACTTGTTTTGTTTTAGAACGTTTTGCATGATTTTTGTACTTAGGATTTGTTTCATTTATATGTTCTCATTGTAGGATAGTGATAAGTTTGTATTTTTCTTGTACGTTTTTGTTTGAACCATACATTTGTTTTCCGTTTTAAAACTTGTTGATTCATGATTCTTTGATTATCATTCTTTGTTTCTTTGAGTTATTTGACTTTGTTTGAGGACAAACAATGTGGTAAGTTGGGGAGAGTTTGATAAGTGAAATTTTTTATTTATTTTGTATATACTTTTTCTTGCACTTATTGACTTTTGTTTGTTAATAATCGTTGAATAACCCTATTTTTTGTTGTAAATACGTTTTATTGTGTTTTGTCTACATATTGTATCGTTTGAGTAGTTTTAATGTATTTTTGTAGGTATTTGTTGCACATTTGGAACATCGAGGAATAAGGTGTCGAAGACACGACTCCGAATGCCCATTTTGGCAATAAAGTCCATTTTTGGAAAATTCTGCTCAGGCAAGGCCGCTGAGCGCGTTTTTGAGCGTGCTGCGTGCGTTTGACACTATTTTGGAAGAGAGATATTTTTGACGCCGCTGAGCGGGATTAGGCGGCTGAGCGGGAATAAGGCAGTTTAATGTGTAAAAATCAGATGTCGTATAGCTGGCTCATGCCGCTGAACGCGGTCGTCTGAGTTTAGTTTTATAACTTCATTTTGTTTCATTTCTAGGTTATGGTTTTCGGGTGGATTTTGATACCCATTTACATCAACCTTTATTTTTAATTTGATTAGCTTATAAAAAACATTAGGGCTTGCTTATGGATGATTGGAGGTGGATTGCTCTTCGATTGGCTCTGAAAAACCGGTAGATATGTGGTTTATCTCTTATCCTCTCTATGTATTTCTCTATGTGTTGGGTTTTGTATGTATTTTTACTCTGAACATATGTATATTTGTCGCCCATGGCGTTGTATAAATTTTACTTTACGAATCTATGTTGGTGTTTGTCTTAGGTTTTTAGCTCGTGTTAGGGATTTGAGCTTTGCTAGACATAGATTGCTTAGATTCTTACCTAGGATGATTATCTGTTAGTTTCTGAATGCTAGAAATAGGTTTTAAGATGACATTCACTTAGGGTATCAGATTTTAATGCCTCTGTGCCAGGAGTGTCGGGCAAGACATAATTGATGCGAGTGACACGGTTGAATTCTCAATTTGGGTTAGAAATGACATAGACGAGTATCGTAGTTTGAGTATAACTGGAAGATAGGTTTAAGTCTGTGACAAGTAGTATGTATTAGGCTAGGACAAGTTGTCTATCATTTTTATACTTTTGTTTGCATTTAATTTCTCTTTATACTTTTTCTTTACAACCCATTTAACCCCAAACTCATTAATGATAGAATTGTTGAACGGCGAATCAATAACCAATCTCTATGGACACGATATGATATAACCTAACCGTTATATATCACCCGGTAAAAATAAATACTAAACCTTTTACTTGCTGCTAACACCGCAACAACAGTATCTAAGTATGTTGAGAAACATTTTTCTAAGTAACATGCGTGTGAATCAATATATTGCCCTAAGATTCCTCATCATTTTATGTAATCACAATGCTTCAAAATCATATATTGGATTGGCTACTCTCTCCTATGTTTAAGTTTGTTCTTGATGGATCACAAAGCACCTTGAATTGTGTATGTTGTATATGTGTATATTATGTTTACTAAACCTAACGAAATACAAAAATATTTTTTTTCTTTTGTATGTATGTCGTGTAGGTGTTGAGCCAAATGCACACATTCCACCTCCTAAGCTAGGGTTTTGATAATTGATGCCAACTTATTTGGTCATAAGAGCTTGACTTCAAAGTATTGTCTACCCCATCAAATTTCTATAGCTTGAACATCTCTCAACTTCATTTGATCAAGATTATCTAAAGAGATTGTAGCTTGATTCATCGAGCGACTTTATAGATTCATGAGTTTATTTTCATGCTTTCTTCAACAAGTTTCTTTAAGCCATGAGAATTATCATCAAATTAAATTCAATACAACATCATCTCAAGGTCATATGTGATTCATCATGCCGTAATTGGAAAGGAAAGTTCAAAAGATGCAAAATTGATTCAAGTGGTTTGACGTAATTTGACAAGATTCTTGATTCTATGGTCACAAGTGCATAATTTCTCAATTTTCAATATTTTGATATGATTATCTTTATAAGAACTCTTCTAATAATCCCAAGTAATTTCTCTTTACATGACAAGAGCTCCTTAGGCTTAGATAATCATCAAAGATTGAAAAGATTACAAGTCTTTTGAGAAAGTAGTGAAATATTTAACTTGACTTCAAAGATAGTAACCTGGTTAGTTTTCATCTCCTTGAGCTCATTATTATTTTAAAAACATATTGAGGATGTCTACTACATATTTGAATCAAAGTACAAGATCTAAAAATGTTTGGAAAGTTATGAAATTGATGGAAACACTATAGGTCATCTATCGAATTCAAGAAATTTTCATCAATTCCCAAGGACATAACTCTCTCATTTTTTATGATTTTTGAGTGATCTTAATTCCAAAATCCTATTTGAAGAGTCTAATTAATTTAATCTTCAGTGATCAAGAGCTAATTTTGAGTGGAAGGTCATGTAACTTTGCAAAACATTATAGGTCATTTTGAGATTCTATACTTAGAAATTTTTCTAATTATAATTTTCATTGAGTTTTTCTTGATTTCAAAGAGACATAACATTTTAAATATGAGATGATACCATTATTGTATCAAAGTTGCAAACTTTTCCAATTTTTCTTCTGTTTGTTTCATTATTTTTATAATATGCATAAATAATATAGTGGATCACTACTAGACAATTAGCTTTTAGTGGTCGAAAAATTTGGTCACTATAGTGATCGAATTAGCCACCAAAATGAGATTTTCATTGGTAAATTCTAAATTTCAAAGGACGATTTTAAGCTTTTTGGTCTCTAGTTCGTTCTCTAAAAGCAAATTTTCTAGTAGCGATTAAAAGACTTAATGCTTTTATGGACCATTGGTTACTGTCCTTGGCATATTGGATTTATATACTTCTTGGAATTAGGATTAGAGGTCTTGATACTTGGAGATCTTGAGGCCTTTTGACCATATTTTGTTTCATTATTCTGTTGTATATTGGAAAATCTTCTGTGTGCATGTGTTTTTCTGGTAGCTTTAAGTGATCTAGATGATACATGGATAAATATTGAAGACCTTTCTTTGGGTTTTAATACCTTGGATATCTTTTATACTTTTTATTTGGGGGTTTACTTTCATTTGGTGATTTGTATGCTCTTGGCCTACTATGTACTTGTGGACTACTTTCTATGTTGACTTCATTATGTAAATTGTTGGAACCATGTTTGGTTAGACTTTTCCTACCTTAGTGTTATACCCCAAAATTTTCCCTCCTATTTTTGAGATCAAGATACATCTCCATACTCAAGAACTACTCAAGGGTTGATGAGACAAACCCTCTCCTAAGCAATCAACTCACAACTAGGGTTTTGCTTCTCTCAAGACAAAGATGGTTTCTAATGGCTCAAGTGAATACCATGCCTCCTCATATGCTTCAAAGTATCACCATGTCAAGTTTCAAGCCTCAAAGCCCAAGTTTGCTCAGATGGTTGAAAATCAATTGTATTGGACAAAAAGTCAACTTTGGTCAATATACAATCACACTTCATTATTTTTGGTCAACATCAAGATTTTGAGGTCACATTCATTATTTGATCAAGGGTTGATCACGATTCATCAATAAAACTCAAGAATTGATCAAGAGCCAAAGTTACTATATTAGGGTTTCTTGAGGAAAAGTCAACAAAACTTTGACCAAACATAACTTTCACATACTTCATCGAAATTTTTCCAACAAAGTTCATTTTAAAGGGAATTCAATTATCTACAACTTTGTCTCTCACAAGGTTTTCCAAAACTCGCTTCATTTGAGAGATATGGGTCAAGACATTATAGGTCCTTTCAAAAGTCAACAAAAAGTCATATTTTTTCAAAGAAGTGTACATGAACATGGAAGCTTCGATGAATATGAAACCAAAGATAAATTTTAGAGGACATCTTAAGCTTTCCCAAAAGTTCAAGATTACTCTAAAATAATAAAAATTGATCATGATATGGTTTGTGCAAGTTTTGAAATTTTGAAGAAGTGCATGAAGAGAATGTTGATGAATTTTGAAAATTTTCCAAATGGGCCTATGTTTTCATGATTCAAACTTGCTTTTAACATTATCCATGACTCCTAAGACCAGCTACATGCCTTCCTGCTATTTATTTTATTTATTTTTGAATTAATTCATTTAAGTTCAATTTTAATTAAAATAAAATACAAAGACAAGGAGTAAGCGTGTAAGGCCTTGGACTTAAGTGTCTTGATGACCAAGGAAGCCCATGATAACTGGAAAAATCATGCAAGAGGATATTGGCATGAGATTTGAGCAATTTTGGAAAGATTGTATTTGAATTTTTAATCAAATATTTTCCAAAGAATTATATTTTCTCTCAAATTTTGACCTAATGCACTCCATATAAGTAGAAGATCAAGGCCAACCTAAACAAGCAGTTACGCCTCTCAAAGCCCTAGAAAAATTCTTCAAAATTCCAAGTTTTAGGGCAAGATCAAAAGTAATTCTCGAGCTTGTTTCAATCGAATCCAGCCATTCATTCATCCTCCTGAGCCTTCCAGGAGCCATTCCTAGTCCTTAAGCAAGCAAGATTGTGCCCATAATCACCCCCTTGAAGTTGCATCGGTTTGGTAAAGCTTTGAATTTCAAACTCTTGATGGACACGATATAAACTGTGTTTATGCATTCATTCATGTTCATTATGTTGTTTTGAATCGATTTGAAGCATTGGTTGTAAGTTTTAGTGCATGAGGATTAAGGCCAAAATAACCCTAGATTCGGACTCGAGGATGATTTTATGTTTATATGGGTTGTTCCTCTTTATTTTTACTTGATTTCGTAGGATTAATGTTTGAACCATCATAGATGATGACCGAAACCACCATCCGTGGTGGTTGACGAGGACTAAGACATGGCGGGCGTCGCAAAGATCTATGGTCCATTTGAAATCGGAGGACCCACGTGCAGCGTTTTAATTTTAATTTATTTTCTGGAATAAAATCGCCAATATATATTTATGCTTGTGGTTAAATGAATGGATGTATGGTCGTCCGGTAGAACGCAGCGTGCACTTAGTCCCTTGTCCCTCGAGGCGTGGGTTCGATCATTGTCTTTGCCAAATTTTTCAATATTTTCTGATTTTTATAGGATGACACTCATATACAATTGGAGGCGTGATACTTGCAACACATGCAAGTGGCTCAATGGTAATATTTTGGCTCAGCAACCCCAGGGTCACGAGTTCAACACCCTGGGGTGCCATCCCTATTTTTTTTAGTACTTTCCCTTTCAATTTTTCTATTGTTTTCAATTTTTAACTAATTTTAATTTCCTTTTCAAAAATTATTTTAATTATTTTCTAAAACCCTAAAAAATATTTTGGTTTTAGATCTAGGTTAATAAAACATTTATCTAATTTTTGATATAAAAATATTTTCATTTTCTTTTCATTTAAATTATTTTGCTTAATTAATCGTTAATTAACTTTAATTTGTTTTTTCTTAATTAAAATTAACCACAAAAACATAAAAAATATTTTATTTTTTAGTAATTAGATTTTTAACATTCTCCTAATATTTAAAACATTTTACTATTATTTATTTATTGCTTTTCGCATTTAAATATTAGAAATCGATGTATACGTCCCCAGGTTTTTTGTAATAGCGTAGATTTACTTTCCTCGCACTTTTTTCTGATTATTATGTAACTGCTCATAGGATGCAATAGCTTAGGTAATTTACTTTTCTGCACCTCCTATTATGTATATGCCCCAAAGCCCTGTAATAGCATAGGATATTTACTTTCCGCACCTTTATTTTTTCTGTGAATATTTAACGGCTAGATGTATGCTAATAAGGGTTTGTATGGCAAGACATAAAATCAATTTTAGATAAACCTAATTTAAAGATAAATATTTGAAAATAACACAATTGCACACTTTCACCCTTAGGGTATCCTCTCTCTTGTTGCTCTTGGATAAAAATGGTCATATCCTCGAGCGTAGGGGTACCATTAGTAAAATTTCCTCGATTCAAAATCATCATAAAGATCATAGTTCCTCGATTGTTGCCTACGAATAAATGATGATCGTCCCTACGAATTTGCTAAGGTATCTTACAATGTTTCTTCAATGACCATACAATGAGCCTACGTATGTACCTTCATCCAATGGATAGAGCTACCTACTAACTAATGGTATGGATAACACTTGTCCTAATGGAAGGAAAAGAACAAAAACGACCTTCTTAGTAGGTAGTTACTCTTAATTGCATGCTCAAATAAACAAATCATTTTCACACCTCACATTTTCCAAACAAATATTTTCAAACACTTCGTATACATTCTTGAGGAATGATACAAGAATCATTACAAAGTCAAAGTCAAAATATTTTTCAAATAAATCACACACACAAAAGCTAAGCAATTAAGATCCCGTAGATAACTACGGATGGAAAGGATGCTAACACCTTGCCTTTTCATAGTCACCTCCCGAACTCAGAATCGATAAAAGGTCTTTCCTGTTCTTTTCACCTTTCCTTTATTGGTAAAATAAAAGTCGGTGGCGACTCTTGCTAACGCAACATTTGCGATAAAACACAAAACAAACAAGTCGATCTCCACAATATTTTTGTAAATATTCATTTTTAGCCAAAATACACATATTTTCAAAGAGATTCATGCAAAGTACCATATATGTTTAGGGTGCTAATATCTTCCCTTTGCATAACCAATCCCCCTACCCGGTCTCTTATTTATTTTGGTTTATTTGTCCTTTTTCTCATTCCTTTGAAAATAATAAAGTGTGATGCGGTTTTATTATGCGAGTTAAGTCAATCAATGTCTTAGTCTCAATTTTACGCTACACTCACTATGCAAAATGACCTCTGAAAGTGCTTTTTGGGCTTTAAAAGCGCTTTCAGGTGGCGCTATATAGGTTTTAGCGCTTTTGTTTAGGAAAAGCGCTTTCGTAGGCTACTATGAAAGCGCTTTTTCTAGAAAAGCGCTTTCATAGGTGCCTCTGATGCATTAAAGGCATTCTAAAGTTGGCCTAAAAAGCACTTTTCGAAAAAGCATTGCCATGGGACTACCTATGAAAGCGCTTTTAAAAGTGCTTTCATAAGTATACCCAGGCGTTGCTTTACTCAAAGCAATCTCATAGGTGACCTATGGCAGCGCTTTAGGTTAAAAGCGCTTTCATAGGTTTCTCTTGAGAAATCAAAATTTAAATAATTTTTAAACCTGCATTTTTTGCAGCATTATTTCATAAACACAGTAATTCATAAACCGTAATTTACAATCTTATATACAAATACCATTATATACCATTGTTATCAAATACCAAATTTAAATATTATATACAAATACCCTTATATACTATTCATATCCAAAATATATATACACCATTGTAATTCAATTAACATATTTTTAAACGTACCAAAATCAACCCTAACAAAATCAGCTATATAACACTAAGTAAATCACTCCTAATGTACATATATATTCAAGGTCCGAATCAAGATATGAACATAATAACATAGTCGTATGGTATACACAAAACAATGTATTCATAACCATTTTTATACAATAATGTATTCATACCTTATAAGATTCTTTGCTCAATAAAATATTGACACAACTCCTCTTTGAGTACTTCCAATTGAAGTTTTCGTAATATGCACACTTGTATTCATCAAAATACTACATAACAAAATAAAAATATGCATGATTTAGTTAAAAGTAATAAATTATATGAAATATCCGATAAATAATAAAACAAAGTATAAATCCATACGTGATTGGAATCTCTATTTCATTCATTTGAATGATTTCTTTGATAAACTTCAAGCGAAGTATCATAATCTATCCGTTTTGTTGTTGATGGCTACATAGAAAAACAAATAAGAATATATAGACGTATTGTTTTATCAAGTAGCATAAATATTATAAGCAAAATTGTGGAAATTAATATACCTGTACTTTGATTCAATTAATGTTATTTGATTTAGACCGTGGTACCGTGCTTCCTTTGACATCGGAATACTTGTATTGAATTGACAAAATTAAAATATTTATTTAGAACAATGACATTGAAATAGTTAAATATATAAACAAAAAGCGAATATTTAGAATAATGTCACTTACGTATCAATCATTAGTTTCATATCCGGATAATTTGTCCAATCATCATCAAGAATTCGGATAATAGACCACTTTTTATGGGATCGATAGCAAGCAACAACCGGTGACATCTATAAATTAAAGCAATAATTTAGATGAAAATTTTAATGTAAAAATACAAATATTAAAATGAACTTAGAATGAAAATCTAACCTTGAATTGTACGCCAAAAGATACAAGCTTTCAGCCGCATTTGCCATGAATCTATCGACCAAGTGCTCTCATACTGACTCCGGTTCCCTAGAAATTGTGCTCAGGATCCTATTTAACAAAATTTCCTTCTCATCTTTAAGATACTTATTTGTTAAAAAGTTCTCCACCCTCTGTGTCTTTTTACTAAACCCATTATATACTTTTTGCGGGCATCTTCAATGTTAAAGGACCTCTACAAAAAAAACATACGCATAGAGTGTCTTAGTACATGTAATTTAAACACATTATCGTCAATATAAAACAAATAACAACAACCATATATGATACCTTTATCTCGGTTCGATTTTTCTTTAGCCTCGTCCAACTTTCCTTTTTTCCATCTAGGAGTGGTGACCAAAATGTGCATACGAACAAGCGCATGCAGTTTACGGTTTTCGTAATTAGACCCAATTAGTTGGTCCTCATTATTCCAATCTATATTATATGCAACTCCTCTATCTATATCACAGAATTCCCGCATAATAGTTACCGTGTGATATCCTTTTCCAAGTATCTTGTGGAACATTTTCAAGTATCTTGATTACAGCTATTCGACCAGAATAAAGAAAATAAAATAAAATGAAAATATAAAATCCATAATCATATATACTATAAAGAAAAAAAATTAAATGACATATATTTAAATTTTATTGAATGATATAGGCTATAATTATATATACTATAATGGAAAAATGAAATGACATATATTTAAATTTTATTGAATGATATAAGCTATAATTATATATAATATTACCTTTTACTAACATCTCTTTCTTTTCTTGGTAGGAATATGTTCTACTGGCTCTTAACAATGCGGACGGTTGGATTTATCCAAATACCCTCATTATGATCATTTCTAATACATGATTCATTCTCATTTTGATCATTTCGTAAAAGATTCAATGTCAACACCAATATCGCCTGATTCCAATGTTTTCATCAATTACTTTGTTAGAGAAAAGCACATAGACCATTTCGCACTTGGCTTGAGTGACATAGAACACTTGTTTAGCTTCGAGTGCTAGAATGAAAGACTCATCTTGCACCCGATCATAAGATCCACTTGCAAAAATACCGACTTATCCATTCGTATACCATTATTATTTTCAACCCACTTGCAACCGAATATAGAATCTGAAATTTCTCAGAATCAAACACCCAACGCGCCGATAACCCAAAATACATATTTGCAAATTTCGGTTTAAGTCTTCACACTTGATATGTGCATTGCTTCAACTACCAAGGTGACACCACTATTTTCGTAGTACTTTTATCATCTGTTCTTTTGGTATAAAATGTGTATCCATTAATCATGTATGCTTATAAGAAAACACAATCAAACTTGGACCATATGGTAAACATCTCAACCTTCACATCGAAGTGGATCTCGAACGATACTTGAATAAATATGTTCCTTAAACCATGGTATGAAACTTGATCAGGTTTCAGACAATCCAATTCTCATTTCTATTCGAATTTAAACCTCAAGAACACCCTTGTGCATTTCAACATACTACTCAACCTCAATCTCATCAGGCAACATACAAATGCACTTCGATCCCGCTCGACCGATATCTCACAACTTTATTTCTAATTAGCTTCTTACCTTTTTTTCAACAATATGAGATTTTGGGAGTCTAATTGATTGAACATTCGACAAATATTCAATACAAACTCAACCGCTTCTTCAACAATGTATCGTTCGGCAATACAACCCTCTCGTCGACTTCTGCCACATGCCCTTTTAATATTTTCATATAACGCTCGCCAGGTACATCCATCTCATATAAGTCGGTCTCGCACAATCAGGTTCTTTCACAAGACGAACGACAAGATGAACCATTATGTCAAAAACGAGGGAGGAAAATACATTTCAAGCTCACACAAAGTAACAACTATTTCTTTTGCAATGTTGGTAAGATCTCGTGATCAATCACCTTACTACAAATTGACTGAAGAAAAACAATTTAGTTATTGGCGCTTTTACTTTTTCTAGAAGAATAGTAACGATATACCTATCTGTGAGAAAATGTTCCATTATAATATGACAATCATGCGCCTTTAAACTCTTTAACTCGAGGTCTTTTCATAGACACAAGTCTTAATATCCGATGAGTAGCCTTTTCCGAACTTTAACTTCACTCGAAACTACACAATATTTTTCTCTAGATAGAGTGTAAAGCATGCGGGTAGATATTTCGCCTTCCCTTCTTCACGTCCCAATTCAATTCTATTCCCATGTTCACCATGTCCTCCTCGCTTTAAGGCCATCCTTAGACTTCCTTTATATTGAGTAACGTATCAATAACATCACAAACACATTTTTTTCAATATGCATCACATCAAGAAAATGTCTTACGCATAAAGATTTCCAATATGGCAATTCAAAAAATCGACCTTCTTCCACCCACCGTGACAACTTTCGGTGCAAAAGGCTTCGCCAAACCAATACTCACATCTTTCACCTTTCAAAAATTTGATCACCGTCAATCCGTAGCGGAGCTCTACGTTGTTCTATCTCCATTGAACGCTTTTTCCATCCATGATAATTGATAAGTTAGAAGTTAAGAATCTATTACTTAAAGAAAGACATTCTTCTCGACAAAGTTTCAATCGCATCGTGACGGTTCCATCTTCACAGCATAGACACTTTTTCACCTTTAATGCTATACCGGATATATTTCCGTATGCTGGAAAATCGTTAATTTTTCCAAACAACATCTCCCTCAAGTTGAAACTTTATTTCTATAACCATCATAAACCTCCACACCGCTTCTCCCACAAAATCTTCAAATCTTCGATTAATGGTTCCAAGTATACGCCTATGTCATTTCGGTTGTTTAGGCCCAAAAATTAACATAGATAACATCATGTACTTACGCTTCATACATAGCCGCAGGTAGGTTATAAATCATAAGAATCACAGTCACGTGCTATGCGAGATACTTAATACTGCGTGGGTTTATTCCATCGCAGACAATGCTGCTTAAGGTTTCTTGCTTTTTCCAAATTCGGATAATCATTATCAATTTTCATCCATCGTGGAGAATCACGGATGTTAAATTTTTCCATCAATAATTTTTCATCCGAATGCCAAGTCAAGTATGTCTT